>BSBK01012184.1:925000-1155254 GCA_027943335.1 Chamaecyparis obtusa
TGATGTATAAATTACTATTGTCATTAGCTCTTTTGAAATCAATCTGAGTAAGATAGTTATGTAATCTTTCATACCATGCTCTAGGAGCTTGTTTCAAACCATACAATGCTTTGTGTAATTTGTAGACCATATCCCTTTTGTCTGGATCAATAAAACCTTCAGGTTGCTCAATGTAGACTTCTTCCTCAAGAATACCATTGAGAAATGCAGATTTTATATCCATTTGATATACCTTAAATCCTTTATGTGCTGCATATGCAAGTAAAGTCCCAACAGGAGAAAAAGTCTCTCCATAATCTATTCCTTCTTCTTGAGAATATCCTTTACATACCAATCTTGCTTTGTTTCTTGATACTTGACCATCTTCATTCAACTTATTTTTGAATACCCATTTTGTCCCAATTACATTTTTATCTTTAGGCCTAGGTACAAGAGTCCATGTCTTATTTTTCTCTATTTTCTCTATTTCTTCATTCATAGCCTCAATCCAACTTTCATTTTCCAATGCATCTTTGACATTTTTAGGTTCAAAATCAGCAAATAAACATGTACCTTTTAGTTTAATTCTTGTCATAGTACCATCTGATTTGTTTCCAATAATTTGATCTGGTTTATGATGCTTTCTGATGTACTTGGCCAATATAGGTTCCTTGCTTCCTGAATGAGTTACATTGTCATCTTCTTCATCTTTAGGTTTAGGTTGCTCGGGCTCGGTAGATACTTGCTCGGTAGCTTCAGACTGAGACTCGGTACTTTGTGACTCGGTCTGAACTTCTTCTTGTGACTCGGTTACTATACTGGGCTCGGTAGATGTAGTTTTCTTATATGTGTCTGGCAATGTATCAGATTCGATGTAAACAAATTTTTTGTAATCATGTGGTTCCTTTTTGCTTTCTTCTTCAATCTTTTCTGCAAACTCATCAATTCTCACATGTGCACTATCTATGATTTTGTGAGTAGACAAATTTAGACATCTATATGCCTTACTTTTGCAGGAATATCCCAAAAATATTCCTTCATCACTTTTTACATCAAGTTTTCCTTTTCTAGATTCTTTTAAGATGTAACATTTACTACCAAATACTTTTAGGTAAATTACATTTGGTTTGTAGCCATACCATAGCTCATATGGAGTCTTGAATGTGTCTTTTCTCAGCTATACTCAGATCAAGGTATGAACTGTAGTGCTGATAGCTTCCTTCTAGTATTTCATACAAATGTTCTTTCAATCATTAGAGTCCTTACACAGTCCATGATAGATATGTTCCTTCTTTCAGCTATTCCATTCTGCTCAGGAGTTCTCGGGGCTGATACTTGTCTTTTGATTCCTCTTTCAATGCAGAAATTATTGAATTCATGGGAGATGAATTCACCACCTTTGTCTGATCTCAAGCATTTTATTCTTTAATTCATGGGAGATGAATTCACCACCTTTGTCTGATCTCAAGCATTTTATTCTTTTTTCTGTTTCCTTTTCTACTCTTGCTAAATACCATTTGAACTTCTCAAATGCTTTTGACTTTTCTCTTAAATACATAACAGTCATCATTCTAGAGTAATCATCAACAAAGAGAATAAAGAATTTTTCTCTAGTATAGCTCTCAATTCCAATAGGTCCACATAAATCAGTATGCACAATTTCCAAAATATCTTTAGACTGATAGTTTTTACTTTTAAAACTAGACTTTCCTATTTTACCAATTTGACAATTCTTGCATAGACTAACATCAGGTTTCTTCAGAGTAGGAATACCTCTTACTTTCTTGAATTTTCTTATTTTCATCATGTTGTCAAAATTTACATGACATAACCTTTTGTGCCATAACCAAATTTCTTCAATTTCAGCAATAAAACATGAGTAATCACCAAGATCAAGATAAAACAGGTTACCTTTGGTTTGTTTGCCTGATCCTATCAGTTTTCCTTTGTCATCCAGCAGTCTTGCTTTGCCATTCATGAATTCAACCTTGAATCCAATGTTAATTAGCTGTGCTACACTTAGAAGATTATGCTTTAGTCCTTCAACCCAATATGCATTATCACATATAAGTTCTTTGGTTAATGAAATTCATCCCTTTCCTTTTATACAACAAGGTTCATTGTTTCCAAACCTTACATTACCACCATCAAAGTTTTCAAAGTGTTCAAACTTAGTCCTGTCACCAGTCATATGATGTGAACATCCACTATCTATAATCCATGTATCATTCTTTCTTATGTGAGAGATAAGTGCCATCTCATCTTCATCATTATCAGATTCATCTTTTACAGCAATGAAAACAATTTCTTCTTCACTATCATCTGAATCTTTAGCCAAAAAACATGTTTTCTTACCTTTATCCTTGAATGATTTGAAATTCTTCTTGCCATTGTACTTGTAACTTTTCTTCTCATCTTTGCTTTGCTTGTTTGGACACCTAGCTGCAATATGACCAATTTCTTCACATGAAAAATAGATTAAGGGAGTTTTACATTGTATTTTCCTCTGCCTCTTGAATACTTCTTTACAAGTAATGCTTCAATAACTTCAAGATCACTATCAGAACTTTCCTCTGATTCTTCTTCACTTTCTGATTGGATTTTCTTCCCTTTCTTGAGTGAAAGTTTGGCCTCAAAAGCTAATTCAATATTTTTAGAAGTTGGAACATAGTTGTCATAGTTATCTAGTTCAAAAACTGTCAATCTTCCAACTAAGGCATCCAAAGTTATATTGTGATTTTCTTCACATCTTCTTTCTTGAATAGCAGAAACTCTTATTGCATAAATAGGAAGTAATGTTCTAAGAACCTTACTTATAACAGTTTCATCATCAATTTTTCCTCCAGAAGCTCTGATTGCACTAACACTTGTCTTGATCCTTTCAACATATTTTGCAATGTTTTCTTCTTCTCTCATTTTCATCTGATCAAACTATACTCTTAGGCTCTCTACTTTGGCTCTCTTCACATTGTCATCACCGCCATAGATTTTCTTCAGCTTGTTCCACATTTCATGAGAAGTTGTGCAGTCTTTGATTTCATCAAATTCTTCATAGCTAAGAGCTGATGCAATGTCTATCATCATAGTGTTATGGTTCTTCTTCTCTGCAATGTCTTCAACAGTTAATGTGCTAGTAGGAATTGTATATTCTTGATCAATATATTTGCATCCTGAATCACCAATGGAAGCCAGATGATGTCTCATGAGACCTTGCCATGCTGAAAATTTATTTCTGTTAAGCTTTGGAATTTCTCTTTTGTAAGACATCCTGATCTTTAGCTTAGGTCCTTGAAACCCTTCCTGCAAGCACCAAAAGCTCTACTACCAATTGTTGGAAATATAGATGCAGTAACTGAGAGGGGGGGGGGGGGGGTGAATCAATTAACCATAAAAATATTACCACTAATCCCTTAAATATCTTAACAAATTATTTACTATGCCACTCGGTAAATATACAGAGAAATGCTAAAAACTTGATCCTTGAAATGTGTAATAATTAAACTATTCTTAAGCATTCATCACTGATTAACTTACATGAATAAAGAAAATAACATGAACACAAGAGACACTAGATTTACCATGGAAACCCAATATGGAAAAAACCACCAATGTAACTAGTTACTATTTTTCACTCTTCTGAAGTGATGCCCAGTTAGAAGCCAACCTGGTAAAAGGTTACAAAACACACTATTAGGTGTGACCTTGTTAGAAGATTTAATCACCCTGCTAGGAGTGGCCTTGTAAGAGGTCTTGAAATAATTCAATACAACTGTCACCTTGTTAGAGAATTTACAAAATGGTTGTTAAACCAACTCGGTTAAGAGATTTTGATATCACTGCTACAATTGTAAGAGAGTAACAATGAAATGACATACAACTGAATTGCAGAATATAGATCTATGTTTTGCTTCACTAGATCCTTACTAATCAAATAAATCTTTGCTGCTCCTCAAGGATATCTAACCATCCTTCAAAATTCGCACATACCTTTCTTCAAAATGATTTCTGCATGCTGTATATTTTCTATTCACCACTTGACCTTCTATATATATGCCATTCTAATTAACATTTAGATTGTCTAGTCAGCACTAAAAATTATTATAACAGTCGGCTTGGATAAACAAACTATAACAACAAAATCCTTTGAAGGGCCGACCTTGCTCAGTAAACATTAATCTTAAAAATATTTCCTTCAGTGACCGAGTGAACTCGGTAACCACAACGAATTCTACAACATCCTTCAGAGACTGAGAGAGCTCAGTAACCACTAATTTTCCTTCTATAACTGAGGAGGCTTGGTTAACACTATTTCCCTATCATGTTTCCTTTTGACACCCGAGAGATCTCGGTAGATACTAAAAACTACCTAGCTGACCGATTGAGCTCAATAGACACTGAGAACTTCTTAGCTGACCGAATAAACTCGGTAGACACTGAGAATGATAATTGATATGACATTTGTGTGACATCAAAGACAACGCATAGCTAATCCAGCAATGTCCTTCAGATAATTGTATCCAACAATATGTACATGTACATGTGTGTATATATATGTGTGTACACACACACACACAGATACATACATACATACATACATACATATATATGTGTGTGTGTGTGTGTGTGTGTGTGTGTGTGTGTGTGTGTGTGTGTGTGTGTGTGTTTATATATATGTGTACACACACACACACACACACATATATATATATGGATAGATGTATATGTATATATGTATATATGTATATATGTATATATACATATATCTATATATGTATATATGTATATCTATATATGTATATATGTATATATACACATGTATACATGTATATTTACATATACATTTATATATGTATATATACATATATACATATATACTGTTAGAGTATTATTCATTTATGCTTATTAATTAAATCATATTGATTTAATTATATAAGTTTCTATTACTCTAGTTACTTAAGCTTCATTTAGGTGCATTATTAATTAATTATTAATTAATAATGTGCAACCTATCTTTTTCCTTTAGGGTTTCTATCTCACCATTTATAAGGTTGAGCAATGTACTTTTTCATTATCTCTTATGTATTTTTCATATTTGAGAGCACTATTCTTCTTTCTCCATTTTTTCTTCTCTTGTAATAGGTTATTGGCAAACAGAGTTTCTTGGGTTGTGTAGAATTGAGTTTGATCAATTCTTTCATGGTATCAGAGCTCAGATCTATGGCTAATTGTTCTTGATTTGAAAGTTTTTTTTGGAGGTCCTTTAGATTTCAAAGGCTTTTGGTTGTGGATCTGGGGGATACTAGATTTTGGAGCACTTTGGGCCCAAACCGACCTCACGGTTGAGTCCAGAAGGCCCAAGAACCCCTAAAGTCACATAAGGTAACACCATTTTCGAGCAAGTTGAAATTTGAGGCAAAATTTTTTTTGCTTCCAAGACCGTACGACCCTGGCTTGCAACCCGAGGAAATTTATTTTTATTTCAAAAAAAAATTTCTTCAAAAATTTTCTATGCAAAAGTTTTTTGCATTAAAAAGAAAACATTTTTCAACTTTTAAAAAGTTAAGTTTTTGTAACTTTTAAAGAAAAAGGTTGAATTTGAAAAGGTAAAGCAAGGAACCTTAGTACCTTACTGTAGGCTCATATGCCTGCACAACAGGTTGGTACGCCTGCATGGTAGGTACCATGCGCAGTGCGCAGGTTTGCCAAAGGTACCAGCTGGTACCTTCAAACACCAATGGCATTTTAAAATGCTTTTTTTATAAAAAAAATCTTTATCAATAGCAGATCTGCCATTTCTGGCACTAAAATAGTAGATTCGCCAAATTTGGTGAAATTTTTTGGAAATTTGGCATATGCAATTTATTTATTTTTTGCATTTTTGGGCACGCATTTTGAGGTGCCACATTAGCACCTAGTTAGCACCCAGTCAATAGTGACATCATCACCCAGTCAACTAGTGACATCAATGCCCAGTCAGCATATGACATAAGCACCCAGTCAGTGATGACATCATCAAAGTGTCATGTGATGGGCAAACAGCCATCAAATTTTTTGCCTTGACTGGCTTTTTCCAACAAGCTCCTTTTCAGAGTACCTGTTCATTTTTTGCTCATAACTTGAGCATACGAGGTAAAAAATTGGCAAACAAAATATCACCGGAAAGCTCTTTCCAAGCTCTACACATTGCTAGAGGTTTGATTTTTTGATTTACTCATTTTGATTGCATTTTTCAGCTTCAAAGTCAGAGGTTTGTTTTTCTACACTCCGGGAGCTATTTCTTGAGCATCCGATCTCTATTTTGATAAAATGAATAGGTGTTGGAAAGGTCTTGGAATGCTCTATCTAGATAATTAGCCTATTTAATCATATTTTCTACTAGGTACACAAGTTTTCATCTGAATCATTCTAGCTCTTTCTATCTTTCAGGCTTTCAATATTGTATTGGGAATTAGGTTTTTCAATTGTGGGGGGTGTTATTTCTTGCTATTCTATCATTTATATTAGAAAATCAAAACACTATATCACATAAAACAAATCCCCTTCTGCATCTTCTATCTAGTTTTGAAAGAAAACATAATAAAAAAATTAGTCAGAGCACTTGGCACTATGGTAGACACAGCATCTATTGAGCTTCTCATTCCACACAATTACCATGTGTGGAAGGCTCATATGACATGGCTTCTTCGATCACGAGGGTTGTGGTCTTGTTTAGATGTGGTTCAGCCTCAGCTAACTCAACCATTTGAGGTCATGCAGCATAGGAACAAGATGGATGAAGCCATGGGTTTGATGTCACTACATGTTTTAGACAGTCTACTTTTTCACCTTGATGGATGCCTTACTCCTCAAGCCATTTGGGATAAGTTTCAAAATCTTTTTGGCATTGTGAATGAGTTCAGGGCACTACAGATTGAGGTAGAGTTAACTTTATTGGTATCTGATTCTTTTCCCACCATTGAGGACTTCTTGATGAAGTTCAAATCTCTCTGTTTAGTTTTACAGGGATGTGGGAAGAACAAAACAGACAATGAGTGTATTTACCTGATTCTTTCTAAGCTTCGAGGATAGTTTTAGATATTTTTTGCTACCTTCTACTCCACTATGGATGCACTAGGTGCACAACATGTTATGCCCTCTTTCGAGACTTTTTGTGACTGGTTGACTCGTGAGAAATCAAAGCTCACTCAGATGGATTCTCTTATAGGTTCACAGTCATAGGCTTTGCTTGCCAAGCCACCTCAGAGTACACAGAAGCCAAAGTAGATATCAGATTCCTCTTCTCAACACTCTACTAGCCCACCATCTTCTTCTAAGAAGGATAAATAGAAGACTAAGAGACCTACATGTTCCTATTGTCAGAAGGGAGCTCATGATGAGTCAACTTGTTTTCAGAAGAGATTTGATGGCTATGAAAAATAGATTGTAGATTTGCAAGCTCTTCTTTAGAAGAGCAATGTTTCCTCTCCATCCTCTTCTAGCTCATAGGGGTCTGCTTATCAGTCTTCCACTATCTATTCTATAGCTGGACAGGATCTTGGAAAGGGTCATGCATTATGGGCATCTATTGCACCCCCTTCATAGGTCCCTTAGATACTGGATTCTGGTGCTTCTCACCATATGACATCTTCTCAGGATTTGTTCTCTTCTTTTGAGGCTTCTCCTATTCCTCATATTCTCATGGGGAATAACACTACATAGATAGTCTATGAGATAGGTTTGGTCAGCATTCAGGATGGCACATTCAATGATGTATTGTATGTTCCATCTCTATCTACAAACCTTCTCTCAATTTATCAGATCACATGTAGTGGGTCAGGGAAGATAGTTGAGTTCACAGCAGATTCAATCTTCATCAGGGATAGTGTGACAAGAGGCATTATTGCTATAGGGACAATTGATCATTCCACCCATCTCTACATCTTCTCTCACTTTTGTCCACCATCTCCATTGTCAGAGCACATCTCTCCTCTTTCATGAGAGCATCATGTGGAGCAGTTAGGTTGCTTGAACCTTTGTGTTGTTCCTGAGACTAGTGTTGTGATTGCCACACCACATCCTGAGGTGTACTTTTCTCTTTAGCAAGATTCTTCTTCAACACTGCTTGACCCTCCAGCTCCATTCATCGAGCCACCAGGTGTAGTTGTTTAGGACTCTATAGAGGACATTCATCTCCTCTCTCATGACAATGTCAGCACACCTATCATACCTCCTACATTAGGGATTCCCTTTCAGGATCCTCATGTCTACTCTTTTGAGCATCAGCTCGGCCTTCTAGTGACACCTCATCTTTTGAGGTTACCTCTTCAGTATCCACTATTTTTCACTCCTCTGCATTGGAGTCACAGTGGTTTGTTCATTGATCCAGGGGTTCTTACATTCCAGGGGGGCTTTGGAGCCTCAACGCTTCTCACGGGGGGGTTGGAAGCACGCTTTGTACTTATGGCTTTGAGAGAGTCTCTTGAAGTCATTTCTTTTAGTCTTCAATATGATTTTATATCTCTTTTTGGAGAGGAGTTTTTCCCACTAGGTTTTCTCCTTTGTCTTTAGTTTACAGAGATTTCCTTTTACTGGGTACCTGATTAGGCCTTGTTGCTGGGACCCATTTCTTGCTTTCATAGTTTTGCTAGGTAAGCTTTCTCCCTACTTTCAGCTTAAGGGGGGGTGTTAGAGTATTATTCATTTATGCTTATTAATTAAATCATATTGATTTAATTATATAAGTTTCTATTACTCTAGTTACTTAAGCTTCATTTAGGTGCATTATTAATTAATTATTAATTAATAATGCGCAACCTAGCTTTTTCCTTTAGGGTTTCTATCTAACCTTTTATAAGGTTGAGCAATGCACTTTTTCATTATCTCTTATGCATTTTTCATATTTGAGAGCACTATTCTTTTGTCTCCATTTTTTCTTCTCTTGTAATAGGTTATTGGCAAACAAAGTTTCTTGGGTTGTGTAGAATTAAGTTTGATCAATTCTTTCATTTACTACAGTATATACATAAAATAACATGTAAAATATTGAGATATGTATAGAAGTTTGTTTGTCAGAAGCCCAACTTTTGCTTGCTCCAAAATCCCACCATCCAAATGAAAGTGATGATGTAGTTTCAGTGAGGTTAAAAATCCCATATTAAGTGTTTTCAATCGAAAGTACTTACTATGGGTTTTTAAAAATTTTTTAATTTTTAATAAAGTACTTTTCAATCGAAACTTTTGAATTTTGATACTTTCGATCAAAAGTTCTCATATTTTGATAAAAAATTTAGGGGATTTTCTATCGAAAATCCCCGACATGATTTTTGGATTTTCCTCTTTTTGAAGGAATTCCTTCTGACAAAATAGTTTAACACACTATTGTGGGTTCACTCTGCTTTTGGGGACTTAGATTATTCATGTGATTGAATACTTGTATTTGAATTCTCCAAGTTAATGGTTTATTAAGTGTTGGTTTCATTAAATTTGCTTGTAAAACTAACATGCTTTCTAAAATCATGCCTATAAACACAATATTTTCCAGTTAAAGAATATTGAATGTGTTGTTGCATTCAACAGAATGTGGAATTCAATTCCCAAGCTGTAAGATGGGGTTTCTTGGATTTATTGCTAGCGTGTAACCTTGAAACAATGTGTTGGGTTCCTTCAATCCTTTGGGAAAATATTGGAATGGAAATGAAAGCGTACATAAAATTCTCTTAATGGGAAGCTTGAGCATGCTATGAAACAACCAAACCCTGATCCACATAATGAAAAAATTCAAACTTGTAATTTTTCCCTTGAAACATAGCTAAGATAGCTAGACAATATAAAGGCCAAGGTGCTAAATATTTGGACTGCATTGGATCAAAGAAGGAAACACGGGATATAGATGTTTTTTAAATATCTGAATTAAAAACTTAAAAAGGAGAGAATTGATGCCATATTATACAAACAAAGACTTCATACTAATCTTGCTAAAATTGCTATGGTTTTCTAGAAATTTAATGAAAATCTATTCAACGAAGAGACGAATTGAGAGGATGTACAAAAAAAACTAGAAGAGATCATTGAAGATTATATTCCTAATAAAATTTATCCTAGATATAAAAAGTATTTATATTGCACCCTTTCAAAGGAAGATATTGAATGTGCTCTTTTTTCTATGAAACATTATAAGAGCCTAGGCATTGATGGCCTACTAGCTTGAACTTTTTCAAGCTATGTGAGATCATATTGTTACACCTAAATTTGATTAACAATTTTAATTAAATTTAGTCACCTTACACGCATTATTGATTAAATAATCATGCTTATTTAATTGATTAATGTTACACTTGTCGCTAAATTAATTAAATTAATTCGCTATAGTCTAACTAATCTAATGGAAGTTAACAACATAATTTTTAATGATAGAAGATTCAAGTGGGAAAGAGCAGACAACGGGAGGGAAAGAGCAGATAGCAGGAGGGAATGGTGGGGATCCTAAGTAGATAGTAGGAGGGAATGGCTGGGGTCCTATGTAGCCAGCAGGCGGGTTTGGCAGGTGTGCTTTCAACTTGTAGGATCTCGGCGTTTCAGCCAAAGGAGCTGGTGTTGGTGCTGGTCTCAGTGGGGACTTGAAACCATTGGTTCTAGGTATGCCTTTGGCTCCAGTACTAGATAGGGTGTCAGTGTCTCTTTCAGGGGGCAGTAGTACCCCCCCCCCTTGCGACAGATCTTCAGGAGCTCTCCCTCAAAGGGAGTGTCTTTGGGGGTTGAGTTTGTTGGCAAAAATGCTTTTGGAGAAGGGTCAATCCCATTTCCAAAGACCGTGAATATTAAGGGAGTTTCCTCAGAGGACCCACATGTGGGGTCAAAAAGTTTATAGGACTCTAGTAATGCCAAAGTCAACAACCTTAGTCCTAAAAAGTGGTTGGATTTGGTTAGAGATAAGAAGGAAGAGGGTTCCCTGCTCTCGATAGAACCGGTTAAGGCTTTTCTCTAGGAGGGTGAGAAAGCCATTTTTGTACTAGATTCAATGGTGGATAGATCCATTTCAGCCATGGAATTAACATTGGTTGGTAAGTTCCTTGGACCACGACCCAATATTGAAGAGGTTAGGAAGTTTGTAAAAAGGAAATGGGCCTTGAAGGGCCTTGCAGATATTGCTGCTCTTCCTAAAGGTTTTCTTTCCTTCTCCTTTTCCAACAACAAAGATCAGGGTTATGTCCTTTGTGGAGGGCCCTAGATGTTTGGAAGAACGGCTTTGGCTTTACGTAAATGGACCCCTAATCTAGATTTTTATGATAATTTTTTCTTGGTGATGCCGGTTTGGGTCAGATTTCTAGGGCTTCCATTGGAATACTGGAATGAAGAAGTTCTTAAAGGTTTAGCCTCATCCTTTGGGGGCTATTAGGCCATTTTTCCAATCATTGCAAACTCCCAGGAAAATAGCCTTTTTCCCTCCAGTCTTTGTTTTGTTGTCTCTACCTGGCTTGCAATCTCAGTCTTGACTTGCAAAGATGATCCATGTGTGTTTCATGTTGTACGCTCTTGGCCCCATGCTCTTTAGTGTTGTCACCTTGCTTTAGCCTAGGTCATGTCTGTTAAAGTGTAAAGCCCAGAAATATTTTCAATTTCTAAGGTCTGCGGGAAGCAAATTTTAAATTTCTGCCACAATGTCGAAAACCCACAGTATTTTTGAAAATCCTTATTATTTTTGATCTTTTTGGCCTACATAAAAACCCTTGATGTTTTCAGCTTCCTGGTTTACCTTTGTGTCAGGTCAGAAACTTTGGGTGTTTTCGATCCTCTTTCACCGAAAACATTTTGTGTTTTCGACCTCACACTTGTTCCCTATTTGCTGACATTCCCTCAACTATGCAAGTCCAACGGGATGGTGGGTCTAGGCTCTTCCTGATTGGCTATCGCATGGTTTCATGTTAGACTTTTCTGACATGCGATCATGTGACCGCTCCCCACCTAGCCGTGTGGGTCCCAATCTCTATTCAACTGCTCGGTGGTCTACTTTCCCTCAAGTGCGCAAGTGTGATGTCTTGTGGGACTTGGTTTCCAGATTGGGTAGAGGGTCGTGATGTGTTGAAGCATCAACAATTGTCATTAAAGCGTGAAGGATTTTTTAAGGCTATGCACTTTTGCGACAACCGTCTGATCCTTCGAAAGGGTAAGGCTTCTTTGGTATTGTCCTAGAGGCAGTGATGTGGCGGCTTTGGGTTGGTTGTCACATGATCGCATAGCCCAATTTTTGGCTATGTGATCATGTGACCAGGTGACACATGTCTGTGATGGTGAGGTTGATTTATTGTCAGGAAATCTCACATTGAAAGCTTTTAATCAATGGTCAGTGCATAATCTTAAGGAATGTTCCCACCCCTTCTGATAATGCACCATCCGTTGATCTAGCATCTTCTCTGTGCGATGCAAGTGGGACCGTGTACCACATGGTGCTTAGTTAATGTGTTCCTATTGGTTGACGTGGATATACTCAGGAGTGGGGCCATTGTCATAGGGGTCCATGATGTGGATAGATCTAATGGTCGATGTAAGTTCTCATGTGATTTGTCAGGGCCATGAGATCTTACACCAGTCATTCATTTCAAAGGCTTAAGGAAAGTGGGTCCTGTGCCAGTGACTGGGTGTGGATCAGCTAATGGCGTGGCAATAGGTGGCATCAGGCATTGTAGTTGTGGAGTTAATGGTGGGGTCTGAGGTTTTGTGGAGTGAATAAAGATCTAGCGGTGCCGATATATTTTTGGCTTGTCACTTATTCGCGTGATGATTTGGCGGTTCCCCAATTCATTTGGTGACTTGGCGAATAGTGGTTGCGGGATTGCTAGATTCTTTAGCAGAGGCAGGAAGTATTCCATGAATTGGTGAAAGTTCCTTTGTCATCAATTCGCCAGATGATTTAAGTGGGCTATTTTAACACATGCAGTCTAACTAGAGTTAGGCCTTTCATTCCATGATTGGGATTTTACCTTGTCACCAGTTCACAGAATGTTGATCTAGGGTATCTGATGAGTTAGAGTTGTGAAGCCCGGGAAAGAAAAAGAGGATCTACGGTCAGGACTTAAAGTTGACAAAGATTTAAATGATGGCTATCAATTTTCTGCTAAAGCCATGAAGTGACTGTTGGAATTCAAATTCAAATTTGCAGAGGGTTTCCTGTGACCAAAGGACTAGTTTTCAATGCTTTCTCAGTAGTTTTTGATCTGGTTGGTGGCACCGGTTGTTCTAAAGTGGTCCAAGGGCTCTGTGGTCATTTGTAGAGGTGATTTTGTACCTAGTCCCATGTGGTTTTGAGCTTGAGGAACTATTTCCAGGTAATGATTACACTGATTTTAATGGCATTCTTGGTGTACTATGCTGAGCTCGCAAATTTTCATGATTGTTGATCTGCTAGAGATTTGTTTTCTCCAGGCTGCTTATGCTTCATGCCCTTGCAATAAATTTTGTGACTATTTGAATTGGTTGGGTGGTTGAGACCCTAACCCTAGCTATCTGAAGCTTGTTGCATCTGATCTTAAGGATCCCAAGGCAACTAGTGGTATAAGTTGCAGAATCTTTGATTTTGCTAGGGTTCCAAAATATTGTTGCTTTTGGTCCCTATTTTTTGACTGTAATATACTAATACAGGTTTGATTTGGTGTCTTTTCCTCAGCTTTGTGTCATACTAATTGTATGTTGATTCTGGATTTGTTAATGAAAACATTCTTGAATCCCAATCTTGTATCTTGTGTATGTCTTCTTGCTTGTCTCTGAGCTCATATATGTTAATGTCATAAAGTGTGTTAATGTACGGTAAACAAAGAGTATTTTAAATTCATCTTTGAGTTTCTAACAAAGTTAGGATTAAAGCCTTTTAGGTCAATTCAGTGAGTTTGCAGCTAGGTATAGAATTTGATGTCCTTGTGCTTGAGGGAATGGGGTAATAGGCAAAGCACTTACCCTGATTTCCATTGTGTTTGACTTAAGGTATTTAGTTTAAGTATATAGTTGGGTGACTCTTAGCCCTAGGATAAGGCATTGGTCCCTTCTCTTGAAGTCATGGTTAACAACCACACAAACATAAACATTCATTTGATAAACCATTTATTGACTTGTGTTGAGCATTGTATACATCATTTTGAGACTCCTTTGAAGAAGTGAGTCAAGGGTACACCAGGTTGAACATTGAGGCTCAAAGAGTAGAAGGATCCTTTGATCCTCGTTAGTTGGCCCTCTTCCTTGTGGACTTTGGAGTGGTGATAGAGTCAGAATTTCATTTACATTATCCATCAAAGTGTAAATTTGCAAGTTGAAGATCAAAGGGAATAATCCACAACCAACAAAATGGTGACTCTGCTAGGGACAACTATGAAGATATGCATTTGTAAGAGTCGGTGATTCTACTAGGGAGAATCTAAAGAGAAAGGTTATATTCTATTCTTTTTTTCCTAAGTGTTTCAAGGATTTCCCATCTAGGTGGGTGGCGACTCAAAGCTTTGAACCAGTGCAACATATTGAAGAAGCATGGATAAGAGGAGAAATACTAGGTCATATGTTAGAAAGAATCTGGAGGTCACTCTGGAGCAATTACCTAGATAGGGAAACAAGAGCTAGATTAGAAGGAATGGTGAGTCTTCTAGTGCTCCCATAAGAGAATAGAGAAATGCAAGAGCCAGAAGACCACATGTATCCTCAAGTGAGGATGGTTCACAAAATAGAGTTTCTAGATCAGAAGGTGGTCACTTTGCAGAGAGATTTTATGATACTCCTGAGGCTACATTTTAGGATAAGGGTCCTTTCCCTGTAGGTCAGAATGAACAAAATAGAGATGTGGGTTTAGAGGTTAACTTTGATCTCGATGAAGATCAATTCAGAAGAGAACCCATGAGACATAGGCAGGTCCGTTTCCCATATCAAAATCTTCTTGATATGGATGTGTCATCTAGTTCTGATGACATTATAGTAGATCCTAATGATGTGAATGCACTGAGGTTATAGTTGGTAGAGCAAGATGCTATACATAAAAGATTATAGGAGGAGAGAGAGGCTAAAAAGGTAAATGCTTTGATAGAGAGGTAGTCTCTTCTGAGAAAAATAAATAAAATGAAGGAGAGAAACAAAATGCTTGCTTCTACCCCTAAAATGCTACAACATGATGTGTTTGGTGATCTTGATGCCTTGAGGAGTGAGCAAGAGCACCTGCTTCAGGATCATGAATTTGAAAATGAGGGCCCTATGGTTAGACAAGTGCAAAGTTATGTCCCTTTGCCTATAGATAAAGATGGGCACAAGATTACCAGACCTGTTGTTATTATAAATGAGAAAGGAAAGCAGAAGATGGTGGGTGACAGAGCAAGAAAACTAGTAACAATACCAAGGATCCCACCACCTGATTCAAATAAGGACACTGAAATGGAGAGAAGGATAAAAGAAGATGAGGACCTTGCAAGAGAACTAGAGAGAGCTGAGGTTGAGGCTTCCATTGCAGAAAAGAAAAGGAAGATCCAATTTTTGTGGGCTTCTTCAGCTAATGCTCTTGGCCCATCTGCTACTAAACTAGGTACGCCATCTATGACTACTACTTTTCCACTTAGTAATGCTACTAGTTCTTTTCCTTCTTCATCTGCTAGGATAGGTGCAGATCCTAGGCAGCAGTCAAATGCATAGATAAATGTAGATGCTAATGTTGATCCTAGGGCTAACACTAGTTTGAGCTTTCAAAGAAGACCTATGCAATTATAAGGCTATAGGCAAATAAGTTTTGATGGAATTCCTGGCTATCCAAATGCTTTTCCAAATGATATTAGAGATAAGGTACCTAAGTTTTCTGGTAATAATGCTATTAGTTGTGAAGAGCATCTTAGGTTATTTGTTGATATGCTTAATGATTATGAGGTAGAGCATGAGGATGTTGTCATGAAATTGTTTGTTCAATCTCTAAGGGAGGATGCTAGAGATTGGTTTAAGAAGCTTCCTGTTAAGTGTATTGATACTTGGGACTCTTTTGAGAAATGTTTCAAAGAGCAGTATGGTGATATGCCTAATGCTAGCTTCATGTTGAATGAATTCAATACCATAAGGAAAAATTAGAATGAGTCTGCAGCTGAGTTCAACATGAGATTTTAGAAAGGTATACACAAGTTGTTCCAAGTCATGTGGTTGGATGAAAATGTCTGTCTGACTACATACTTCAATGCATTTGATGGGAAGATGGGATATTTATTAAGGGATAAAGAACCAAGAACTCTTAGGGATGCTTTTAGGATTGCTGTCAATATTGAGAACAACATGAAAATATCAGGAAAGTTGGGTGGAAAGAGAGATGACCCAAAGTTGTTTAGAGACAGGAAATACAAAAAAGAAAATGATAAGAATGTTGGATCTAGGAGGCAAGAAGAAGATAAATTGGATAAGGTGCTTAATGCATTGAATGATTTGAAGGCACCTGCAAATAGGAACATCAGTGCTCCTACCAATGGGAGGCCTTGGTTCAACAACAATTTTAGTAAGCTAAATAGACTGTAGAACTACCCCTACAACACCCAATGGAAGGATGGAAAGCCTATTGTCCCTGTTGCAAGAGGAAACAATGACAGAGGTGTCCCTAACCCTCTACATAAAGCTTCAATAAATGTAATGGAGAATGTACCTTGGTGTGTTGCATGCCAGTCCCCCCATTCTGTAGAGCATTGTGTGGTCACACAATCTATGGCTACAAATCAAGATTGTAGCGATGAGGAGATAGAACAAGAAGAACAACAAGATGATGTTGGATGCAACATGGTTTCTTCATATCTAGGATATGATGATGATTCTGATTTTGATGAAGAGGCAAATGTGAATGTTTAGAGATATAATCAGGCCCTTTTTCATCAAGAGGTTTTTTTTGATGGTGAATGCGTTGATTAGAAAACATGTAACATGAACTCTTCTCCCAAGCCAATAAATTTGAGAAGACCTTCTAGAGAAGAGATGGAGAGGATTACTACAGAAATGATTGCTCGGGTGCAAACTAGAGGCATGGTGGCAAGGAATACAAATGAGAAAGCTGCAAGAGTGTTTATAAAGAGTACCAACTTCGGGGAACCTAATGAGAACAAATCAAAGGTTGATCACATGGTGAAATTAAAGAATATAAGAGATAAGCATTGTGAGCCTAACAGAGTTGGAATTGAAAAGGTCTCTTGTGAGATTGAGAAGCCAGTTAACACAATGGCTAAGATTGAAAAAATGAAGGTGGTCAATACACCTAATATGTCAGACAAGAAAAAAGATGTTAAGGCGGTGCAGATTGAGATTCCTGCTTCTACCCATGTTGACATGTTATCTATATTGTCACAAATTATAGTTAAGGTTACATTGTCAGAATTGTTGAGGATCCCTGAACATAAAGATAAGGCTATTGCATGGGATGTTAACACTCAAAAAAATTATACTTCATGCAATGGATCTCAGGATAAAGCTTTGAAGGATGTTGCTGCTTAGGGAATTGTGTCTCAAATTCCTCCAATATATTTGGACAGTTCTGTCAATGCTAGCCTTGAAAATATTGACCCATTCTTCTTAAGTGTTCTTGTGAATGGGATGAAGTTAATAAATTGTATGATTGATAATGGTGCCTCTAATACTGTCATGCCTTTCAAAATCATGGAGAGGTTGGGCCTTAAAGTTGATACAGTGTAGGGTAGATGTTGTGCAATGGATCAGAGGGAGGTACCAGTTATTGGGACTATCAATGCAATGCCATATAGGTTGGCAACATATCTAGAGAAAGAGCTAACAATGAGTGTTTTGGTGGTGGATATCCCTCCTAATTATGGGATGTTGCTATCTAGAAGATGGAGTGCTACCATGGGTGGGAGTTTATAGTGTGATTTTTCCTATGCAACTTTCAAGATTGATGATTAGTTTGTCAAGATTGAACGAGAGCCAAGAGTATGCCACATGATTGAGAGAAACATAAATAATGAAACTACATGTTTTGTGGATACTGATGTAAATGCTTTTAGGGAAGAGATCCCTGTATTTGAAAATGAGCTTGTTTTGTCACCTATTTCTACTGAGGTAGGTGCTGACTCTGTGAATGGTGATTTGTGGGTCATGTACTTTGATGGTGCAAACTACAAAGATGGTGCAGGAGTAGGTATTTTACTTATTTCTCCTAATGGAAACACCTACAAGTTCTCTTTCACATTGAATTTCTTTTGTACCAACAATATAGCAGAATATGAGGCCTTGTTGTTAGGACTGAGGTTAGCACAAAAGCATGGTATAAAATGCATAAGTGTTATTGGTGATTTTGAGTTGGTGTTGTCCCAAGTCAGGTCAGTATATGCTTCCAAGAATAGAAGGTTGAAACAATATAAGAATGCAATGTGGGATTTGATTGAGCATTTTGATGCCTTTAATATTGAATGGAGGGATAGAAGTAACAACAAGTTGGCTGACTTGTTGGCCAATATTGCAATCAATCCTAATGATGTTACATTCTCTGGTATTTCTAAAGTTGAAATTTAGGCTAGGCCTAGTATACTAGACAATATTGAGAATTGGAAAGTTTTTGATGATGATAATGATATTTTGAAGTTTATGGATTGCAACGATCAGTATCATGGTCAGGAACTTGATTGTTCAACCTTGGTTGAGTCAATAGAAGGAAGGGAGGTTGTCTTAGGCAATGAGGTCATTCAGCTTAGAACTAACAAGGTGCCCAAGGGGTTTGTTGTTTTGAAGACTATCTTTGACAACCAAGATAGAGTTCAAAAGAATAAAAAAGGATAAGATCATGCTGATCTTGAGGAGATAAATCTTGGATCACATGAGGCACCTAAGAAAGTGTACATTGGTAGAGATATATCTCAAAAGGTAAGGAGACCTTTGATTAAATTATTGAGGAAATTCAGGCATGTTTTTGCATGGTTGTATGATGACCTAAAGGTTTATAGAGAGGATTTATTTCAGCATGTTATTCCATTAAGAGAAGATGCTAAACCTTTTCGGCAAAAGCAAAGGCCTATTAATCCTACTTTGGCACCTAAGATGCAAGAAGAATTAATGAAGTTGAGAGATGATGGCATTATCAAGCCTAAAAGGAATTCTTCTTAGGTGTCAAATCTTGTTCCTATAAGAAAAAAGAATGGTGACATCAGGCTTTGTGTGGACTTTAGAAATTTGAACATCAGCTCATTGAAAGATAATTATTCTTTGCCCAATATGGAGGCTATGTTGCAAAGAGTAACTGGATTAGAATTGATGTCAATGATGGATGGTTTCTCTAGCTACAATCAAGTCATTGTTAAGGAATCAGAACAATTCAAGACAACCTTTACAACACCTTGGGGAACATATGTTTATATGAGAATGCCTTTTGGTCTCACAAATGTTGGTGCTAATTTTCAAAGGGCAATGAATGTTGCCTTTTTAGATTTCATTAATGATTTCCTTGTTGTCTATCAGGATGATTTAACTACCTATTCCAAGAAAGAAGAGGACCATTGTGCTCATTTAGAGAAAAGATTTATGAGGGCCTTGGAATTTGGTATTTCATTAAACCCAAGGAAATGTGCTTTTGGTGTCACAGAAGGTAAGTTGCTTGGCCACTTAGTTGGGAAGCAAGGAGTGAGAATTGATCCAGAAAGGGTAGCAGCAATTGATAAAATTTAGAGGCCAAAGAATGTTAAAGGGATTCAGTCCTTCTTTGGTCAGGTCAATTTTCTAAGAAGGTTTGTGACAAACTTTGCAGAGGTTACTGGACCTATTTCCAAGATGTTGAAGAAGGGATCTATAATCAATTGCGAGGGTGAGACTGATGAGGCTTTCAAGAATATCAAGCAAGCTATCAAAGATGCACCAGTGCTAAAGGCACCTGATTATAGTGTCCCAATGCATATCTTTTCTTTTGCATCCTTTCACACTATTACTGTAGTTTTGTTACAAAAGAATAAGGATGGTTTTGAGCAGCCTATTGTATTTTTCAGTAAATCTTTGTAGGCTGTAGAATTAAAGTATGACATAAATGAAAAATAGGCTTATGCACTTGTGAAGGAAATCAAGGCTTTTAGATGTTACTTGATGGGAGCAGTTGTGATTGCTTTTCTGCCAAGTGTAGCTGTGAAGGATATTTTCTCACAGCAGGAGGTGTCTAGAAGAAGATGCAGATGGATCAATAGGATCTAGGAATTCAATGTTGAGATCTAGATCACTAAATTGGTTAGAGGTCAAGGATTGGCAAAGCTGATGGCTCAATCCAATCTAGATGCAAACTAGGTAAATCATTTTGAAATTGATTATACATGTGATATGGATGATTGTATTTGGTATCAGGATATTATTTACTATTTGAGAAACATGAGGTGTCTAGATAGTATGAATAATAATCAAAGGAGGACATTGAAGTTACAAGCCATTAAGTATGTAATTGTGAAATGTAATTTGTATAGAAAAAATTTGGATTGCATACTGTTAAAATGTGTAGATGAGAATTAGGCTAATCTATTGTTGAAGGAGATGCATGAGGGAGTTTGTGGTGGACATTATATGGGTAAAACAACTGCTCATAAGATCTTGAGAGTAGGATTTTGGTGGCCCACAATCTTCAGGGATGTAGAATAGTTGGTAAGGAGATGTGATGCTTCTCAGAGGTTCTCTGGTAAGCTTAAGTTTTCAGGTAATGTACCATTAAAACCAGTAGAAGTTCAAGCTCCTTTCTAGCAGTGGGGAATTGATTTCATAGGGGAGATATCAAACAAGTCAAGTAGAGGACATTCATGGATCTTAATCACCACTGATTACTTTACAAAGTGGGTAGAAGTTGTACCTACAAGGAATGCAACTAGCAGGGTGGTAATTGACTTTCTAATGAATAATATTGTTACAAGGTTTCAGTGCCTTGAGAGGATAGTGAGTGACAATGCTATGTGCTTCAAGTCTGCCGAATATAAGGACTTTTGAAAAGGTTTGGGAATTTAGATTTCTAATTCCTCACCTTATCATCCATAAGAAAATGGTCAGGCAGAATCTACTAATAAGAGTCTGATTAAAATCTTGAAGAGGATTCTGGAGAAGAATAAGAGGGCATGGAATTCAAAGCTACCATTAGCTTGATGGGCTGATAGGGTAACTGTGAAGAGGGCAATTGGTTGTGCACCATTTGACTTGGTGTATGGAATTCATGCTAGAATGCCTCAGAATAATCTGTTGGAGATGTACAAGTTTGTCTAGTTGTATGATGATGACATTGATGATGAGATGAAGTTGAGAATTGAGGACCTCATTAGGTTAGATGAAACTAGAAGAGAATCAGTTGCAAGGAATGCCAACTTGTAGTTGCAGGTTAAGAATTTATATGATAAAAAGACTGTTGACAGAAAGTTTGAACCTCATTATTTGGTGTTAGTTTGGAATGCCAGATTGGAGGATAAGGGGAAACATGGTAAATTTGATCCCATTTGGTTAGGGCCATATCTGATTCATGAAAAATGGGGCCAAGATTCTTACATCATCGAGGATTTTAATGGTGATATTCAAGAGTTGCCAGTTCATGGACAATTCTTGAAGCAGTACTTCATTTGAAGTACTCTATTTTCCATGAATAGTAGTTAGGGTTGTACATCTTGTACATTTCTGTATATAAGTTGCTTTCCCCTACCTTGTTTTGCCCTGGTCTATCATTTTTTGGTCCTATTGCTTTGTCTTGCCCTGATTACTCCTTGCTCTCTGTATTTTTGTCTAGTAGGATGGTCTGCTTTAACCAGTGATTCTAAGTCCTTGCTATGCCTGCAGGAGGCATACATCCCCAGACAAAGCCACTGTTAGGCCATTTTTCCAGTCATTGCAAAGTCCTAGGAAAATGGCCTTTTTCCCAGTAGTCTTTGTTTTATTGTCTCTACCTAGCTTGCAATCTCAGTCTTGACTTGCAAAGATGATCCATGTGTGTTTCATGTTGTAGGCTCTTGGCCCCATGCTCTTTAGTGTTGTCACCTTGCTTCAGCCCAGGTCACATCTGCTATAGTGTAAAGCCCATAAAGATTTTCAATTTCTAAGGTCCACGGGAAGCAAATTTTAAATTTCTGCCATAGTGTCAAAAACCCACAGTATTTTCAAAAATCCACATTGTTTTCAACCTTTTTGGCCTGCATAAAAACCCTTGATGTTTTCAGCTTCCTAGTTTACCTTTGTGTCATGTTGGAAACTTTGTGTGTTTTTGATCCTCTTTCACTGAAAACATTTTGTGTTTTCAACCTCGCACTTGCTCCCTATTTGCTGACATTCCCTCAACTGCGCAAGTCTGATGGGATGGTGGGTCTAGGATCTTCCTAATTTTTTGTCACATGGTCGTATATTAGACTTTTCTAACATGTGATCATGCAACTACTCACCACCTGGCCATGTAGGTCCTAGTTTCTATTCAGCTGCCTAGTGGTCTAATTTCCCTCAAGTGCGCAAGTGCGATGTCTGGTGGGACCTAGTTTCCAAATTGGGCAGAGGGTCTTGATGTGTCAGAGCATCAATGGTTGTCATTAAAGTGCAAAGGATTAGTTAAGGCTATGTGCTTTTGTGACAACCATCTGATCCTTCGAAAGGGTAAGGCTTCTTTGGTGTGGTCCTAGAGGCAGTGATGTGGTGGCTTTGGGTTGGCTGTCGCATGATCGCATAGCCCATTTTTTGGCTATGCAATCATGCGACCAGGTGACATGTGTCCACGGTCCTGAGGTGGATTTGTTGTTAGGTGGGCCCGTGTTGAAAGCTTTTAATCAATGGTCAGTGCATGATCTTAAGGAATGTTCCCACCCATTCTGATCATGCGCCATTCATTGATCTAGCATCTTCTCTTTGCAATGCAAGTGGGACCATCTCCCACATGGTGCTTAGTTGTTGTGTTCCTATTGGTTGATGTGGATGTACTCAGGAGTGGGGCCATTGTCAGAGGGGTCCATGATGTGGATAGATCTAACGGTCGGTGTAAGATCTCATGTGATTTGATAGGGCCATGAGATCTTACACCAGCCATTCATTTCAAAGGCTTAAGGAAAGTGGGTCCAATGCCAGTGACTAGGCATGGATCAGCTAATGGCGTAGTGACAGGTGGCATCAGGCATTGTGGTTGCGGAGTTAATTTTGGGGTTTGAGGTTTGGTGGAGTGAATAAAGATCTAGTGGTGCCAATATATTTCTAGCTTGTCGCTCATTTGTGTGATGATTTGGTGGTTCCCCAATTCAGTTGGGGACTTGGCGAATAGCGATCTTGGGATCGCTAGATTCTTTAGCCAAGGTAGGAAGTATTTCATGAATTTGTGAAAGTTCCTTTGTCGCCAATTCACTAGATGATTTAAGTGGACTATTTTAACACATGCAGTCATGTGTTCATGAAGTCTAACTGG
Organism: Chamaecyparis obtusa; assembly: GCA_027943335.1. Lineage (NCBI taxonomy): Eukaryota > Viridiplantae > Streptophyta > Pinopsida > Cupressales > Cupressaceae > Chamaecyparis > Chamaecyparis obtusa. The sequence continues at coordinate 948,324 of BSBK01012184.1, forward strand.
AGTTAGGCCTTTCATTCCGTGATTGGGATTTTACCTTGTCGCCAGTTCGTAGAATGTTGATCTGAGGTATCTAATAAGTCAGAGTTGTGAAGCTACGGTCAGGAATTAAAGTTGACAAAGATTTAAAAAATGGCTGCCAATTTTCCGCTAAAGCCATGAAGTGACCGAGTTGGAATTCAAATTAAAATTTGCAGAGGGTTTCCTGTGACCAAAGGACTGGTTTTCAATGCTTTCTCAGTAGTTTTTTATCTAGTTGGTGGCACTGGTTGTTGGAAAGTGGTCCAGGGGCTCTGTGGTTGTTTGCAGAGATGATTTTATACCTGGTGCCATGTGGTTTTGAGCTCAAGGAACTATTTGTAGTCAATGATTAGACTAATTTTAGTGGCATTCCTGGTGTACTATGCTGAGCTCGCATATTTTCATGATTGTTGATCTGCTAGAGATTTGTTTTCTCCAGGCTACTTATGCTTCATGCCCCTACAGTAAATTTTGTGACTGTTTGAATTGGTTGGGTGGTTGAGACCCTAATGCTAGCTTTCTAAAGCTTGTTGCATCCGATCTTGAGGATCCCAAGGTAGCTAGTGGTATAAGTTGCAAAATCTTTGATTTTGCTAGGGTTCCAAAACATTGTTGCTTTTGGTCCCTAGTTTTTGACTCTAATATATTGATACAGGATTGATTTGGTGTCTTTTCCTCAGCTTTGTGTCATGCTAATTGTATGTTGATTCTGGATTTGTTAATGAAAACATTCTTGAATCCTAATCTTGTATCTTGTGTATGTCTTCTTGCTTGTCTCTGAGCTCATATATGTTAATGTCACAAAGTGTGTTAATGTATGGTAAAAAAAGAGTATTTTGAATTCATCTCTGAGTTTCTAACAAAGTTAGGATTAAAGCCTTTTAGGTGAATTCAGTGAGTTTGCAGCCAAGTATAGAATTTGATGTCCTCATACTTGAGGGAAAGGGGTAATAGGAAAAGCACTTACCCTAGTTTCCATTGTGTTTGACTTAAGGTATTTAGTTGAAGTATACAGTTGGGTGAATCTTAGCCCTGGGATAAGGCATTGGTCCCTTCTCTTTAAGTCATGGTTAACAACCACACAAACATAAACATTCATTTGATAAGCTATTTATTGACTTGTGTTGAGCATTGTATACATCATTTTGAGACTCCTTTGAAGAAGTGAGTCAAGGGTACACCTACCTAAGCATTGAAGCTCAAAGAGTAGAAGGATCCTTTGATCCTTGTCAGTTGGCCCTCTTCCTTGTGGACTTTGGAGTGGTGATAGAGACAGAGTTTCATTTACATTATCCATCAAAGTGTAAATCTGCAAGTTGAAGATCAAAGGGAATAATCCACAACCAACAGGGGCGATCTTATTTCAGTCAATCCCATGATGATAATGAAGTCTATATTAGTCTTCACTAGAATCTATGTCAATATTGCCAAGTTTGATAATCTCCCTGGGGATATCAACATCAACTCTAAACTTGGTCAGCATAAGTGAGAAGTTATCTTTGAATCTTTTCCTTTTGCCTGCTTTGTTTATCACAAAATGGGTCACTGGGAAAAACATTGCCCAAAAAAAGTTTCTAAGACCCCTCAGCCAGAGACCTTTGAACCTAAATCTCATCAAGTTTGGAAGGAGGTTAAAGGGGATAATAGCAATAAATCCCCCCCTGAAGTCTTGGAGTCAAATGAGACCCTAATCTTGGAAGAAGGGGAAATTGTAGAATCGGTATCTCATCTATCAGCCTCAACTATAGAACTAGTTAAGGAAGATGTTTCAAATAAGATCAGTGTCTTTACTGAGATTCTTGATCCTCTGGATAGGACAGCTCCTTCCTGGGATCCAGCACCATTAGTGGTCTTGGGTCCCCTTTTTGAAGATGGATCGAACCTCAAATTGGGTGAGGATAAAGCTCCCTTACAGTGTTCCAAAGTGGATGATGATGATTCCTCTTCCATCCCTGAGAATTTTTCTGGTAGTAGCAAGGGGGAGTTGCAAGCTAGAGATTTTGAGGAGATTGGAATCTGGAAAACCCAAAGAGGGAGAAAGCAGAAAAGAAAAGATAAAAAGAATGAATTGGTCACCCCAGGATCTAAAGGAGTTACTACTCGAAGTAAATCAGAAGGAGGCATAATGATGAAGGTAGATGTTGGATCCAACAGAAAATCCTAGGGGAGATACTCAAACAGAGAAATCAAAGAAAGGGAAAGCAAAAAGGAAATAGCAGATGGTAGACAACTCACCATCCAGGAAAGCTGCACCCCAGTTAAAAGATGAAGCTTATATCATGGAACATTCAAGGGATGAATGCCCCTCATAAACAAGACATTCTTAGAAATTTGGTAAGAGACTATAAACCTAATATTTTTTTTGTTCAAGAAACTAAGATGAGTAAAGATAAGGTTGAAAAGATTAGGATTTTCAAAAATAATGGAGTTGCTAGGATTAGCTCTGAGGGGGCATCGAGAGGGGTTGCTATTTTTTGGAACTAGAATGTGGTTAGGGGTTTTGTGGTTGTGGAGGATCTTAACTACCTTAGCATCAATTTTCTTCACATTAAACTTGACTTTCAGTGGGTTGCCACTATAATATATGCCCCTAACTCTAGAACTAGCAAATTGACTTTCTAGAAAAGATTAGATAAACACAGAGAAGCTTTTCTAAATCTCCCCTGGATGGTTATTGGAGACTTTAACTATCCTCTAAAAGATATGGAGAAATTTGGAGGGAGTGATTCTCAGAACATGTTAGATGGTAGGATGGATCTGATGGATTTTTTGAACCGTCAGGCTCTTTTTGATTTGGAGCTTCAGGGAGTCAACTTTACTTGGTCCAATAGGTGTGTTGGTCAGGATCTTATTCAAGTTCACCTGGACCATGCTTTGGTTGATGGAGGATGGTTGAATAATTTTGGGTGTACTCTGTCTTCTCTCTCAAAAGTGGGCTCTAATCACTTCCCGATTTGTTTCAATGCGGATCCTATTTCTAAGATGGGATGTCTACCTTTTAGGTTTGAAAAAATGTGGATTGAACATCTTGAAATAGAACAAAATATTAAAGATTGGTGGAATATTAGTGTTCACGGAATGACCATGTTTAGAGTGGTCAAAAAACTTCTAAGTGTTAAACAGAATGTTAAAACTTGGAGCAAAACTATCTTTGGGGATATTTTCAAATCTAAAAATCAACTTAAAAAGGATTTCAATATTATTCAAGATTGGATTTAGTGTAATGGTCTCACGAAGGATCTTAGAGATGAGGAGGAAAGCATTGTGGTGAAAACCCATAACATTTTCTCTAGGGAAGAAGAGTACTGGCATTAGAGATCTAGGTCTATTTGGCTTAATGTGGGAGATAAGAACACTAGATTTTTTCACTTATATGCTTCCAAACATACAGCTACCAATAGAATCTCTAGACTCAATACTGATCAAGGAGTTGTTTCGAATGTTTTAGACATTTTAGAGGCTATGATTAACTTCTTTTCTTCTTCACTCTCCAAAGACTTGAATTTAGATTTAGGAAAGTAGGCTGCTCTGATCAGCAATATTCCTCTCATCATTGATGTCCCCTTGAACCATGCTCTCACTGCTATTCCATCACAGGAGGAGATTAAGATTGCTACTTTCTCTTTTGAAGGTGATAAATCCCCAGGTCTGGATGGTTTTCCCTTATTTTTCTTAAAAAAATTCTTGCATATTGTTGGAGAAGATATCTATAACACTGTCAAAGAATTTTTTGGCTCCAGATCCTTATTAAAAGAAGTCAATGCGACCTTTATTGCTCTTATTCCTAAAAAACCAGGTGCTAATTCGGTGGATGCTTTTAGACCCATTAGCCTATGCAATTCTATATATAATATTTTGTCCAAAGTTCTTACTTCTTTATTGTTGGCTATTCTTCCGAACATTATTTCTCCCCAGCAGAGTGGCTTCATGCTTGGCAGGAAGATTCTTGACTCTATTATGAAAGTCCATGAACTTATCCACTCAACTCATGTCTCCTCTTCTTCAGGTTTTCTTCTCAAGCTAGACCTCTCCAAGGCTTATGATAGGGTGGATTGGGATATGTTGGTTATGGTGCTTAGATCTTTTGGTTTTGGTAGTAAAATCCTTCAGATTATCTTTGAGATGATCAGCACCTCGACTGCAACTATATTGATTAATGGTTCCCCCTCTAGGTTTTTTAAACCTTCAAGAGGTCTTTGACAATGTCATCCCCTATCACCCATTCTTTTTTCTATTCTTGCAGAATGCTTAGGTCATCTTTTTTAGCAGCTGGCTTCTTTGGGTTCTTTCAAAGGTCTTTCTCCCTCTTCATCATCCAAACCTTGCTCCCATGAGCAATTTGTTGATGATACCATCATTATGGGTTTCTCCTCTATTTAGGAAGCAAAACCAATAAAAAAAGCCTTGACAGTTTATTCTAGTGGCTCTGGTCAATCCATCAATTGGGATAAGAGTTCTTTATATTTCATCAATACTCCTGAGGAAAGGCAGTTCAAGATTGCCAGAATCATAGGCTGTAGGATTGACTCTCTCCTAGCCACTTATTTGGGTCTTCCTCTAGGATTCAAGCCTCCAAATTCCTTTTGGAGAGGGATTGTTGATAGATTTAACAAGAAATTGGTAGGTTGGAAAGGAGCCATTCTCAATCAAGCAAGTAAACTCTAGCTCCTCAAAGCCTCCCTGCAAAGTCTCCCCATTTTTGCTTTGAGCCTTTTCAAAATTCCTAGAAAATATGCAGATATTATAGAAAGAATCCAAAGGAATTTCTTATGGTTAGGTGTTGAAGAGAAGAAAAGACTAGCCTTAGCTTCCTGGGATAAGGTTTGCACTCCTAAAAAATGGGGAGGTCTTGGCATTTGGCCTATTAGAGTAACTAATCTTGCTCTATTGGCTAAACAGGTCTAGAGAATTTTTAGAGAAAGAAGAGAGTGGAATGAGATCATCCATAATAAGTATCTTTACTTTGTGTCTCATATCTCTAATTTCTAGAAAAATAACCTTCAGGTGAAAGGATCTTATATTTGGAACAGTATTCAGCTGGCCAAGGAGGTAGATTTTAAAGGTGCCAGATGGGTTTTGGGCAATGGCAGAAGAATCCATTTCTAGGAAGATAGCTAGATAAAAGATCACCCCCTTAGCACTGCTTCTACCTTACGACCTGCTATTCTTCAGTGCACCCAGTAGTATGGGTCGAAGGTCATTGACTATTGGAGGAATGATAAGTGGATCAATTTGACCCTTATTGATGAAAACCTTAAACCTATTATGCAGGATCTTAGAGTTTGGATGATTAAGAATTCTAGAGAAGATAGGCTCTTGTGGGGGATTCGACCTTTAGGAACCTTTTCAGTTGCCTCCTATTCTGAGCTCCTTCTAAATAAACTAAATCCTATCCCTATCTAGTCTCAAGTCTGGGACAACTCTCTTATTCCAAAAATTAACATTTTTTTCTGGCTTCTCTTGCAGAATAAAATTTTAATGGTTGATAACCTCTAGAAAAGGGGAATGATCCTGACTAACAGATTTTTTTAATGTAAAAAGGTGGAGGAGTCTATTGCTCACTTGGATATTGACTATTCTTATGCTTGGGAGGTCTGGTCAGTTCTTTTACAGTGCTGGGAGATTAGGTTGTTTTTTCCTAATTGCCTGGAAAACTTCTACAACCAGTGGTACAAATCTGATTCCCCCATAGAGCCAACCCTCTAGAACATTATTCCACCTCATGTCATATGGATAATATGGAGAGAAAGAAATGATAGATTTTTCAAGAATATTGAGCTCCCTCCGAAGGTCATAGTGGAGAAGATAAAAAGGAGTTTAAGAGAGAATATCAAAAAGTCCACTGGCAGAACCCTGGCTTTCAATGATGGAGATTGGGGTAAGAAAGTTGGTAACAAAAACTAGCACCTTTAGGAGAATGCTATTTGGCTTTCTCCTTTGCCAAGATGGATTAAAATCAACTTTGATGGGGCTACCAAGGGAAACCTTGGACCTGCTGGCAGCGAAGGACTTATCTGTGATGACAAGGCTAATTGCCTAGTGGTTGTTGCTTGTCCAATTGGCATTCAAAACAACCATGTGGCTGAAGCAATGGCCCTCCTTGAAACTCTGAAACTAGTTAAGGCTAACATGGCTTAGAACATTTGGATTGAGGGGGATTTGCAGAATATCCTCAAAAGTATAAATGCAAAGGCAAAAATCTCATAGACTATAGAGGGGATAATCGAGGAGGCCAGAAAGATAATTAATACTTTCAAACATGTCATCATCTCTCATGCTTATAGGGAAGTGAATAGTACTACGGATGACCTGGAAAATATCATTGTCAAAGAAAATGAAATCATGATCTGGAGAGGACAGGAAAATCTAACTGTCGATATTAAAGCCAAGTTGGCTTACGACAGACTCCATAGTAGAATGGTGGATTGGGAAAATCTTGTTAAGTTATGATGATTAGACATCCCTTTAATTACTAGAAGAGCATCATCATGGAAAGAGGGGCCTTTCCTAAGATCATTAGCTACAGGCACATTTTAACCTTTTTTGATCCCAAGGTTACTATTCACAGTAACAGTCCTATTTTCTCTGCTAAATTGAAAAACCTTGTAAACCTCAAGATGGGTAGTGGTTTGAATAGGAGAGAGCTGAAGGACTGCTCTAAGTGGAAGAACATGCCAAAGGTGTGGGAAATTTTAAAGAATGGGGGGCTCATGAATTATATGGAGAGGCTGCATCAGGAAACAAATTCGGCCACCAAGCTTTTTGTGGACTCATGGAGAGATGGCATAGTTACCATTGATGGGGTAACTATGAACATCATGGAAGAATTTGTTGTTGAAATTTCTATGTTGAGCATGAAGAGGATGAAATTTTTCTGTGACAAGAAGATCTCTTAGAAAGCCATTCCTCGGTTTCCTAAGGGGAAGTTGGAGAGAAAAAATCTGATGAAAGAAAGTGGAGGCTGCTACGACGTTGACTCCTTCAAAGAAATCTAGGCAATGGTTATGATGGCCATCATGGAGTATGTTACTTTAGATGGTAGGTTTAAGAGAGTCCATTCTTATCATTTAGTGCTTATTTTTCATTTTAGGCATAAAATTAGAATTTCTTTGCCTTTTTATATCCTGCAATCGCTCCGCCATAGTATTTCTCAACACAAGAAAAATGAAAAAAAACCTGTTCTCCACAAAGGACTTATTAGGCTGATAGTGGACCATATAAAGAAAATGGCTAGAATTAGCCTTGGAATTTCCCCTTCTAAGTCCAGTTCTGGGAAAAAAAGAATTAGGGATACTATTGTGAAGGAGGAAGGCTCTTCTAGCAAGAAAGCCAAGAAGGAGAAGGAAGAGAACTTGGACACGGAAACTTCAGCCCAGAGCGAGGAAGGATATGATAATATGGTGGATTCTACTAAGGATGGGGATTCCTCTTCTTCTATTTCCAACTCCACCTCAAAGGAGGACTACAACACTGATGAGGAAATTACTGTGACTAAAGGAAAGTGTAAAATGTCCACCAGTAAAAGGATTGTTGAAGAGAATAAGAATGAGAAGAAGAAGGGTACCAAGGAGATAGATGATACCTCTAGCATCAAGAATAAAGGGGAAGAGAAGCATGACAAGGAAGATGAAGGTGGCCAAAAAGTGTCAATTTTGGTCGATTACAACAGCTCTCAAGAGCATGACATGTCGATATCCCCTAGGATCAACATGGTGGTGGATGTGGGATAAAACATACAAAATGAGGAGGAGGATGAGACTCACACCTTCCTAGGTAAGAACTAGGTTTTTCCTTAGAAGGAGGATGATACTGATTTGGGGAGTTCTCGGCACATACCCTTTATGAAAACTGTGGACCTACAGGAGAGGAACATCCAACTTTTGTGTGAAGACATAGATGAAAAAATTGCCCCCCATTTGGAGTCCTTCAAACTGCTAAAGCCATGTCCATTTACTCTTTTAGGCTCATAAAATGGGTGTTTCAAGAAATTAAAAGCCTTAATCTGAAGTACAGGGCTATTGCTGCAAAAGTGGATACCATGTAGACCTAGCTGGAGAATATCCTGGCACTGGGGAAGAGAAGGCCACCAAGGAGGATGATAAGAAAATATAGGAATTAAATAATAGAATGGAAACCTTGGAGACTACCATGAAAAGGCACATGCATGATAACAATACCTTTATGGGATCGACGAAGGATTGCCTCATGATCATCAAGTCTAAGCTGGACAATAGCTCTCCCACTAAAAAGCCAGAGAATGTGGAAGATAACCTAGACGACAAGGGCCCTAGAAAATGTACCAGATTGATGAGGAGGAAGAAGATACAGGATAGAATCCAAGAACTTTTAGAGTTTAATGCTGCTATCCAAAAGATTTCTACTACTAAACAGGATGTTGATGACACCTGTAAGGCATTCAATGTGGCTTCAAGTTCCTGAAGCTGGCTGGTTCTGGATTGCTAGTTTTTGTTTTTGTTAGTTTCATCTAGTTTTTTGTTGGTTTTTTTTCGCTATGCACAGGGGTTTCAAACTTTGGTCCTATTTCATTTTGGATGATCTTAATTGTTAACCTTTTTGGCTTGTAAGGGGTTTCGGGTCCCCATTTAAAAACCTATTTTTTCCTAAAATAAAAAACTAATCTATTGGAAAAACATAACCATTTAATTAATTAAATAGTCATTCCTTTATTAATTTAAATAAATGCAATATCTCCATTTAAATTAATTCATATATCCCTTTATTCCTCCATTGATTAAAATAATCTCTTTTAATCAATTTGAGAACATGGCTCATAACTTTAAACCCTAACCTAACCTATCCAAACCACTTGACCAATGATCCTAAACTTGGCCCAACTCATTCACACATACTAACCTCACTTAATTAATTAATCACTTTTAGATTTTTTAATTATCCCTTCCACTCATTCTCTCTTCTCTCACCACATCCTCCTAACTCTCCCACTTGCCCTCCAATTCTAGCCTAATCTCACACTAATTATTTTCACAACCTTAATCATGAGGATTAGAAAATCCTAAGCCAACCTAAGTCAACCCTCATGTCACATCTCTTAGATCCCCTACCATAACCATTTAAGTTTTAGTTAAATTCTCTTACATCCATCCTACACACTCCTTCTGTTGGCTTTTTTCCTTGCAGGACCAAGCTTGAATCAAATAATTGGGCTTAGAACACTAGTTAGGCACTCAAGCTTGACAAGGAGAACAAACAAATTGATGAGGATAAAATAAATTCTCCTTCTTCTTTAAGCTCCACATTCACTCAGGTGGGTATTGCCTTATCTGCACACTCAAGATACCTCATGACAAAACCAAAGGCCTATAGATAGATTACTATGGAATAGCAGTCAATCTCCTATAGGTATCATGTACCCCAATGATAGAAAGTCTCATACAATAGCCCTACTTGCATGGAATGAGATTGAAAGCCAGACACCTATCCTAACAACATGAAAGGGAAAAGGTAGGACTGAATGGAAATGATTTTAAAATGATTGAAAGGTCCCCTGAGATGCCCTAAGTCCTTGATAGATGAGTGCCTTATCCAATAGGCCACAAAGTCAAATACCTTACTCTAAGAGACATCAATGAAATAAGAAAACAATATGCTCAATGTGTTGATGCCTGACATCAATCACACACCATGACCAAGCCTCAACTTAACACCCACCTGTGCATTCAAGCATGCTATTATCCATCAAAGGATTTTAACCCTCCCCTTAGAAGAGACCTGTGAAGGGACAATACATTAACTAGCATCCACTGGAAGATAAGCATGACCTATCTTTGATAATTTTAGCTCATACATACATAAACACTAACCCTAAACCAATTACCTCTACGAAGATAACTCCACTTGCAAACACTTAGGCAATACAAGCAGAAAAACTAGACACCCTTGATGTATGATTAATGCATTCAGAATTCAAATGGAGATAGCTTAGTGATAGTAAGAATAAATTGAGTCCTCATACATAAGACAAATCTGCTGCAACATGTATTATATTCTCAAAAGCAACAATGGAAACAGAACACCCTATATGTAGAGAGAAGGAGAAAATCTACAGAGCAAAGACTTTCATTGAAACTAACAAAATTCAGAACGCAGACACAGTCAAAATTTTGATACTTTATACCATTAGCTACCTTGGAAACCCAAAATAGGTTGCAACAAGCTACAGACAGCTAAGGCATAGGCTTCACCAACCAAGCCAATTCAAACAGTCACAAAATTTACTGCAGGAGCAGGAAGCATAAGTACCCTAGAGAAAAAAAATCTCTAGCAGATCAACAATCATGAAAATCTACGAGCTTAGTGTAGTACACCAGGAATGCCATGAAAAATTAGTCAAATCAGCCACCTACAAATAGCTCCTCAAGCACAAAACCATACTCCACCAGGTACAAAAGTCATCATGCAATCAAGAAACAGGCCCCTAGACCACCTCGCAACACCTACCACCATCAAACCAGCAAGAAATCCACCCAAAATCATTAAAACTAGGTATTTCCTATCATTGCAAACTCTTCGGCAAATTTGAATTTGAAAACCAATGGTTACTTCCTCTCTTGGCACCTTTAGTAGCATAGTCGCGCTATCATATCTCACACCACCATAGGAAATGGGTCTCAAATAATTCTTGGTCACATGATCGCAAGGCACCAAACTAACCTTTGTGATCATGCGGCTACGATCTCCAAACCATAGCCAATGGTCAGAAAGCCCGCAGGAAAAGTCCCTGGCAACATTACCACCATAACTCTGCAATTGCGATGGACATGTGGCACCCTGTCACATGATCGCATAGCCTAGAGATGGGCTATGTGATCATGTGGCAACCTATAGACCGCTACCACAACCACCACCGCATGGAGACAACATCACTGCCCGCAAGCCAAAACTACTACCCCACAACTTTGTAACCACAATACCACAAGGGGTTAGTCACATGATCGCATAGCCAATTTTTGGGCTATACGAACATGTGACAACCTGGAAACAAATCTGCCAAGCCATAGACCCCACCATTAACTCTGTAATCATGATGCTTGATGCCACCTGTCGCCACACCATTTGCTAAATAATGCCCCATCACCAACACTAGACCCATGCTCAACAAGCCTTTGAAATAAATGGCTGGCGTAAGATATAATGGCCTTGACAAATCACATGAGAACTTACGCCGATCATTAGATCTATCCATGTCTCAGACCCCACTGACAACGGCTCCACCTGAGCTCATCCACGTTAACCAATAAGAAACCTCCACCCGCGCAGACATGTTAGATGGTCCCACCCACACAACAGGCAACCTCGCACAATGGAATAAAATCCAATGGATGGTGCATGATTGCAAAGGCTTGGAATATTCCTTACGATCATACGCCGACCGTTAGATTAAAAGCCCTCAACGCGGACCCGCCTGACAACAAATCCACCTTAGCACTGCAGACGCATGTCACCTGGTCACATGATCACATAGGTGAGAGAAAGGCTATGCGATCATGTGACAGCCAATCCAAAGTCGTGACATCATCACCAGGAACATAGTCCAAACAACAACCACCAACGTGAAGAGTCGGGACCCACGAACCAACCACCGATCATTTAGCGACTACGTGACTAACCGCCCGCGTGATCATGAGATGTTAGCAAGTAACCACCAGACATTTGGAGATCACGTGACTAAAGAGAAAAAGACTGCCCGCCAGGTTGCTGAAAGTTAGCTAATAACTGCCCACCTTTCAGAGATCATGCGACTAACAGCTGCCAGGTCACTGGATAGAAAAAGTAACCACCCGGAGACCTGGAGAATTAGTGACAAGAAACCCTGAAGGACTGGGCTCCACCACCCATCGTACCTACGTAGTTAGAGAAAACACCAGCAAATAGGGAACTAGTGTGAGGACAAAAACACACAGACTGAAAACATTATGAACTTTTGAAAACACTGTGGGTTTTTGACACTTAGGCAGATTTTTAAAATATTTCCAACAGGCTTAGAAATTTGAACAAGGCACAACCATGAAACAAATGCAGGAAGGAGGCCACATTAAAAGATTTGCAATGACAAAAAATAGGCCTAACAGTGGCTCTGGTTGGGGATGATGGGTAACTTGTGCCCATGCAAGAATTTAGATCTTTGGGGGAGCAGACCACCAACAAAATCACATTCCTTAACACTCCAGAGATTCTCAAAACTCAAAACTTCAAGGCTCTCAAAAGCTGGCTCTTTATTCTGACTAACACTACTACTGAAGCAAAGTGACTGTACAAACATTTACACAACTAAAACTGCTAAACCACGGCAATCATTTACCTCTATCAAACACTTGGTCCTCATCCCTCTGCATAGAGATGACCCTGGAATTCTTCCTTTCATGTACATGGTCAAACTCATGAAAACTCTTGATAGGCAAATCCACAAGAATGTAATAAGTGTATTCATCTTTGCCCAGTGTATGAGGATCAAAATCTATCTTGTCATACCAGACTACCTCACACATACGCTCCCCAAAATCAAGAGTAAAATTAGCTTGCAGCAAAACTTTGTAACCTCTTCCCATGACATCTTGCAAGCTAATGTGAGGCTGATCACCATGAAATGTGAGTACACTTACCAGCTGAGAATTAACATCATCTTTATCACCATGTTCAACACTTGAACTCAATTCAAAACTAAAATCCTCATACTCACATTCATCCAACTCAGAAACATAATCGACACCCTGCAAATACTTACTACAACAACTATGAAAAGAAAAACTTTCATAGCAAGGCATGTCTTCAAGCTCATCGAAAACTAGCAGACTATCACGAACATCCTTCTCCTCACTAGCTAGATCCTGTTGGAAATAGAGATATTCTGGCTGAAATAGCTCTGGAAACACAGTGCAATGCATTTTCAAAACATCATAACTCCTCACTGTTTCCAAATCTGAAATACACATTTTAAGAGGAAAATCACTTCCCCTTTGCTCTTCACTTTCCAATACAGACCTGGCATTTGGATCAACTGGATAAGCAGTATTTACATTCACTTTACAATCTAGTTCTTCCCCATTTGGCAGAAACAAAATATTGATTTCTTCTTCCATATCTCCATAGGTCTCCACTGAAAAACCCTCAATCACTGGCACATATAAATCTGAAGGTGGGATCATACTAACATCTCCATACATGTTCTTATCCTCAAAAAGAAACTTACCTTCAGATTCACAACTTGAGTGATGTTCCTCAACAAACCCTTGCTGGTTCAAATCCATCACACTTGTAAACTCATGATCGGTATCAAAAGAATCATACTCACATTGATACCACCTATCTTCATTTAATTCATGCAAAAATGCTACCTGGCTATCATCATTCAAACCAGAACTACCCACTTCATCAGATGAACATTCATCATCAACAAAAGACTGATTACAAACATTACTAATCATACCTTCATCTGATACACTTTCAGCATAACCCTCCTCTAATAGACAACTATCTAGTTCATTGGCATAATCTAAAGGTACACACTCACTGGACTGAGCAAGTTCTGATGGCATATGGATGAAGTGACTGAGAGGGGGGGTGAATCAGTCAACCATAAAACACTTAACAATTATTTCTTTCCAGATCCCTTAGGATATCTTAATGAATATTATCTATTTAGCACTCGGTAAAATAGATTGCAGTAGCTTTGAAGATGCAAAAAGTATTAGCAAAATTATCTTTTAGATATTCATCAGCACTTGTATATGATTAAGATAGCAATTAAGAACACAAGAGACACAAGATTTAATGTGGAAACCCAATATGGGAAAAACCACCAATGTATCTAGATACTGATTTGCACTTTTCTGAAGTGATGCCCAGTTAGAAGCCAACCCGGTAAAGGTTACAAAACACACTGTTAGGTGTGACCTTGTTAGAGGATTTAATCACCCTGCTAGGAGTGGCCTGGTAAGAGGTCTTGAAAACAATTCAATGGAATTGTCACCTTGTTAGAGGATTTACAATATGGTTGTTAAACCAACTCGGTTAAGAGATTTAGAATTCACTGTTACAATGATAAAAAGGTAACAATGAAAATGACTTGTATAATAATGCAACTGCCTTGCTGATTATAGATCTCTATTCTGCATAAGTGTGATCCTTCCTGATCGAATATATCTCTGCTGCTCCTCAAGGATATCTGATCATCCTTCACAAATTCGCACACACCTTTCTTGCTTTTTCTTCTATATATCTTCTGCTGTAATTCTTGTTTATTTTTCACATTTGACCTTTTATTTATATGATTTTAGATTTGTCAAATCGACATTACTTAGTATAACAGTCAGCTGAATTAAGCAAACTTTATTTGCAAAAAACCTTCAAGGGCCGACAGTGCTCGGTGACCATAACTTTCTACAATCTTTCGGAGACCGAGGGAACTCGGTAAACACTGACAATCTTTTTTCTTTGATAACCGACTGAACTCAGTAGATGCTAACTTTTCTTCAACAACCGACTGAACTTGATAAACACTAAATTTTCTTTGATGACCGACTGAACTCGGTAAATGCTGATTTTTCTTTGATAATCGAGTGAACTCGGTAAGCACTAATTTTACTGCCTGGCAGACCGACTGAGCTCGATAGGTACTGAATGTTGCAGATTATGACATTGTGTGACATCAAAGACAATATGTAATTTGAGTAGCAATTTTCTTCAGACAATTGTTTCCGACAAGTTCTCTGTCCATGGCTCTACACATCTCTAGTTCTTCAAGTTTCTTACCATTATTGGCAAGAGCTAACTCCAGTTCCTCAATTTTCTGCAAGTGCCATGTACACAATCATTCATCATATTGAGTTTCAGCTAGATATACATCAGTAATAAGTTCATCATCCATATAAGCTTCAGTTACAATGCAATCTTCTTCTTCAAGTGATGCAAGATATGGCTGTAAGTTACTTTCCTTTACATGATCATGGATCATATCCTACCTAGAAAACTGAGGCACATCACTAATAGGGACAAGAGTATGCCAATATGGCTCTAAACCTTTCAATGCGTCCCTTTTCCTACTATCTACCACATTCTGAGAATGAGAATCAAAATCAGCAGCAACATGTGGTCTTCTTACAACATGATATCTCCAATTAGATTCAATATCCATTGCAAACTGAAAAGCCTGATACAAAGTTAGTGGTTCCTTATTCCTTAAGTCAAGATTGAAATTCTTGTCAAAAGCATTCAAGTAGATGATCAAACAGATATCATCATTTGGCCTGCACTTCACAGGGATATTTTCCCATGTCTTGATAAATCTAGCATTGAAACTAGGAACCAACTCATCTTCCTCCATTTGTATATCCACAAGGGCCTTAAGCATGTCAAAGTCATTCACCCTTTCAGCAAATCAGACTAAGAAACTTCCAACTAAATCATTCCATGAAGAGATGTCATTATCAGGCGAACATGAGAGCCATTCCCTTGCATCTCCTATCAGTGACTGAATGAATAATCTCATTATTACATCTTCATGCTCAACACCATAGTCGCACATCAAATCTGAAAATTTTCTAGCATGTTGATAGGCAGACTCAAAGTTTTCCCCACTAAACTTCGGTAAGATTTTTATAACATTTAGGGGAATGGAGTTTGGGTAACCAGGTATACCAGCCAAATTCATAGCCAGGTAACCTCTTAAGCAAGAATTTTCTTTAATACCCATGACTTAACAAATCTTTTCAAAGGAGTCAAACCATTTACCATTAAAATTCTTGAAACTTAATTTGAAAATTCCTTTGAAACCACTACACACTTAGAAAAAGGGGAAATACCTGGAACACCTCCTGAATGTTGCTTCCTTCTTCTCAACTAAGTGTAGTCCCAACAAAACTACACAACTCAAGTTCTTTAGCATAGAGTCGCCACCTCTCTTCAGAGGACACAAACTTACTGATCTGTCTTGAAACTTCAATAGACTCTGAGCACTCCCACAAAAAAGCCACATGTAAATCAATCAACAAATCTAGGTAACACACTGCAAATTTGAAAAGCAATTCTCAGATTGGAAAGCATATGAGACTCTTCCCCACACTGAATAGAACAAGACTCTGGGATACTCTTATTAGTAACTTATTTTATTTCCCCAGTAGAGTCACCATTTTGTTGTCTTTTTTCCTTGCAAGACCAAGCTTGAATCAAATAGTTGGGCTTAGAACACTGGTTAGGCACTCAAGCTCGACAAGGAGAACAAACCAATTGATGAGGATAAAAGAAATCTTCCTTCTTCTTTGAGCTCCTCATTCACTCAGGCGGGTATTGCCTTATCTGCACACTCAAGATACCTCATGACAAAACCAAAGGCCTCCAGACAGATTACTATGGAATAATAGTCAATCTCCTATAGGTATCCTGTACCCCAATGATAGAAAGTCTCATGCAATAGCCCTACTTGCATGGAATGAGATTGAAAGCCAGACACCTATCCTAACAACATGAAAGGGAAAAGGTAGGACTGAATGGAAATGATTTTAAAATGATTGAAAGGTCCCCTGAGATGCCCTAAGTCCCTGATAGACCAGTGCCTTATCCAATAGGCCACAGAGTCAAATACCTTACTGCAAGAGATAGCTATGAAATAAGTAAACAATATGCTCAATGTGTTGATGCCTGACATCAATCACACACCATGACCAAGCCTCAACTTAACACTCACCTATGCATTCAAGCATGCTATTATCCATCAAAAAATTTTAACCCTCCCCTTAGAAGAGACCTGTGAAGGGACAATACATTAACTAGCATCCACTGGAAGACAAGCATGACCTATCTTTGATATTTCAGCTCATACATGCATAAACACTAACCCTGTACCAATTACCTTTGCGAAGATAACTCCACTTGCAAACACTTAGGCAATACAAACAAAAAAACTAGACACCCTTGATGTATGATTAATGCATTCAGAATTCAAATGGAGATAGCTTAGTGACAATAAGAATAAATTGAGTCCTCATACACAAGACAAATCTGCTGCAGCATGTATTATATTCTTAGAACCAACAATGGAAATAGAACACCCTATATGCAGAGAGAAGGAGAAAACCTATAGAGCAGAGACTTTCACTGGAACTCACAAAATTTAGAACCCAAACATAGTCAAAATTTTGACACTTTATACCATTAGCTGCCTTGGAAACCCAAAATAGGTTGCAACAAGCTATGAACAGCTAAGGCATAGGCTTCACCAACCAAGCCAATTCAAATAGTCACAAAATGTACTGCAGGGATAGGAAGCATAAGAAGCCTGGAGAAAACAAATCTCTAGCAGATCAACAATCATGAAAATCTGTGAGCTTAGCGTAGTACACCAAGAATGCCATGAAAAATTAGTTGAATTGACCACCTACAAATGGCTCCTCAAGCACAAAACCATACTCCACTAGGTACAAAAGTCATCATGCAATCAAGAAACAGGCCCCTAGACCACCTCGCAAAACCTACCACCATCAAACTAGCAAGAAATCTGCCCAAAGTCATTAAAACTAGGTACTTCCTATCGCTGCAAACTTTTCAGCAAATTTGAATTTTAAAACCAATGGTTACTTCCTCTCTTGGTGCCTTTAGTGGCACAATCATGCTATCATATCTCACACCACCATAGAAAATGGGTCTCAAATAATGCTTGGTCGCATGATCGCAAGGCACCAAACTAACCTTTGTGATCATGCGGCCGTGGTCTCCAAACCATAGCCAACGGTCAGAAACCCCGCAGGAAAAGTCCCTGGCAACATTACCACCATAACTCTGCAACTATGATGGACACGTGGTGCCCTGTCGCATGATCGCATAGCCTAGAGATGGGCTATGCGATCATGTGGCAACTTGTAGATTGCTATCGCAACCACCGCCGCATGGTGACAACATCACCACCCACAAGCCAAACTTGCTACCGCACAACTCCGCAACCGCGAGGCCGCAAGGGGTTAGTTGCATGATCGCATAGCCAATTTTTGGGCTATGTGAACATGCGACAACCCGCAAACAAATCTGCCAAGCCATAGACCTTGCCATTAACTCTACAACCACGATGCCTGATGCCGCCTATCACCATGCCATTCACCGAATACCACCCCGTCACCAAAACCAGACCCACGCTCAACAAGCCTTTGAAATAAATGGCTGGCGTAAGATCTCATGGCCCTAACAAATCACATGAGAACTTACACCGACCATTAGATCTATCCACGTCTCAGACCCCACTGACAATAGCCCCACCTGAGCTCATCCACGTTAACCAATAAAAAACCTCCACCAGTGCAGACATGTCGGACGGTCCCACCCACACAATAGGCAACCTGGCACAACAGAATAAAATCCAACGGATGGTGCATGATTGCAAAGGCTTGGAATATTCCTTGCGATCATACGCTGACCATTAGATTAAAAGCCCTTAACGCGGGCGCGCCTGACAACAAATCCACCTCAGTACCACAAACACGTGTCACCTGGTCACATGATCGCATAGCCAAGAGAAAGGCTATGTGGTCATGTGATAGCCAATCCAAAGCCGCCACATCATCACAAGGAACACAGCCCGAACAACAACCACCAACGTGAAGAGTCGGGACCCACGAACCAACCACCGAGCATTTAGCAACTACGCGACTAATCACCCGCGTGATCATGAGATGCTAGCAAGTAACCGCTAGACATTTGGAGATCACGCGACTGAAGAGAAAAAGACCACCCGTCAGGTCGCTGAAAGTTAGCTGATAACCACCCACCTTTCAGAGATCACGCAACTAACAGTCGCCAGGTCGCTGGATAGAAAAAGTAACCGCCCGGAGACCTGGAGAATCAGCGACAAGAAACCCTGAAGGACTGGGCTCCACCACCTATCACACCTGCGCAGTTAGAGAAAACACCAGCAAATAGGGAACTAGTGTGAGGTCGAAAACACAGACTGAAAACATCATGAACTTTTGAAAACATTGTGGGTTTTCAACACTTAGGTAGATTTTTAATATATTTCCAACAGGCTTAGAAATTTGAACAAGGCACAACCATGAAACAAATGCAGGAAGGAGGCCACATTAAAGGATTTGCAATGATAGAAAATAGGCCTAACACCTTCCATCTCTTACATCTTTGTCGCCTCTCAGATCTCTCAAAATGGTCACTTTCTCCTAGTCTTACAAGCCTCTCTCCTTGTGACACTTTCTACAAGGAGATCAATTTGAGAAAGCACAATCAGTGTTCTCTCTTTTAAAAGAATCCTAGCCACTCTTGACATTTCCTCAAGATTGCATCCCAACTGTTCATTTTGCCTCTTCTTGACCTAAAAATGAACCCTTAACCATTCAAAAATCATCCACCATCAAGAGTAAATTTATAATTCTAATTTGAGAGCTCAAAAACTATCAAATTACCATTATTATGCCAAAGTCCCTCCACAATCTCATAGCCAAAATCCTCATCCATATGCATTGTTAATCAAACTCCATTTTTTGAAGCTTTGAGCATGAATCATTGAGCACACATATCCCCTATTTGGAAAAATATTTCACACATTTGGAGCCTTCTTGGAGGACAAGGTTTGCATCCTTCTTGGTTTATTCTCTTGTATTTTTGTAGGTCTTTTCATAAGTGTTAATCAATTTATTTTGTTGTTTTTTTAGTCTACTTCATGTTCCTTAACACTATATTTTAGGTGATACACATATCAAGGAGGATTTTTATATGCTTTACATGGAGGCATTTCACATAGGTTCTTTAGGAATAATCATTAATAGAGGCCTAATCAAATTGATTCTTAAAAGTCAAAATAAGTAAATGATTGCAGGTTGGAGACCAATTACGCTAATAAAAACATCTTATAATAAAATTATTGCAAAAGACTTCACTATTATGACTAAACCTTTGGTATAAGGTAGTGTTAGAGATGAACAAATTGGGTTTTTCAAAGGTAGATTTATGTTCGATAATCTAATGTTAGTCTAGGAGACTAGAATGGTCTCACCTTTCAGGTCAAGTTTCTTTAGTGGTCAAGTTCAATGTTGATAAAGCATATGACAAAATTTGTTGGAATTTCATCCTCAAAATGCTACAATGGTTCATCTTTGGATGCAAAATAAGAAAACATGTTAGTATGTTGTTCCATGATGCCAATACTTAATTGGTGATTAATAATTCCCTAATTGCTCCATTTAATTTGTAGTGGTCCATCTAGAAAGGTTTCCCCTTATCTTTCTTTTTATATGTAATTTCAGCTAATGTCATGGCTTACATTATTTAATGTGTCAGTCAAGTAAAACTTATTAAAGGGATTTATATTGCTAAAAATAATGTGGGTTATTGACACTCACTTTGTTGATGATAGTTTTCTATTTTTTACAAAATTTTGAAAATGAGTTAAAGAACACATTGGATATCGTATATTTAAATTGTTTCATCCTTGGAGGTCAATTAGCTCAAAATAAGATTGATTTTATGATATCTCATTTCGGTCATACTCCGGAGTGGGTCCCCAAAGAGTAAAGGAAAGTTAAAGATGGAGAGCATAACCTTTTTAGAACTAGTGGTTTTCGTTGAACCAAAAGATCGACCTATTAATCCATGATAAAACCACTAGGATTATAGAACCCATAGGACGTTGCTAAACCATGTTGTGAATCCCATGAGGGACGTTGGTGCACGATGAACAACCCTTTGGGGTTGGATTTCTTCTCTCTAACATGTGGGATTGATTCATTAATAAGATTAAAAACAAAAAATTTAATTGGGGTAATAGGTTTTGTCCTTGGCTAGAAGAATCCAAGAGGCTAATTAAATTTTTCTTACATGTCATGTTTATTTTTCCTCTTGTTGGATGCCTTCTAAGAGGAAATATGAGGATTTGAATAAACTAGTTAGGAAATGTATTTGATCCAAATGGGATGATAATAATGGTTTTATTCCTATTTCATTGGCTCTGTACATTCAACCTAAACTTAAGGCTCATTGGGTAATTATTTACCCTAAAACCCAAGCGTTGTGCCTCTTTACAAAGTGGATTATTAGAGCCGTAAAGGGGGATAAGCCTTGGAAAATACTTGTTCATAATCAGATTTTTCAAGATGCAACTAATAATGAATGATAGTCAATCAACTGGTTTGATAAAATTATTGTCTCCATTATGTAAAATCAAGGCTTCCTTTCCTTTGTAGTCCACTTGGAAGGCATGGTAGATAATTTGTTACACTTCACTAGAATGGTTTACTTCAACATGGATTTATCATTTCTTCATCATGAATTTGGTAGAATAAACTTGTAAATTATCATAATCAAGCACTTGTTTGCTTTCCTAAGAAATTTTATTACTTGTATAAGAAAGGTGTGCATCAATTGAAATACATTTGGGACTTTAACTCTTTTAAATGGTCTTCATGGCTAAAAATAAGTGAATAATTTGGGTTGAATGTCAATTTGAAAGATTTTCTTATATTTGTGCAATCATTGGTTCCTTCTGAGTTATCAATGAAATTATATACTCCTAAAGACTGTACTGTTTTTATAGACTGAAAATGGTTGGCTTCTTCTCATTTTAAACATTTTCCTCTTAAGAAAATTTATATTTAGTCTTCTCCTTCTTAGAGGTTACTTCCTTTCCTCAACCATAAATGGAAATTTAAATATTCTGCTAGAAGATGGAACAAAATGAGTGCATAGATATGAAGATCTAAAATTGATATGGTTTCCCAATTGTTGGCATCAAATATTTTACATCACAAGCCACCCATTGGAAATAGACTGAAATTCATCAATCTTCAACCTACTCATTGCGCTTTTTTTTTCACCCATTGAAAATATGAAGCATAAATTTTGGAATTGCCCCTTTGTTAAAAAGCAATGTAATGCCATTTTCAAAAACTTGTCAGCTTTTTTTAATCATAAGCTAAATGGAGGGAGGATCTACTTAGTCTTAGATTATATCATGATATCATTGTTGATTCAGTTAGACAAGTTATTTTAAGACATATATGAAAGTCTAGATGTTCTGCTATGTTCTCAAGTAATCATTTTCAAGAAACTAGTATTTTAGTGCTTTAGCATAATTTTCAGTTTGCTTTTTCGTGTTTGCAGCTTCCAAACTTGTCTTGGAAAGATGCTTTGGCATCTTTAAAACTTCAACACATTCAAGATCAGGCTTAAGGTCTCCAAAACAGCTGTATTATGAAATTTTGTAATGTGTTTCAGTTATGTAATATTTATGCCAGCTGATGGGTAATTTGTATTGTGTCCTAGTTATGTAAAGAGTCCTTTGTCTAATAAGAGTTGTCCTTCAGATATATATTTTATTTGCCACTTGATGACATAACTTATTTAATGAGTCCTACTTGTAATTATTGTCTTTCTACTATGCATTATATTTGCTACTTGAAGCCCTAGTTTATGTTTAGAGCCCTTAGACTATATGTCTTATGTACTTGATTAGTATAGTATAGTGAAATATAATTTTATTCAGGTACCTTTTGATAACTTATTCTTTGTAAACTTTGCTTTGTTCAATGAAAAATGTGTTTTAAAAATATATATATATATATATACACAATTCTCCTGTACAGTGGTTATGACTACGACCTTGTGTATTGGAACAGCGCTACTTTTAGAAAAACGAACAAAATTGACCAATGGAATCTTGTTCAGAGAATAGTGAACTCTCAATGAACAAATCACAGAGAATAAGATTTGAATATAGCTTGGCCATTATACCCGGGATTTGGGAATCAACGAAGATCTATTCGGTCGGAAATTGTGAAGTTTTTAGGTTCTCGAGATCTCTTACAGAAATAATAAGACGTAAGGGAGGCCCTCGGAGGGATACTTTGCTTTTTTAATGACATGCTCTGTCGCAATGAAAATAGTGGTTCGTAATCTTGAAAACTGTGGGGGCATCTACAGGAGACGTGTCTTGACGACAGCAAACAACTTGGTGTCGATTAGGGTTTTTGTTGATGCCCTTGGAACTTTTCTACCGCTCGTCCGTATCCGTGGGTCTGAAGAAAATTCTTCTCATCGGTCCTCAAATTTCGGTTTTGCCAAGGTCCCTAGTATCTCATTCCTTTCACAATTTGCTGGTTTTTTATTGTCAGGTGTACATTATTCTTGTACAGAGATTATAGGGTTTTTAATTTTCGTATCGATTTGCACACATCGAAAGGCATTCTATACTCCGATATAGCCCGTGGTTAAGCCACCACTATGATACGGCTTCTTGTAGGCCTCCGCTACTATACATTTACAAGACATCAATCCAATGAAATAAACTGGAAGGTAACCTTGCTGAATGTTGGTGTTAATGCTTCCCTTGTTTCCTATATTTTGATACAAATTCTTTCTTCAAATCTACGTGGAGGAAACTACTGTCGCCAACAGAACTCACTGAAGTTGGACAAATTTTCTCTGAGAAATATTCTACATGATGGTTTGAATGCACTGCGAGGTTTCTGATTGAATCTGCAATTTTATTCAACGCTTCCTCAAGGGGGTTCTGCGCAACATTATACAACAGTTTTCCTTGTATTTTGTACCATATTTTTATGTACAATCAGCCATAGCAGCACTATGTATAATGCTGACCATGTACTATGGTCAGGGGAAGCATTTCCGTACATAGTCAAATAATTACAATCCATATCTTTGTCAAGGCAAGAAAGATCTACTACCCCAGGCCTTTTGTGAAGTGCTATCTTTACACCAGTAAGGCATTCAATTTCGTTGTACGCTTCAATTGTAATGAATATATATGTTAACGGGCTTTTGTACTACTTTACAAAAGAAATCTAGTGTATTTGAAAATCGACCAGCTGGATAGAATTATGTTGTTGTATTTCAAATAGTATCATCATAGATATTAAATATCTTTACAATATAAAATACAATTACATTTATAAGGCAATATCAAAAAAGAGTTAAAAGTAGTAGATTTTATATTATGTAGGTGATTCTTATTTTAAGTCGAGATATCCAATAACTTTTTGAATGATTGTTGTAGTTATCTAAAAGTGTTTCTCAAATAGTATTATGTTATACAAACTCTTGATAATCTTATGCTATATAAACTCTTGTTTAGTAGATTAAGAATTCACATTTTAATGATGGGAAGAAATAGAAAATTCTACATACATAAACTTATTAGCATTCTTTAAGTGAATTTTTGAAGGATAAACTGAGGCAAAAGATCATATTGAAATCATTAAAGAGGTGGATTTGAGTGATTTTCAATGACTAAAGAAGGCAAATGTAGGCACTCGGCTATTTATTATAGTTTAAAGTATAGTTTAAAATGTCGTTATCGACAACTTATCAGTTAGGGAAAAAAAAGAGATATCCGCAAATATTGGAGATAAGTAGGGAACTTCTCGGGAAAATATCAAGAACTTAGAAAATTGCTGAAATTTAACTAGAAATGCATTTTTTTGTACAAAATTTAATAAGGAGATGCATCTAATGAGTCAGTAAATGAATAAACAAATCGAACAAGCTGATCTAGATATATAAAAATGCCAATAGGATACAAAATTGTATCCTCATATGGAATGCTGATGGTTCATAGCCATAGTCTAATAGTCTGAACTCTGAAGCAAACTAAAAATAGCAAATTGTATTTGTATCTTGTAAATAGTAAAACTCTAAGCAATTACAAGTGTCAAGTACAATATCAAAAATTCATGATAGTCAACATCTTCCTCTTCCCCTTCATAGCAGCTATAGTAAAAACTACTCGAATGTGAGGGCCCTGAGGGGCTCTAGCCCTAGAAGTCTATTGTGGGTGTGATTCAACCTCCATCCTCGATGAAGATGGTGCTTACACTACCAATGAATCATCATATGTATCCTCCTCACTCTCAAACTTAGTGCCCTGATCCTCCTCATGAATGTCATCCAATCCCATTGTGATTCCGTCATTCTCCATAGCCTGCCTCTCCAAATCATAGATCTCATCCTCTGTAAACAATGGAGACTGCTCCTGTGATGTCCAATCAGAGTAAGGTTCTATGCCATCCAAGTCGAGTGGACCAGTTGGTGCTAACTCTACCTTTCTTATGTGCAAATTAAGATTATATTGCATGAACACAAGATCATTGAGGCATTTATGTGCTAACATTTTCCTCTTCTTTATGTGAATGGCCTCAAATAAGCTCCAATTACGCTTACAACTAGAGGAGCTACAAAGTGGACATAAGATGTGAAGGGCAAGTTTTTGTAGATTTGGAACATTTCCACCCCAATTTCGCCACCAAGAATCTATAAGATAAATATTAAAGAGTTAGAGAGAAAGGTGAAAAAATAATTTGGTAACTTAGTTTTTATCTACTTATCATACATGTGAAAGACTCTAAAAATCCAAATATTGTACCTGGGGTTTGAGTGTTTCTTCCTCTCCTTGCCACGTCTGAGGAGAATAGCTTGCCCATTGCATTCTGGTACACTTCCATCTTGGCCACAATGAGGTCTCTCACCTCAACATTGCATACCATCCTTTGTATGCAATCAATGAAGCCCTCCATGACCTCTCCATTGGGATCTGCATAAGATGGTGATAAGCGAAAATGAGGGTTGAGGAAGTACCCTATTGCATGAATGGATTGGTGGAGTTGATTGTTCCACCTCCTATCAATAATTTTCCATATGGGGTCAAATTTGAGGCTTCCCCCCTTGTATTAATTTTTAATAGCCTCTTTGGCCCTATCCATGGCCTCATAAAGATACCCCATTGGGGTTTGATCCCCATCTACCAAGCAGAGAACTTTAACTAGGGGATATGTCACCTACAATTGAAAAGTAGAAAAAGATTATCATTAATCATTAGAAACTAGAGTTACAAAATAATAATAAAAGACTAGATTCTTGAATACAAAAAATTAAATATTTAACTTTTGAAGTTTCCAAGTTACCCTCACAATTTTTGTAGAAGCATAAAAAAAGTTGTTTTCAAAGATGATGTATGCATCTGTCTCTCCATCAAGCTTCTTTGAATAAGTTGAGTCTAGCCATGCTTGACTCACAAATGTTTGCTTCAAATGGTTCAAAGAAGTAATAACACTTTGCAATGTTAAGAAAATCATTGCAAACCTTTTTACTACAAGTTTAACCAACTCCTTCCCATGGGTGTATTCTCGCATCAAGCAGAGAACCCAAGGGTGATTTTAGATATATTTGGTTATCTTTCTTGCATCCTCTACAATCAGTATCACCCAGTCAAATTTTTCTATGTCCTCCAAAAGAAGATCAACGACATGAATTGCACAAGGAGACCAAAAAAGTGTGCTATACTTCTCTTGGAGGATCCTACTCATTGCCACATATGCTCCTGCATTTTCGATTATGATTTTCACCACATTATTAACCCCTACCTCTATCACATCTTACTCTAACATTAGAGCCAAATTTTTAGCAGTCTTTAACTTATCCGAGGCATCCAAGGATTTCATAAAGAGCACTTGATCCTTGTAAGAAACCAAAAAATTGATGATTGTATGGTTTATTTCATCCATCCATCTATCTAAAAGTATGGTGCAACCAAATTATTTCCATTGTGCTCTTTGGTCTTCTAACACATCTCTAGCTCTAGAAGCAGCATCTTTGAGAAACCTGTAAGAATGAAGTAAAATTAACACTAAGTACACAATTTTGATTAAAAAAAAACTTGCTTTCAACAAAAATAAGTAAATTGTAAAATTGTAAATTACTAAATAGTAAATTGTAAAACATTCAAAAATTAAAACAAGTGAACTAACCTCCCACTCAAGTCTGTAGGAGTAGGCGTCTTGTAGCCCTTTTCCGCCATAGTAATTCCTCTCACAAAATTCAGCCAGTCGGGACTTGCTGCAACATTGAAGAGGATGTTGTTAAGAAACCAAAAATCAGCACATTGAATGTCAACTTTCTGTTGCACATCCTTATTCCACCTAGTATCCTCTAATGATGGTTATTCTCCAGGCATGTTTCTATGCACAAAAAAATTATCTATAGAAGATGTGTGTGGTGGTGGTCTACTAGAACTAGCGAAATTTGAGGGCATGGTAGGATTGTAGATTCGTCGGCCACAAAGAGATCCCACTATGTCCTCAAGTGCTTCTTCTTTGTCAAGGTTCGATGGGATACCTAGTCAAAACCCACATTATTTGATTATGATCATTTTTTTAGCAAAATCCAAACTAATAATGGTGATTAGAAAATAATAAATGATTCTTAAAAAGGAAATAGTGTGAGTTTGTGAGATACCTTGCAATTCAGAAATGGCTACCCTCGTGGTGATTTTTTCCTTTCCCTTTACAAATTTTTATCTTCTTGGGCAGCGAGCAAGGCATTCATCTGTCTCTTTATTTCATCTATAGTTTAGTCACAAACCCTTGTGTCATGCTTTTTGAACCCAACAAGGTGGTATTTCAAACAAGATATGCCTCCACTAATTAGTTTTTCACATTTTATGCATATCATGGTATTATATTTGGGTCCTTCAAAAGAATATTCCCATGCCTTGTTTCTAGCCCCTTTACGGCACATGCCTACATATCCAGATGCACATACATCTACTGGGGCATAGGTAGACCCTGCAACTGACACAGTTGTAGACCTATCCCTATTTTCCATTTTAATGATGAATCAACCTACACATGTCACATACAAATTGAAAACACACAAATTTAGAAATTTAATAAACAAATTTTAAAACAAACTAAATTAGTTTAAAACTTTAAATAAGTTTAAACATAGCTAAAACTTGAAAGAATAAAACAAAAAAAGTGTTAGTTTATGAAATTTTTAAGAAAATATGAAATTTTTGAGAGAACTATAAATTCTTTTTCCAAAATTGCTAAAAAATGGTGTTAGATCTTGGTCATTACACTCTAAAATGAGTTAGAGTACATTGGAAATGGTATTACAAAATTTGTATAAACTTAGTTGCAACTAATACAAGACTAAATAATTTTTGAAAAAAAAAGAAAAAGAATCTTAAAAACTTGTGAATCCAAATCTTCTTGAAAAATCTCTTTGAATCCGCTTCAAATAAAAAAGAAATCACTATTAAAGGCTTCAAATGACCTTCTTTCTCCTCCAAAACTTATCTCTCATGTCCAAATGTGCTAAGCCAAACAAAAAAATAATGATTTTCCCTTTTGCTAGATGTCTGAATATATTGGCATGCATGCACAATAAGTTACCAAGTTATCGTGATAAGTTGGTGACTTATCACCGATAACTTGGCAACTTATCGGTCAATATTTTAAACTTCTCGACACGTGAACTTTAGATTTTTTATTGGCCGTCAAAAGTTATCGACATTGGGTGTGTGAAAATTGCACCTAGTTGCGGACACAACACTTCAGTAAAATATTAGAGGTTCGCAGAAATCAAAATCTTGCAATGAAATGGAAACTATGCTAACCAAGTGATTTACTGCCTTCTAGTAGGTATGAGTATGATATTCTTAGATCAGACTGAGAGCAATGACAATGCAACACATAAATGAAGGATTTGAATGCAAAGAATTGAAAAACTATATGACTGTAGATTTAATCTAAGAATGATATGAATGATTATCAAAATCTATGCAAAGCTATGGAAAACTATGAATTGATCTCACAAATTCGCCTGTCACAAAAGCTTGATTCTTCATATGTAATTTCACCAGAGTAATTGTGCAAATTTGAGAGATGATTTGTCAAGAGCTGAGCCTTGATTTTATAGAAATCCAGAACTTTGAGGATGCATAAGAAAAAGCCATAAATCACTCTTGATAAACTCAGGTTGATTTTTGAGTTAACAAGAAATTAAGAATAAATAAACTCATAAAATCATGCAAAAGCAGTTTTTATCTCAAAATAGAGCTTTATTTTTTTTAATTTTTTTTTTCAACTCATCATCAGATGTTGAGTTTCAATTTTAAAATTGATTATTAATTTCTAGTTGCCTAGTTTTCTGATTGTGCATGATTCAATTATAAATTAATTTAAACATAAAGTGATTTATTTTCAACTTAACTGATTTAAAAATAATACAATTGATTTATGGGTTAATCAATTATTAAATCAAATTTTATTCTAATTAAATCATTAAATTTGACAACTTTGATTTTAAATCAATTAAATAAATATCCAATTGATTGTTTGTAAGATTTTTAATTTATTGTCAAAATTTTAAAAAAAATATTAATTAGGAATAAATGCAATTAAATCTAATTAAATACTTAAGTGGTAGAATTAAATTACTTAATTAAATATTCATCATATTCAATTAATCAACTTTAGGATAAATAATAACATTTATCACCAAATAATATTTAATTAAAGATAAATTAGGAATATTGCTAGGAATATTCTCCGATGCAGAAATTAGGATAATCAATTACGATTCGATAATGTGTAGATGTGCCTTAGGTTAGGAATTTTGATGTCAATTTCATTCAAATTGAAGATCTAGAAGGTTAATGAACCTATAGCCCATTTTTGGGGCATTACATTTTGCCTCTCTTTGAATCACTATGAGAAGCGCAGTGGTTCAAAGATAGTTTGTGTATGATAAAGATGTATGAAACTAATTTGAAAGATGAACCGATTCTAAGATAGAAATTGATTGAAAGATTGGAAAAAGATGCTGACCCAAGTCCAGGATGACTAGGAATCGAGATGATGCTAGCTATATCAACAATGAACCGGTGATTATGAAAAAGTGCCAAAAATGCCTAATTCTGAACCTTATGATTGCGAAGAAGTGAGTGACCGATTCCATACTTGAATGTCCTTGTATGAATCATATTGGTATCACATCCTAAACCCATCAGTTACGAAGAACCAAGGAAATAACACTAATGAACCGATGGTTATGAAAAACTAATATAGTATACAAGATAGATTAAGATACCAGATTGATATGGATCTCGATGAATCTGATATGCCCCAAGTGACGAGGACTTTTAATGAATCAATAACTAGATGTGGTTGTTGCCTTGATTACTGAGAGAAAGATATTGATTTACAGATTTGATTGATTTGCAATACCATGCCCCCTTCGGGATGAAAATTGAAATCTAACAAAAAAATTCAGCATTATAGTTTAGAAGCATGTTAATTGATTTGAGAAGTGGTTATACACGTTCGAGAATGTGTTCTACATCGTTTAGAGGTCTTGAAGACCAAGTTTGACTATGTTAAACCATGAGTTGACCATAGTTGACCAAGTTGAAAGTTTGATAGTTTGATGTAAGATAATCAGTTAAGTTGAATTCTAAATTTCTGTGATGATTTAAGGTTAATTATGCAAGTAGTTAATCATATGAATGATCTCATATTTCAATTTTGATCCCGAAAAAGGATTCTACTTGTTGTTTTGTTGGAGGGACCTTCATAGAATGCTCAGTCCTTGTGTCATGTTCAACATTTTTGCTTTTGAAGAATTGTTTAAGTGTTCAAGCAATTTGTGAGATCACGCAAAGTGCAAAATGAAATGCAGAATGAAATGCAACCTAAGACCTAGGACCTAGTCATTGAGCATGTGTGGGTCATTTTCATCATTGAATTTTTAGGTAACTAGATAAATCAATATAATTCCTACTAGTTATAAAACCATAGACATATGAATATCAATTTGTATGCTCAGGAATCAATACAACACCCACTGGTTAGGCAACCATGGACATATGAATATTGATTTTATTTTCAGAATGTCAAATTTGATATAAGCACCAAGGCACAAACACTAGGATGACCTGAATATCATGTCCATTTTGATATAGCAGTTTGTATAAGCATCAGAACATAGACGTTGTGATGACCAGAATACACCTTGCTTTACAAACACATCAAGTAGTCAAGAGATCATTCTAAATCCAGTGTGAATTACCCTTAGTGACCCTTTATCATTCACATCCTTAGGCAAGATCATATTTTACAGTAGGAGAAAGAACTCACTCAAAAAGAAAATAGTTAGATCAAACTTCCTTGAATTTTCTAGGTATCAATGGTCGAGGTACTCATGGCCATCCAATTCGAGATAGAGGCTCTTGCAGATGGACACCATTTCAATCCAGAATTTCCAAAGTTGTTAGATTTTCACATACAAGCAGAAGACAAAGAAAATATTATGCCCCCAGTCATCACTCTCTAAATCCTGTAAAGGACATCATTGAAGACCTTGTGGCAACACAATATGCAAAAATCTCAATGTGAATCAGTAAGCATACAAGGAGATAACAGCATGAAAAAGCATAGATTGTTTTCAGTTTGTTGTTTGATTGTATTGTTGTAGATGCAAAATCTTTTCTAGAGAGGAGACTGACTGACTGACTCGAATGAAGCTTCAAAGGACTCTAACTAGATATGACTCAGCTAAGATGTATTGGAGGCTAAAGGATATGACATTGATTGCCCCCAAGTGCTAAGCATTGATAGGATACAGACGCTTGAGCTGATTGGTGTATAGACCGACTTTATTGAAACAAGGATATATATAGACTAAAGTAGATTGAAAGCTGGGAAAGACTAAGATTGCACTGATAGATGGAGCATTTTGAAACAAGTGGCACCCGTTTGCTGGGTTTTCACCATCTTGGTAGAGATTCTATTTTTGTTACCAAGGCACCTGTTTCCAGGTTTTCACCAAGGCACTTTTTTTTTCTCTTTTTTTTTTGTATTTTTCATTTTTCCAATTTTTTTGATATTTTTGGTATTTTTTATTTTTTTGTGAATCGTCAAGGTGCCTATTGCTAGGTTTTCACCAAGATGTTCATTTTTTTAGGACTTTTAAATATTTTTAAGATTTTTTTCAGGACATTTTACCATAGACTAAATGCCTTAGGCATAGAATTTCTTCAGATGGAGAATGTTGATTGGTTCTCAGAGCCGTTCTCCTTCAGTCGTTGAGAGTTTATAGGTACCAGAGCCAAACGTAGTAGTGATTAAAAAGGGACCTAGCTAGTTGGGTTCAAACTTTCCCTTGTGTTCTCTATGTGATTGATTTTTAGGATTCTCTCTCAAGACTAGGTCACCAACCTGAAATTCTCTGTGTTTGACTTTCTTGTTATAGCCTCTAGACATTCTTTTCTGATATAATTTGAGATGATCATACGCTTCTTGTCTACACTCATCTATTAGTTCAAGTTCTTGCAACTTAGACACTCTGTAATCATCATTAGTTACTAGACCATGCATTATGATTCTTAGTGATGGGATTTTGACCTCAATAGGTAGTACTAATTAGTATGTACAAAGGATGCCCCTGGGTAGAATGGGCATCAAACTCCCAAGAAAGATCACATCGTGTAGTCCTAATGTCTAGCAAGGTGGAGAACAAGAGGGATTAGCAACCTAGTGGAAGAGATGGAAGACAAGAGAATGAAAGAGAATGAAGCCCGAATAAATCTTCAAGGGAAAACACATCAAGGGTACCCAAGCTAGGGAAAAATTATCATGTAAAGCACATTTGGACAAGCAATGAAAGGCTAGCATAAGATAAGTAACAAAAGTGTAATGCTAAAGATGGAAAGGATGTAGTCCAAAGGAGTAGACATGTTAAGAGGTTTCAAAGCATCATGTTCTAGTCTTTTTTTTATTAGATCAAGACCAAAAGGGAAAATTATAGTGAAAGGCTAGAATGAATGGAGGAAAATAAATATCAAGGCTAAACAAGAAGGGAATGAAAGCAAGGTCATTGCAAGATAGCTCACAAGATAGCCAAATGTTCATGTATAGATCAACATTATCAAGATCAAAGAGAGAAGATGGAATGGATGAAATATGTATAAGAACTACACATGATACCTGATTGCCAAGTTTTCATCATGGTACTTATCCAAGGCACCACAAGGGAGTGGTTTTCACCATAGGAAAAATTTATTTCTCTTTACTTTTGCTACCAAAGCACCTGTTTCCAAGTTTTCACCAAGGCACATTTTCAATTTTTTATTTTATTTATTTAATTTTTTTAATTTATTTTTATTTAAAAAAATTTTATTTTTTTTAAGAAGGAAAGCTTTTTAGATAATTCTCCTTGAAAGGATAAACCATGATATGCTCAGGATTGAAAATTATATGCTCAAAGATGCTGATAGGGAAAGTAGGATGGAAGAGAAAAATGGAGGATAAAGTTTTATGTAAAGTGAGTGAGGTTGGAAGATAGGAGGGATAGGCAAATGAGGAAAAAAGATAGAATGTAGAAGGATAATGAATGGAAGGATTGTGAAAGGGTAGATGGAAAGGAAGGCAAGATTAACGTCAACACACACACCTTGAAGGGTGGCGAAAGGATGGAGGAAACGTGAATGAAGGAATACGTGAATGAATATAGTGAATGGATAGCAGAGGTTGTGGTTTAGGTGTATGGAATGGAATAATATTTTTGGAAGGAGATGAAGCGGAAGTCTTTGGAAGCTTGAATGTCAACTTCACTTGTTGCTCAACATCAGAATTTTTCAAGAGAGATTTTGGAATCCATATAGCCATAGGCTTTTTATTTCTTTTTGATGATTTAGAGAGAATATCTTCAATGATGGATTTTGGAACCCGCACTTGTCTTGTAGTTTTTTTCTTAGATATATCTTTTGACTTTATGCCTCCATGTTGATTAGAGGAGACATGGTGATCTTCTTTTTTTGACAGATTCTTGTATTGAACATTCAAGTTACTTCCAAAAGACTTGGGACTTGTGGAAGAAGGAGAAGGATACAACTGGTTTAGATCGGTGGGTGGATGAAAAAGATTTAAGGGTATGCATCTATGTTGATCTTGAGAAAAGATAGGAGATGGAGGGATGTAAGGACCCAAGATGGATGACGAATTAGGAGAGTTAGGAGGGGAAAGTGAAGGGACATAGGGGCCCAAAATGGAAGGAAGACGCAAAGCCCTTAGTTTTGGTGGAGGAGATCCAAAGATGGACATGGAAGATACAAAAGGATAATCAATAAATTCATCAACATCTATATGACAACCAAGGATATCAACATCTTTAGAGTGAGCATTAGGATTTTCAATAGGATCATGGACATCTTGAATATGAGCACCTTCTTTGATAGGATTGTTCAAAGCTTGCAAAGACTTAGGAAGAGTAGAAAGTGGAAGCGAACATGGAGTGGTAGAACAAGAAGATGGAAGACTTTGATCTTGACAAGGATCTTTGGATAGCACAAGCATACAATTATTTTCTTGATTTTCAATAGGCTTAACATTGGAAGTAACAACACTATTTTTACCAACCTTAATGGAAGTATCATCTTTAGAAAGCGCAAGTGTAGTAAGGTTATTTTGATTGTCAATAAGCTCAACGGTGTAAGTAGTAGCTTGATCTTGCTTAGGAGAAGGCTTAAGACATGGTGGAATGAATGGGAAAGGGCATGCAGGATCAAAAGAACCATGAAATGGATAAGAGACATCATGAAAAGGATTGATGACATGGAGGTTTCTCGATCTTGATCTTTCTTTATGTTCATTTCTTTATCATTTTTAGAGTCTTCTTGACATGGAGCCACTTCTAAGGATAAGGAAGCATGTTGGGATTGTATGGAAGATTTTGCAAGAGATGGTGGAGGACTAGATAAAGTAGGAATTATAGCATATAAAGGCTTAGGCTCTTTAGGTTTAACATTATTGAAAGTATTTGCAGCCAAGTGAAGGTTAGCTTGAGTTTCTTTAAGAGGTAGCCCTTGAGAATAACTATAGGAAATCGCATGAAAAGTATTAGGACCTTTGGTGGATGAAGGACTTGTGAAAGATTTGAAAGACTTGGAAGTTTTAGGAAATGTATGGGTATTGGAGGAAGTAGGGGATGGAAGGGAACCATCACAAGACAAAAGTTCAGCATTAACATGATCTTTCTTGAGAGTGTAATCTTAATTTTCAGCATGAGAGTTCTTAGAGGAGAGACCCTTATAGTATTGATGTTTATAATCAGCACGGAAAGCTTTCTCTTTTTCTTGTGAAATAGATGGATCATCTAGGTATTGTGCACAAAGATAATCAAAGTCTCTTTCAAAATTAGAATCATATGGATCACCATCATGATCTATCCAATGTGACATCCCATTTCCAATAAGCACGAGCACCCGATGAGGAGGACTCTTAGGAACAGAGGTGTCATAAGGATCATTATATTGTCTGTCATCATAGTCATCAAAGATGGGTGTGTCACTCTCCATGGAAGAGGTATCATAAGGGTTATCACATTGCTAAAAATGGTATGTCTTGAGACAAGGAGTAAGACTCTTTGGAGAATTAGAAGAGGAACGAGATCATGGAGAAGAGGAAGGTGAAGACCTAGTAGAGGAAGAAGACATGGATGATGAGGAATGAGGAGAAGACTTAGAATATGAAAGATGTTTGGAAGAAGAAGGTCGTGGCATGACCATGTGTATGATCCTAGCAAAGGCGTCTAATTCAATCAATTTTTCCTTTATTTTCATCATAAATTTATCACTCATGGGTTTTTTGGAATAATACTCTTTGAATTGAGCAATGAGTTCAAGATCATCCATTTTCAAGGGAGGTGCCATAACAAGATAGCTGAAATTCATGGTTCTTGAAGAGGAGGAATCAAGCATGGAAGTGATAGAAGAGATGAATAGAAGAAAGAAGACTAAATAATAAGAGGGAAAGAATCAAGAAGATGTGAAGAGTTTTAGGAAGAAGAGGAAGAAGCGTGAAGGAATAGGAGAAAGGATGGAAATGGGAGACTAGGAAGACATGAGAGATGTGGAAGAAAGAAGATCAAGAGTCATTTTGTGCAACTTGATACCATTTAAGTTCATTGGGATGTTGAACAACATGTCAAAGCACCTGAGATTTGACCCAGACTGACCAAGGAAGACTAGAAATGACAAGAATCGGTTCAGTATTTTGACAAAATTTGGGAATAGGCTGTAAAAACTAGATTTTTGACAAATTTGACCAATCTCTAACAACTTTGACTTTGGCTTTGATACAAGTTTTGAAATTTTAGGATGACTTTTGACACCAGAAAGGATTTTTTCTTTAGATTTACAAATTTTAAGTTTTTTAGAATCAGTGCATTTGCAAATTTTTCTGCCAGTTTTTGAAGATCTATGTAAAAGTTTATCTCAAGTAACCAAGAAGATATCAAGCACGCAAAACAACAAGCAAGGGTAGTAAGCAATCATCTGAAAATAATGAACAATTGCAAAAGCAACCTTGTGCATGAACAAGCAATAGTGACTTATTGTGCTAATCCCTAGAAATACTAATTGTGTATGTTCCAAAAAGTTTTTCAATAATGCACATATTCCTAGAAAATGAAAATTTGGCCTTGCTAGGGTTTTTAGTAATGGTCTGACTCTGCAAATTTTGTAACCTCAAGAGGGTGAACTCCAATCCTAGCACACCAAGGTTTTGACACAGTCCAAAAATTTAATCAATCAGGAGCTACTAGGGAGATCTGACAACCCAACAAGAGACTACACCTGTGAAGATTTCTTTCACAAGCACATTTATATAGCAGTTGCTGCTACCATGGTAAAAATGGCTATTACCACTTGACGTTCCATCCACATGGTTGACCCAATTAAGGGAATGTCCACTACAGTTAACCCTCTCTAAAGGTGACTCACAAAAGATACCACATGGGGACTAGTTCCAGATTCAAGGATCTAAGTTTCTGATACTACCCAAAAATGGAGTAGAGCATAGTCCTCTAGCCTTTTCACTTTTAACCAAAACAAAGAAGACAGATTAATCTGACATGCTAAGAATAAGATTATCTCACAAAGATCTATGATGTCAACCACTTATGATCTATCAACCTCTCCGGAGAGAGAATGTATCAATCAAAAGTTGAAGATGCACAAATCTAATAGAACGTGAGAGATGCTCTCAATAACCTCCCTACCTACAAGGGGTTCTCTCTTTGAGAAGATTTTTTCTAGAAACCCACTCTCTCAAGAACCATAAATAGTGTTCATAGGGCCTATTTACTATGTGTAACAGATATGCAAAAAGAAAATCTATGTTCATTTTAAGAGCCCAAAACTGAAGTGTGAATTATGAAAGCTGTAAAGGCACTCAAGCTTGACACAAGAGAGTTTTTTTATGTCCCAAAATGAAGTGTTATCAGATGTAATAGAATACCTGATTTCCTTGCAACATGCTTAGTATATTTTACCTATTTTTTAGCTTTGTTGAGCAATCCCGAGCAAGCAAGCCACGAACTCTCCGACAAGAAAACAAGCAAACAAGATATGCAACGTATATTCAACTTATGAAAACCATAGGGTTAGATTTGAAAATCAATTGTTAGGAGAAATAATAAACATAAAATAATTGAAATGACAACTCATATCATGCATTGAATCATATGAAAAATAAGTGTATACCCATCACAAAAATTTTATTTTTTCTTTGCATTTGACCTAGTCAACAAGATCAAATCTTTTTTATATGATTTTGGCCGTAAAAATAGAAATGAAAACTAGGGACCCCTACTAAAAAATAGAGAGCTTTTCAAAAATGTACAAATTTTAGAAAAATCTCTTCATTTGTGCCCTAGAGACCCCTTTTACCAAAACAGGCTAGTTTTTGTAAATTCACTATTTGAGATATTATATTGCATCAAAATTTAAAACACAAATGATGGACCCCCTGTATAATTTAAAGAGTTTTTTGAAAATGTAAAAATTTACAAAAAATATGATTATTTGTGCCAAAAATTAATTATTTGTGAAAAATAAAGGAAAAATTATTAAAATTCATAACATCTCAGAAAATTTTGAATTTTTTACTGAAGCTTCCCTGATATGTCTCCAACTTGTCAAAATAATTTTAGAC
This sequence comes from Chamaecyparis obtusa, assembly GCA_027943335.1. Lineage (NCBI taxonomy): Eukaryota > Viridiplantae > Streptophyta > Pinopsida > Cupressales > Cupressaceae > Chamaecyparis > Chamaecyparis obtusa. The sequence continues at coordinate 986,156 of BSBK01012184.1, forward strand.
CAAAAATCTAAGCTATTTCAGAGATAAAATTAAATCTTTTAAAATTTAGGGTTTTAGTCTCCAAGTAAATCTGCATAAGGGAGTTAGCTCCAAAAAATAACCAAAACTAGCATGTAAAGGTCGGTTGCCCAAAGGTGGGCAGCAGAAATGTGTGTGTGAAAATTGCACCTAGCTGCAGACACAACACTTCAGTAAAAAATTAGAGGTTAGCAGAAATCAAAATCTTGCAATGAAATGGAAACTATGCTAACCAGGTGATTTACTGCCTTCTAGTAGGTGCGAGTATGATATTCTCAGGTCAAATCGAGACCAGTGACAATGCAACACGTAAACAAAGGATTTGAATGCAAAGAATTTAAAAACTATATGACTGTAGATGTAATCTAAGAATGATATGAATGATTATCGAAATCTATGCAAAGCTATGTAAAACTATAAATTGATCTCACAAATTCACCTGTCGCAAAAGCTTGATTCTTCGTATGTAATTTCATTGAGAGTAATTGTCAAAATTTGAGAGATGATTTGTGAAGAGATGAGCCTTGATTTTATAGAAATCCAGGACTTTGAGGATGCATAAGAAAAAGTCATAAATCACTCTTGATAAACTAAGGTTGATTTTTGAGTTAACAAGAAATTAAGAATAAATAAACTCATAAAATCATGCAAAAGCAATTTTTATCTCAAAATAGAGCTTTAGTTTTTTTTGTTTTTTTTAAATTTTTTTCAACTCATCATCAAATGTTGAGTTTCAATTTTAAAATTGATTATTAATTTCTAGTTGCCTACTCTTCTGATTATGAATGATTTAATTATAAATTAATTTAAAAATAAAGTAATTTATTTTCAACTTAACTGATTTGGAAATAAAATAATTGATTTATGGGTTAATCAATTATTAAATCAAATTTTATTCTAATTAAATCATTAAATTTGACAACTTTGATTTTAAATCAATTAAATAAATATCCAATTGATTGTTTGTAGGAATTTTGATTTATTATCAAAATAAAAACAATATTAATTAGGAATAAATGCAATTAAATCTAATTAAATAATTAAGTGGCATAATTAAATTAATTAATTAAATATTCATCATATTCAATTAATCAACTTTAGAACAAATAATAACATTTATCGCCAAATAATATTTAATTAAAGATAACTTAGGAATATTGCTAGGAATATTCTCCAATGCAGAATTTAGGATAATCAATTACAATTTGATAATGTGCATATTTGCCTTAGGTTAGGACTTTTGATGTCGATTTCATTTGAATTGAAGATGTAGAAGGTTAATGAACCTATAGCCAATTTTTGGGGTATTACAGACATAAGTTTAAATATCACAGATATATCTATGATATTTTAATCTATGTTTTAAAGGAGTTATTTTAGGTTCTTAGACTATATCCAACTCTTCCAAACTACAGTCTTTCACCTTTCATAGTATAGAACATTTGTTCCATGTGAGAAAATTTTCTAATAAATGGTGTTGTATTTTATTTCTATATAGGTCTACAAGAGATTTTTAGGAAACTATACAATCTTTATGATTTCTCCATTTTCAAATAGTTCTTCGATCTTTATTTCCTATAGAAGAGCATCTAGTTTATAGTGTAAACTAGGTTAAAGAGGATTGTTTTTTGAAAAATCTTTATTTAGTTGGTCTATATTGAGTGCTAACTCGTTCCAAAAATAATTTGACCTTATTCGGCATAAAATTGAGCTATACTATAAAAGTTGCATTTTTAGTTCTAATTGAACTAATCTATGCAGTAAACTATAAAGCCCTCCAACTTGTAGGCAAATCAAACTCATAATTAATGTGGACCTCTATCTAGTGGTTTAGCATACTTTTGAGTGCCATGTCATTGTTGCTATATTTTTTATTTTTGTATTTTATTTTAGTATACAAATTTTATTTGAGAGTGGATACACAGAAATCATACATTCATTAATGAAATTTAATTACTAAAAATAAAAAAATTAAGATAAAAATTACACTTAAGAATGAGGGTTTTTATATAGGTCACTATGGAAATTCAGGTTCAACCCATTCTAGAGGAGGCAATAGTAAAATAGTTCAAAAGGTAGGATCATGCATTTGTGTTTTTGTTTCCTGTAGTGTCTCCTAATTTTTTTTTCCCTAATGAAGCTTTAAATGCTTGAAATGAAATTTTGAAAACTGAAGAAAATGTTTGGGAAATTGTACCAAATGCAGAGTCATGAATTAGAGAAAGAACTCATAAGTTTAAGACCTAAAACCTTTCATACCCTGCAATAGTTTTTTACCAAGTTTAATTAATTAAGGATATAGTTGAAAGAGAGTGCAGTTGAAAGAAGGACAATCAATTTCTTCTCTCTATTCTATCCAAACTAGGTCCTAAATATTTTTCTCTTTTTGTCATCATTCTACTCCACAGAAATGGATCTCAAAGGAACTTGAAAAATTTCTTCTTTGGATGAATTTGTTGTTGACATATCTAGGAAGTAGAAAAGGTTAATTAAAATGAGCAAACTGAAGTCTTCAAATCCCTAGGACCTGATTGTTATGAATGAGAAACCAAAAGTTTCATAAAAAAAGAAAGAAAAAAAAAACACATACAAGGACAATCTAACTAAAACAGACTAGAAATTTGATTCTTCTAAATTGAATACCCAGAACTCTTCAAACCATGAGAAACTTAAAATAGAAAGAGTTAAGTGTTCATATTACAAGAAACTACTGTATGATGAGTAGAAGTATATATATAAATATATAATATATATTTCTTATATTCTTGAGAAAAATAACATAGGGGTCATTGTGATGAGAATCTTTGATACAAGGCATTGTTATTGATATCATTGGAGTAATTAGAAAGGTTAATAAATTTTGTGAGATGGGGAAATCAAGGACGATGTACGTCTTTTCACATATCAAGTATCAATAAGATTCTTTCTACCTCTTACATACATTGAATGTGATTTACCTCTTTTGAGATCCCATTCCTCATTTATATCCTCTAAACAACATTCACGTGGCCTTGTTTGAGGAATATTTTAATAAATAAATATGCATAGTAATTTCTATTTCTTCTCTTGAGTAAAGTATGAGTACTTAGTCTACTAAAAAAAAATGTATGTAACATACCATTATTTGGGAGCCACCTTTAGACAACTTTGATCAATAATAAAATGGTTAAAGATCTAGACCTAATGATGAAATTGTCCAATATGCTATAAATCATCACTTTGGGTACTTATTTTATATATTATGATAATAGCAAATGCATTTCCTTTATATGATATTATATACTTGATTATATTTTTATATTACAAATATTATTTACAAATATATTAAATTATTTTATAAAAGATCACAATATAATTCTATTCTACCCACTTATGATATAAATTATATTTTATAATTCTAGTACACAAATCTGATATTATTTAAATTTATTAAAATTTGAAAGAAAAAATTGCATAAAAATGAGAATGAGAAGTTTTTCCTTTCTGATTAAAACAATGCAAGAATAAAGCAGACATCTTAATCATGTAACATTAACAAAAACGGAAGTATTTTAGTTCGAAGATCCCACCTGCCCTAGATAGACAAATGTAATTATTAAACTGTGTACGGATAATGCTACCTTTCATAGGAGAAAATTCATCATAATCGATTGTCATCATTGTTCATCGTGCTGCTATGTCTAATTGTACATAAAAGCATGGTGCTTCAAAATACAAGTAACCAAAGCTGTTCCAAAATGCTGCATCAAAAAATTGAAGGAAGCGTTCCATTGGCGCAAATTTCCAATCCGGACAGCTAGGGGTGCTTTTCATGGAGCTCGGAGGGCATGTAAAGCGTTGCATGCAATGTTTTTGAGAGTAGACTTGCACAACATTAGGGAGTTATGTTTGGCGACTGTTGTTTCCTCCAACAAAAGAAGCCCAATATTCATTGAAGCATTTATTCATGAATTATTTCCAATAAATTGATGGCTTGTAAAAGTTTAGTGAAGGAGGCCGACAAAAAGACGTATTATAGTGATCCCTTAAACACTGGCCATATCTGAGCATGCAATACCTTCGGATATGAGCAAATCTATATGAAATAAAAATCCCTAGAATCTCTACACCAGCCTAACGTACACCTGCCATTTGAAAATGTAGAAATTGTGAAAGAAAAGATATCTCACGAAGGAGGTTAGCAAAGCCAGAATAAAAGAATCGATAATAAGGATTTTCTGGCGACCCCATCGATACGGACGAGTGATAGAAACGTGCCCTAATGTATAGGAAGCTGATTCCTGTTATTAAGACACTTGTCTCCTAGTATCTCAACGCACTCGAATTCCTCGATGCCTATACATTTTTTAGATTGCGAAGCACTTTTTCCATGGCGACACGTTATTTCATAGAAAAGGAGAACATCCATGCCAGTGCCCCAGTACTTATTATTATTTCTTAAAAAAGTTTTGAGCATCTCAAATCTTAACAATTTTTTAAATTACTCCGGCTCAATTTTGAACGTGCTCATGCTCTGGCATCCGGGACTTTTGCTCGTTCTGTTGGCGCCTACGTCCCTGGTCGGTGGTCCTGCTTTGCTGGCGTCTGGTGGCTCTTCTTTGCCTGGGCCTTCTCTAGTGGGTGGGCTTGGATCTCCGGGGGTTTTGGGGTCTGCTGCATCCGCCTCTAGTGGTTCTGCGATCTCTTATGCTGATGTGGCTGCCTTTGAAGTAGGAATTCATGCTCCTGTCTCTGTTGTTAGGGGGATTCCTGGTCCTCTCCTATTGTGCAGCATGTTTTTGTAAGTAAACCCCTTGTGGTTAATCTTGATACTGATACAGTTGATGATATCTCAAAACTGCGAAAGACTTCTCTTCCACTGCTGTTATCTTTTGTTTTAGGGGTTTCTGACACTCTTTTTCTGATTTGCATGTCTAGATTTCCAAGCATTGGGAACCCATCTTTTCCGATGCTATTCAGATATACCCTCTAGCAAGGGGTTTTTTTATTGTAAAGTTTGAAAATATTGAAGACAGGAAAACTATTTTGTGTGATAGTTGTTTCACTCGGAAAGAGTGTTTCCCCCTGATGGCCAAAACTTGGTATCAAGGGTTTGACCCTCTTTTAGAGTCCTTTAATAAAATACCCTTATGGGTAAGATTGCCGAATCTCCCCCTTCATCTTTGGCTAGATTCTTCTTTGGAATCTGTGGGTGAGGCTATTGGGGATTTCCAAATGGTGGATTAAGACTCCTCTAAAATATTTAAGATGACATATGCTTATATTCTTATGGAGGTTGATGTTTGCAAGGGTCTTCCTAAGAAGATAAGTTTGGCTTCTTCTTTGGGTTTTTGGACTCATAATCTTGATTATGAGGGTATTCTGTTGAGATGTAGGAAATGCCACAAGACTGGCCATCTTGTTGCGCGATGTTTATCTGATAAAGTTAAATCGAAGAAACCGCTTTCTTGGTGGTTGGGGGCTTCTGACCACCGTTACATGGTTCACAAAGTCTCTAAGGATGGGGGTTTAGATGCTTGCCCTCCTCAGACTGGACATGCTCTAGCTAGAGCTTCTGAAGCTGCCTCTGATGCTTCTGATGCTATCTTTGAAGCTTCTGATGTTGTCTTTGATGCAGCTTTGGTTTGGACTGTTAATGATGTCCCTTATGGTATTGCTATTGTTGTCCCTGACTAGATCATTGATGTTGTCTTTGGTCGTGGTGCTATTCATGTCCTTTCAGTGGTTTCTGATATGACCTGCCCTTTAGTGGGTTGTTCTAGCTCTTCTTTGGGTTGGCAGAAGGCTGCTGAAAAAGTGGAGGATGGATGGACAACAATTAAGATAAATAAATTTAAATCTTTCAGTCCTTCTTTTGATATGACTTTACGTTCACATAAGGATGGGCAAAAATATAAATCTTGATCACCCTTTGTTGTGGCTAGTTTGGATGTTTTTTATTCCAATTGGTAGGAACTATGGTTTGTTCCTTTGGTTTGACTGGTGGGGCACCATAGATGTATTATGGTCTTTCATTGCCCTATATTTTGATGCTTTTTTTTAAGGTTTCAGAACCCTTCAAATCCTATTTTTACTTAATGAGAACAAGTGAGATATTAACTATTATTGATCATAGTGATAATTAGGTGTATTAATGAAAATTTTCAAGATTAAGTTGGTCAATTTTTATTAATTATATAACATTTTTTACATATTTGTGTTGATATGTGGGAGATATTTTCTAGACACGTTAACTTGAGATATTGCTATCAAGATTCAATTGTGTAGTTTTTAAGTCAAACTCATTGACACCACTACTCAAGAAATATAGGTCAATGAGTTTGACTCAAAACCTATACATCTGAATCTTGATAGTAATATGACAATATGTATATCTTAATCTATGATAAATCCATACTTTTGGTATATATGATTGTAATATACAATTGAGTACAATATGAAACATATAAATGCCTTTAGTATAATGTATTTTCATAGCATGTGATGATAAGATACTAATTGGTAATGTTCTCTAGTGTGTTCTCATAAATAATATCCAAGTACTAGTTATAAATGATGATGAAATTAAGATAATAATGATTATACTATTAAAAAGGGATGGTATTTGAAAATGAGAAAATAGGCTTTGAATTAGAAGGTTAAGAAACCAACTATCCATCCATGCATACATATAAATATATAGTTTAAAATAATTATATCAATTGTAAAACGAACATATTAACATAAAAATATGTATTAATTTCAATTGTATAATCTTACAATATCATCATTACCATTCCAAAGTTGCTTAAGTTCATAAAAAAAATACTAAAATGAAAAGTTAAATAAATATTTTCGTAAATAATATGATATCAATATAATATATTTGTTGAGAAAGTATACTAAAAATACATTTTTTAATATTAATTAATAACCACCCCATCTTACCTTGTATGGTCTATTTTTTTATTCTATGATTCTTTAATAGAATTAATCTTCATCATACCAATTCATTCGTTGAACATTTATGTAAAGTAAATTATATTATTTTGAGCATGAGTTTTTACTTAGATATAATAGAAATGTAATGAATCATTATCATAAAGTTTTATTATTTTAAAATTTATATTTTATAGTATATTAATATGATAACATTTTCTATATAAATTATATATCATTAGAAATTTTTATTAATGTAAAATATTATTATGAAATGTAATGCATATTTACATAGAAAAAATATTATATTTTAGGCACTTCAATAGAACCATTTAATAGATTGCATATTACAAAACTAGGAGTTAATAAAACATCAAATGTTTATATGAATGTATAGAACATAATTAATCTTGATATAATTATATTATATTAATTTTATGAATAGTATAGCTCTTTTATTAACATAAAAATTAAAAGTATTGTCGATAAGAAAAAAAAGAAAAAAAGAAAAGAGAAATACAAGATCATATCTTAGGAGCCAAATGTGAAGACCCTGAAGAACAAAATATCAACAAATAAATTATAGAAAAAAAAATACACAAATAAAAGTCACTTAAGCACAAGAGAAACACTAGAGGTTAGTAACAAAGTATCTCAATCATCCATTTTAATCCATACATCATCAAGGTATAAAGTGATGTCCACAAAGGACCAACCATATTTTGTAGTAGTAGCCTAATCTTTCTTGTTTTCTTCATGTGAAGGAAAGATTCCTAATGCTAGTGTAGGAGGTAATTTAGATGAACTAAGCTACTCATAATCCCTACCAAAATTAGGTCATCCACTACCATGAAAAGTTAGAAATTCTAGACCTCTAATACCCTACATATAGGTTGATCCCTTCATGTAGTGGAGAGGTGGAACACTTCTTTCCAAAACTACTCTCACAACTAGATTAGTATTAAGGAGCCTAAGATCACAGGGTCATAGAAAAAAAGGTGTAGAGGATCTTCAATTATATAAATAATTGTAAGGTAGAGAACCATCACAAGAGCCAATATTTTGTAGATTAACTATGGAAAACATGCAACTATAATTCACCCAATGTTCATGAAAATCCTAAAGTCATGCCACCTCCAATGCCCATTTATTGTTCTAGACTTTAATCTAAGATATCATATTATTATATATAGAAGTTTTAGTTTATATAAAATCATAAACAAAAATAGAGATATTATAAAATAAGACAATATTCCTATCATTCAAGAAAGAGAAAAGTATAGCCTCATCTAATGCATACCATAATTTTCTAAACTTAAGGGGGTGTAAGGACAATCCCTCGAAACAATCATATACTAGGAAAAAGGTTATACCTAGAAGGGGTTAAAGAAATCATGAATCCAACTCCACAAATTGTGAGCACAGTAGAACTAAAATAGGCAATTAAAAAAATCTAGTTTTCCATAGAAAGGAAAATAAGGGTCATGAATTCCCATATACGACATGTAGGATCCTAAACACAATGATTGGACAATAATTCACAATGAAAATTGGATGATCTTAGGATCACTAATGGTAGAACATGTATTATAGAATCTACATTGTTACATGGGATAAGAAGACTATAAATTTCACTAAAGATTTGATGCAAGAAACAAAGGAAGGTGTAGAGAGATCGAATAGTAACCCGACCATGACTTGTAGCTACAAAATATAATGATTGGATACTAAATCCAATCTTTCCACTAGGATGCAATAGAAAGAATATCAATCTTATGTACCATATTTAGAGGTAGAACAGATACAACTAAGTAAAATGTTGATTAATTTTGTTGGATGAGACAATAATGATATTTCATACTTCCTAAAATTAAAGATTCTTAGTATTTTTAGGAAAAAAAATTGAAGTGCATGAATTCCATTTCTTGGGAAAACATAGAGTACAAACACTAGGAAATAAGGCAAAATGAATTCCTTGGATGTAAATGGGTGGATACCACAAAACATTATGTTGGTTTAATGAAAGTCCTTATCTAAAGTTAGATGTGACTTGCTAGAGAGATGATTTGATGGCTTACTAATCATTTTAAGTAGCATGAAAAAAATCTTCAATATGAATTGTATATATCATAACAAGAATGGTTTATATCCAATCCTCTTCCAAGTTGTCTCATTAACTAGATTCTCTAAATAAATACAATCTAAATAATTACAATGACAAAGAAGGAATTTCTAGGCTTCATTTATAGAAATGGTAGGAACAATCCACTTAGTACACAAGGTGAAGAAGCTATTTCTAGGTAAAAATAAGCCTCAAACTACCAGAGTCAAGTGAGTAGCCAAAGTTTTCAAGGAAACTATATAAAATTGACAATTATCTTAGGTAGAAGCCCATAAACATTCCTCAATAGTTTCTCAAGCTTGTTTTAAATGACATTTGAGAGAGACCAACATGACATGTACTAGACATGATTGGCGATAAGGATATTAAAAAAAACCTAAAAATTAATGCCAACCAAAAGAATCTTGGTAATGCAATGAGATAGATTTTGGCAAGGGGTGTACTCAAAAGTTCCATGGGAGAGTCCTAAAAGGAAAAAAAAATACCCAAAAGGTGAAGGATTTTGTCATACCTAATCCACTTCCACCCTTACTAGAGCATCTAGGATGAGATGGAAAGTAAAGATTAACAGTAACATTAAGTTTAATGTTAATGAATGAAAAAAATAGAAGTGAAGCAATATTGTCAAAACACTAAATGGATTTGTTAATATTTTTCTCCTCTTCAATCAACATGAGAAAAGAATTATTCACAAAATGAATATTAAGTAGATCATAAAGTCACTTGAGTAGGGAGATACCTTTGAAGTGCTCCACATAAATAAATGTTTCTAGAAAATAGCCAAGCCCTTCAATGTCTGAAAATTAAAATGAAGGAGTCAAAGGGATCCATTATAGATCCAGAATAAAAAATATTAAAATATGAGGACTAATAATTATTATGGTGATACACATGGAGGTATCCCCAAAAAAATGGTGACAAATCAACAGGGGATGAAGTCAAGGGTAGGACACATGGCTAAGATAAAAGGATAATAAATCCAATCATAAGACTTGGAAAAATAAATTTTGAGGAAGATGGTACTATGTTGGGAATGACAGGTCCACTCCATTCCTTCCCATACAATAGTAATATTATCAAGAATAAACATAGATTGTATAAATATACTCTACTCTAGCTAGATAATTTGAAAACATAAATGATATATTAATAGGGTCAAGGCATTGGTAATGATCTTCTAAGAGATATTGAGTAGGGTTATAGGTTGGCAATGGGTCTCCATAAGAATTTGAGTCCATTAAAAGTGCCTAAACTAGAAGTTCTTTTTCTAGATTTTTAATTTTTTCACAATTGATATAAAAAAATTTAATCAGTTAAAGTTTGAATCTCAGAAAAGTTCTCTAGTATAAACCATAGTGGTATGATTATATTTTTTCAATAAATAATGATTTTAATGTTTGAATATATTTTACATGCAACTATATTTTAATATTTTTGTCCATTATGTATATTTTACTATAATTATGACCCTTTATTTTGCAAGTCCTTTCCTTCCTTCTTAATGATGGATAGCTTTTATGTCAATCGTGCCTAGATTCTCTTTTTTATCCCAACCATTTTTTGCCAAATTTTTCTCTTCTATAAATCTTTTCATTCACTATTGCTCTTTTCCCTATCATGGATAGTGACTTTATTCATGTCAAGATAAAAAAAAAAATGTGCTTAAATTAAGGATAATACTACCTTATAGCCATTTTTTTATATTGTAAATTTTCTTCCTACATCAAGGTAATGTTAGGCCATGACCCTTCTCTGTATATTGCTTTCCTTATCTTCTAAAAGTGAGAGGGTGAATGTTAGAGATATATCAATTTATGTGAAAGTGAAGCTTATTTATATTGCTACTAGGCTCCCTATGGAAGGAGTTTCCTTCCCCAGGAATTGCAAAGGAAATTATGAGGATGATTATAGTAAATTCTTAAGTAAAAGAGAGAATATCAACCACTTATAGATACTCATGAGGATCAACCTAAATGAAATGATATGTTGAAGGTCCTTGTGAGGTATGTAACCATATTATGAAAGTTTCTAGAGTTTTTACTCATAACTATTTCCTATGTTAAATAACATCACACGTGGCATCGAGATCATTTTTTCTTTATAAATACATTCTTGTCTTAATCTGTTTATTACTGTAGTGATATCTAAAGCCAATGATCTTCCTCTCTAGAACTAGGTTAGATCCTAAAAAATTATAAAAATAATTTAAGCCTCATAATAGTTTAGAAATAACTCTCCTAGATCACTTATAGATCTTTTATTGTTGATTTCAACAAGGATAGTTTCCCTAAAATCAGGGAACCTCTTCATCCATCAAGATAAAAACCATTCTTCTTGAATAGATCCCTTCTCATGGTGACACCTAGTTTACGACTAGAAAATATATTTTTTAGATTACCTTAGTCCTTCAAAAGTAAAAAATAAAATTATTTAAAAAAAATCTATTTCACGTATATATGGAAAATTGACTAAAAGTGCGTGCCTTCAAAAGGATATCTCAATCTTTATTTTAGATGGATTCTTTTAGTATAGATATGTTAATTATTTCATTTCTTTATATAAATAAAATATATAATTCAAGATCTAGATAGATATCTTAAAGAAAATCTATTTTACTTATGTATGAGAAATAGAAAAAAAATTGATGCTTTCAAAATAATATATCACTACTTATTTTGGATAGATATTTTTTAGGATGTTAAATCTTTCAATGTTTTAATATAAAATAAAATAATTATTGAATTAAAAAAAAATTAGTAAAAAAGAACTCAAAAATAAATCTGAGATTGTTTGAGTTTCGATTTTATATAATCCAAAAAATTAATATTATAAGTCCATATATATTTTATAACATTAAAACTTTATTATTTCAGCGCTTGACTCTTGGTACGCCCTTTATATTAATTTATTAAAGTCCTACCTCATTTAAAATGTTTAGATGCATTTTCCCCAATCCAAAAATTTTATCTCATTGAATAAATAAATATAATATTTAGGTATCTAGACCTTTTTCTTTGTGTCCCGAAAAATTTGGAAATTTCTATTAGGAGAATGTCGGCTACGGAAGTCTTGGACGATGCTAAGTGGGGCAACATTGTTTTATACGTTTTGACTGAAATATCAAAATTAATTTCAATATTTGTCACCAAACTAACAATCTTCTAATTTTAGAATCTGTATAGAGGAATAATATAATATAGTGATGCATCATTATGCCACCCATGCCACCCCTTGTTTTATTGAGATTTTTACAACGCTTTCATGCATCGTCGAATTCAAGAGAAACGTCTTAAGATTGAGTTGCATTACTTATCTAATACTAATTGAGATAGGTAGAAGACTCTTCAATCTCTCGACAAAAACATTTCAAAGGCCAACATTTATGTTATTATAGTTTTCCTTTTGTAAATAGTCAGCAACACAAATGATCAATATAAAAGTATTTATTATAGAATGATATTTATTTCATGCCTAGAGTCAACATTTTAGGATGTATACTTTAGTTGAATTCTCAACAAGGGCAAAACCATCTAGTGATATCCAAATCACAATTTTCTAAGAATAGTTTTACAGGGATTATTTTAGGCTCACTACTAAGAAAGTTCAATATTCCTAACAATTGATGATGATGATGATGATGATGATGATGATGATGTTTTTTTAAAAAATAGGTCTTGACTGCCACATAATTGAGTAATTTGCATTCATTTTATAAATTAAACACTGAGCTCTAAAAATTCATCAAAATTGAAAACAAAATAGGTATCTACCATTATTTACATCTTAATATTGCAAGCATGGAGATCTTATTCAAGTTTTTATTCTAGTTTTGAATGATTCATAAGAAAAACTAAAACTAATAAAATTTTAAAGAGTCAATGGATAGAGTATTTCATTCAAGTATACATCTCAATTTTTGACAAGATACATGATGTAATCACCTTGATTTTTGTCAACATGGTTATGAAGTCATTTTTATGATGTTTGACTTTAGACACATAATTGAAAGTTTCAAGAAATTCTCTAAGCGATAAAGAAAAGTGCATAAATCAATGTGACTACATCATGTAACCAAACCAAAAGTATGACAATCCTAGCCCTTAATTCCTACCTAATTTGAAAGTTATCGACAGTTTACCCAATCTAAAGATCAAGTCTCATTTCATAAATGTATTATACAAACTTCATATTCTATACTTTAGTATGTTTTTCAAATTCTTAAATTAAATTCATAATTGAGTAATAGTAATCTATCTTTTTTTTAATTAAGGATAAAATAGGTTTTGAAGGGACATAGAACTCTATGTACAAATAATTTCCATAAGCTAAGCATCAGTATGCCAACATCAATCCAAAAGTCAAAAAATTACTACTAACACTACACAGATAAAATACTAGAAAATAACTACAATAAATAAAAAAGATAGAACATGCTAAACTAAAATTTCCATGGCCTCATTGGCCCTAGCTTCAAATTTATTGTAGTATCTTGTACAATTCCCTTCAATTCTTGAAGGTCTTGAGCAAACTGAACCACCCTTTTGAAATTCCCCCTTGTTCTAGTACAAGGGCCTCTATTTTCATCAACAATCACAGTAGGCTTGGAGTGGAGATTTTTCATCATGTTAACCATGGTTTGAATGTTTTTTATACTCTCATTTATAACTTGATGGCTAAAGTAACCAATGTGGTGAGATTATGAAGACTAATGATCTAGCCTTCATAATAAGTGTGCATCTTTTTTCCACATCCTTAATTTCTTTCTTTCAAGATACCATTAGGTATTTGCATTCATTTTCATCCCAAAGTAGGTATTGTTTCTTATTATTATAATCATTTTCTAGTTATATCTTAATCCAACTTAGTTTACTATTAATTTCGATAATCTCCTAAAACATGCACTTCTTCATTCTAGCAAAATCAATGGTCACATTACGGTCAATTCCCAATTAACATAGTTTAATTTCATACTCAAAATTATTGTTATATGGAGCCTAATCAGATATTAAGAATAATGTTTCCCTACTTTTGTCAATACAATTTCCCCCTGTATTTTTTAACCGAGGTTTGGGGACATCACCCCTAAGATGGGGTCAACAAACAATGCCCATTGGGAGGTCAAGGGGAAACACCCTTAGTGGAGTATAGGAGAAGTGCTCTTATGGTAGATTCTTATATCGGTATTGAGTTTCCAAGGATTGTGGAGTGGAGTAGGTTAAAATTACTAGATAATAAGATTGTAGTCTTTGTTTTGTGGCCATAGCTGAAGACTTGGTGACCCATGTTAAAACTTTTTCTCTTCTTGTTCTACTTTTCTATTTTTTTCCCACTTTTTTATTAGCTAAATATGCATTTTAATGTTAGATATATGTTTCCTAATTCTAATAACTAGTATTAGAGTGGGTTATTTTCAGTTATCCTCTGTAGGAAGGTCTCACGATTTAGTGGGAAAAATGGTAGAAGTGTGTAATTTGAAGGTTCAAAAGATTAATGGGAAGAAATTTTAGTCATGGAAAATAAAGATGGAGGAAGATCTCTAATAGAAGGATTTATGGTGACCATTGGAAGGAAAATCCAAGAAAGAGGTGTCAATGTCTAATGAGGATTGCAATATTGTTTATAGAAAGGAACTTGGTAGCATCTATTTATGCTAGGAACAATCGATGGCTTTAATATTAAAAAAGAAAATATATTTAAAGATCGGATGGAAATCCCAGAAAACCTATGTGAAAATACTTCTATTTTGAATAAGGTATTTCTTATGAAGCATTTATTCAATATGAAAATGGTAGAAGGTTGGTTAGTTGATGATCATTTAAATGATTTTAATACGATTACTAATCAATTATCTTCTATGACTACAAAATTTGATGAATAAATTAGGGCTCCTTGATTCTATGTTCTTCACCTAAAAGATGGAATGGCTTGCTAATTATTGTTAGTAACTTTGTTTCTAGTTCAGATACCCTAAAATTTGATGATGTTGTAGGTGTTATTAAAAGTGAGGAAAAGCTCAGGTGGGCACACATCAGGTATTATTTTAAATGTAAAAAATAGAGGCCGATCAAAGGAGAGAAGAAATAATTCTAGAAGTCAGGGGAAATTATGAGAAAAATAGAAGGGCAAGAGGTCTCAATCTAGAGGACCAAAATATTGTTGGTACTATGGAAAACAAGGGTATCTAAAGAGAGATTTGTAGTCTTGGAAGAATAAAGAAGGATAAAAATAAGAAGGTGATAAGGAGGAAAGTGAGGTAAGTAAAAAATGTGAAGAGGATGCTTTGATTCTTTCCCTGGATATTGTTGATTGCTTATGGATTTTAGATTTAGGCATCCCTTTTCATGCTATGTCCTTTAGAAAATAATTTATTGATTATTTCCAAGGGGACTTTGGGCTGATTAATTTAGGAGATAATGAACCCCATTAGATTGTTGGAAAGGGATTGTGCCTAATAATTGGAATCATTGGCTACGAAAAGAGGTAAGGCATGTTCCAAGGCCAAGTATGAATTTAATTTGAGTAGGGAAGCTAGGTGATGAAGCTTTCACAATTAATTTTAATGATCTAAAAATTAGAAGGTTTCAAAAGGTCCTCTAATAGTACCAAAAACCTTGAAAGTAGGAACCTTATATCTTTGTATAGGTCATATTGTTCCTTACACTTTAATTATTATAGAGAAATGTCAACATTCATGAGTAATTGTTGCAGTTTAGCAAGCAGGACATCAAAGAGTCATTATGAATTCTGAAAAAACATCATGGCATAATAAAATAGGCCATAGAAGTGAAAAAAGATAAAACTACTTCATTCCGAGAAAGTTTTACCAGGTCTAAAATTTGTCAATATGATTTTTTGTGAATTTTGTGTGTATGGAGAATAAAAGAGGGTTAGTTTTCTAAAAGATGGGAAGGAAAAGAAAAATAAGAAATGGGAGCTTGTGCATATAGATGTATGGTTACTAAGTCATGTATCTTCCCTTGATGAATCTTTTTTATTATGTTACATTGATTTATGATGCAAGTATGAAAGTATGGATTTCATTACTTAGGAAAAATTATGCTACATTTTAAGTTCTTTTAAAAATGGAAAAGCTTGGTTGAGAATGAGACTGGTAAAAGAATAAAATTTCCAAGATCTAATAATGGTAATGTGTATCACAGTAATGTGTTTGAGGATTATTGTTCCTCTGAAGGTATTCATAGGCAAAAAATGGCTCCAAGGACTCCATGAGAAAATGGAGTGGCTAAACGCATGAAGAGGATCTAATAATGTTGTGTGCAAGGAGTAATAGGTTTCATGTTGGGTTTCCCTTATATATGTGGGAAGATGATGTAAACACTATTGTTTATTTAATTAATAGAGGTTCATCTACTCTTTTAAGTTGTGGTATTACAAAGGAAGCATGTACATGTAAGAAGGTGAGTTATTCTTTTCTCAAAACCTTTGATTATGAAGCATTTCCACATAGAGATTTTGAAAATGGAACCAAGATGGAAGATAAACAAAAGAAATGTATATTTTTTGGATATGGAATTTATGAATTAGGCTATAGACTTTGGGATTTTGAAAATCATAAAATCACAAGAAGAACATATGTCATATTTAATGAGAAAGTGTTTTATAAAGATTAGTTTTACAAGAATGAGAAGAAAGAAAATTATTATATAGTGCTGGATCATACTCCAAAAGGTGATTGCTTCAATGGTTCCTCATGCTTTATAATAGAAACAACAAAAAATAACTCAAACTCCAGTGAATATTAGATGGTCAACAAGGCTAAGTAAACCTCCTGAAAGGTTCTCTCTATCTTTGTATTATATTTTAGTAATAGATGTTGGTGAACTAGAAGGATATGATGATGCTATGTAGGTTGATACAAACATTTAATGGGAGCTTGTAATAGAAGAAGAAATGGATTCATTTTAGAAAAAAATAAACTTGGGAATTATGCAAGTTGCATGCAGGTTAACAAGCTAAATACGAAACAAATGGATTTATATGTTGCAAGAGGAAGATGAAGATCAGTAAAGATTTAAATCCAGGTTAGTTGTAAGGGTATTTTCATAGGAAAAGGGCATTTATTTTGATGAGATATTTTCTCCAATTGTAAATATGACTTCTATTCATACTATTTTAAGAATTGTAGCTACTGGAGACTTTCATTTGGAATAAATCAATGTTAAAACAACATATCTCTATGGTGATTTGGAAGAAGAAATATATATTGAAAACCCACATGGATTTGAGGTCAAAGGTAAGGAGAAATTAGTGTACAGATTGAAGAAAATTTTGTATGGCTTGAAGAAAAGATGTTAGTAATGTTATATTAAATTTGATAGTTTTATGACTGAAAATAGTTACAATTACTATAATTTAGACCACTATGTTTATTTTAAGAGGTTGGATGATGATAGCTAAATTATTTAATGTTTAAATATGTTGATGATATGCTTGTAGAAAGGTCTAACATGGTTCACAATTAGGGGTTAAAACAAAAGTTAGAAAATTATTTTTTCTATAATGGATTTTGGGGAAGAAAAACAAATCCTTGGTATGAAAATTTTTATAGATAGGAAGAATAAAATATTGACTCTATCTCAGGTTGATTACATTGAAAAGGTGTTGCATATATTGTATATGGAGAATGTAAAAGTTATAAGCACACCTTTACATAGTTATTTGAAATTGACTAAGGATATTTGTGTAAAGACACAAGAGGAGGAAGAAAAAATGTCCAAGGTACCATATGCTTTAGTTGTAGATAGTTTAATACATTTCATGGTATGCACTAGATTATATATTGCGATTATTATAGGATTTGTTAGTGAGTATATGAGTCATCATTGAATTGAGCATGGGAATGTAGTAAAATTGATTCTTAGATACTTGAGAAGTACATCCAGTAGATGTTTATGCTTTTGGGGGCTCTAATACTTATTTGAGAGGCTATGTTGACTCAGATTTGGAAGGGGATCTAGTTACTAGGAGGAGTACCATGGGTTATGTATTTACTATTGTTGGGATAATAATGAGTTGGATATCTCAAATGTAAAAGTTGGTTTCTTTATCCATTATAGAAGCACAGTATATTGCTACTACAGAGGTAGCTAAGGATATGATATGGCTATAATTTTTCATGGAAGTGTTGGGAAAATCACAGACTAGAAATTATATATTTATTGAAAGCTAGATATCCCTCCATCTTGTAAAGAATTTTACCTTAAATTAAAATACCAAATACATACAATTGAGGTATCACTTCATTCGGTTGTTTTTGGATAATGGATAGTTAAAGATGGAAAAGATATATATAGATGATAATTGAGATAATATGTTTATAGAGGTAGTAACAAGGGAGAAGCTGAATTCCACTTCTACTTTGGTTTGTCTTCAAGACTAAAAATAATAAAAATACAACAACAGATTCTAGAACATTTCTGTCCAGTGGGAGCTAAATGGGAAGCAATGCAATGATTAGTCACCAAGTGGGAGATTATTTTTGTGGAGTTTGATGAATCTCCAAGTAGGATATTGTTGTTATATAGAGTCTAATTAGACTCAGAGATTAATTTTTCCCCTTTTATCAACTTAGTTTTACCCATATTTTTAAAACTAGGGTTTGGAGGCAATGTCCCCAAGATGGGGTCAAGAGGAAATGCTCCTTGTGGGGTCCAAGGGAAACATCCATGTGGTAGCTTCTTGTAGTGCCATTGAGTGGTGAGGGATGTATTAATAGATAATAAGATCTTGGAATCTCTATTTGGTTGATGTAGCCCAATATTTGGTGAACCACATTAAATATTTGTGTCCTATTGTTCCATTTCTATGTGTTTTAATCCTTTTATTTATTATCTAAGTCTGCATGTAATTTTTATATTTTTATTTCCTGATCTTGATATAAATTGACAAAGGGAGAGTCAATGGGGAGCTCAAAAGAAAATATACAATGAAATTTAAAGTCATATCTATCAAATATTAAAACAACAAACAATAAAATATATTGAAACATATTTAGTACCCTATTATAAATAATTAAAATTATATACCCATTTTGATACTCAAATCCATATTAAAAGAGGGAAGGAATAGTTTCATCTTGTACAAGAACTATTTTACACTTGCTGATACAATCATAACTCAAAATTGTGTTAGGATGAAAAAGATCATGAATGAATAGTGCAACATAAATGGGAGGAAGGAAAATAGTAAAAAATATTGTAAAAATTCACAAAAATCTTTTATGAATATGGACACTAAAATCATCTTTTACATACCTTAATGAATATGAATTGTCAATTCAAGAAGTAATCTGAAACTACATATATTTCCATTGTTAATTATTTTTAATAGAATATGATGATAATATATTAACTTCTAATGCTCTTAGATGTGTTCCTAAATTAAATATCTCATGATTTGACCATTCAATAAACTAACAAAGTAAAAATCATAATACCCAAAAGGGATGGTATGAGAATATAAGAAAATAGGCTAGAGCTAGAGGACTAAGATATTGAGTACCCATTATTATATTAAAATAACTATATAATTTATAGAACTCACATATTAACTAAAATTATATTTGATGCCTATCAATAATTTGATTTCAATTGTATTGTATTTATTCTTATTCTTATTTTATATATGGATAATAATAACATTTTTCATTGTTATTATTCTTAGAATTCAATGTTTTTAAAGAATATCATCATAAATTACTTTAGAAAAGAAAGTCAAATAATATCTTTTAGTAAATAATATTATATCAATATATTATATTTGTTGAGAAAGTTCAAGAATAATATATTTTAAAAAGTTGATTAGAAAGAACCACCTCTTATTTTGTATGATTTTTAATTTAATTTATGATTCTCTAATAGCATCAATGTTCCTCATAGTAATTAATTTATGGAAATTTTATTTTAAATAAATATATTATAATATTTTTAATAGGACACAAGAATCCTTAAATTCTATATTGAATGATTATCATGAGTTTAAGTTAATATTTATTGTCTTTAGGCTATTAGATTTCATTCCTTGCAATTTTGTCAAATACATATGTAGAGATTTTCTTTAAAATGGCATATACTTGAAAAAGGGACGAGCTGAGATTTATAATATTTTCACACCAATTTTTCCCCATTAGAATATTTGATTAAATTTACCATAAACATATCACCTTTATAACATGTAGTGGACATAAAGTAACAAGAAATCTTTTCTTAGGTCTATAAATAGTGCAAAGAAAAATAAAATTATAGAGAACAATGTAAAAGATAATGAAGTGGAAATTAAGTAACAAGAAAAGTTGGTGTCAATTCATTATCTATTCTTCTAATCCCTCCAACATTCAGAGAAAAATTAAGCACATTTAAAATGTCAATGTTCATTATTTGGACATGTACACCAATACTATGGATGGCCTTCTAATGAAGATTATTTTTTCCATATCACAAATATGAATCATTTGAATAAGGGTAAGTATTCCTGTAATCCCTGATACTCTAACGGGTACGAGATAAATGATAATTATGTTCCTTCTAACACTTTGTCCATAGCATATGTAGAGTATAGTTTTAATCTCTTACAAATTTGACCTAATCAAAGAATTAAAAAAGGGTCTACTTTAGAAGTGGGAGATTCTGCTAAATATGACTAAGGAAATTAATTAAAATATTCGAAGGAAAAAATGCATATGTGACTTTGAATCAGGAAAATAGGGTTATTAAAATTTCATAGAATACTAGTGATGGCCCTATTATGGAGAATGTTTTTATGAAATATAAAGAAGTAGGTCACTATAAAGACATACATAATATTAATGGTATCCATAAATTGGTTGAATATAGATTTTGTATTGAAATTTTGTTTAAACTAGTGAAGGAGACCTATGCTGATGAAATTATGAATGTGTCAGTGGTTCTTAGGGATGTTGTTAATGTTAAAGAGAATATTTTTAGTTGGCTTATTTTATAAATCAACATGGTTAAGGATAGTGTGAATTCCCTAACTATCAAGATCATCAATGTTATTATAGAAAATATAGAATTAATATATATAGATTAGATAAAATGTTGGGTCTCAATCAAGTAGTAGCCAAACATGTCAATGCAATGAACATGAAGGTGGAAGAAAATGATATATTACTATAGGATAGACTATGAAAGGTGCATGAAAAACTCAAGATGGTGGCATTAGTTGTTGGCATAATATTACATTTAGTTTGATTTCATAACTTGGTATTGGTTATGTAACTATCAATGTTTATCATAATTGATAGTCTAAACCATTTATGTACATCTTATATTTATAGGAACTCTTATTGTTTGAATAAACCATTCTGTGCAAATCTAATTGTATTAGAACTATTTTTTAATATGCATCGCATTATATTTTTGTCAAGTATTTATCTCTTTTATTTGGTATTAGTGTCATGTTTGACCATGAAGAGTCTCAGAAAGAATTAAGTCATGTAGAAATGTTGTGAAATGGATAGCAAAGAATGATGAAATCTTGGCATGCTGCAACTAAATGTAAAAATGATAGAAGTAACATAGATAAGCAACATGAAGATACTTGTTCTTCTGCACTTGTAGTGGCATGCAAAGTTAACAACAATAAAGATAATGAAGAGAAACTAAGAGAGGATTGATTTAATTGGTAGTCATTGACTTTGAGTGTCATCCTATGTGGAAGATGCATAGATAAATTATTTTGACTGTATAAGTGGCTTTGAAGTCATTGTTTATGGAGAGGTGCATCCCAGGTGTGTTTCAGTAAGAGGCATCTTCCAGTGTGTGAAAGCATTAAGACAATGGTATTCTAGTTTCCAATCAAAAGTAGGTATTCACAAGAGTCTATATTAATCTATGAATTAAAAATGATAACCATGGCCCATGGTAAACTATTATTCACTTTCTATGTTCTTCTTCTACCTATTACCTTCGTAAACTATTATTGATCTTCTCAAAATAGGTACAACATTTTGATAGTGAGGTGATAGTTATAGGTACAAAAGTATTGTGTAAATTGAATTTTTCATTTCATATAAAGCATTTACATAACTCACATTTGGTGATTGTATTCTTGTATTGGATGTGTGAGGATCCAAGATCCAGTGTTGAAGAAATGTATGTTGCTAATTGTTACCATAACTATAGAAATGTTTAAGATTGATTATCTGATGGAGATAATGATGAAGTATGACCAAGATCAGAGGAATACATGACAGTAGAAAGGTTAGATTAGTTATATTCTTTTCATTGATGTCAAGCAATTGATTTCTGGTTTATATTATGTTTCGATATTATTCAATAATTATATATGATGAATGAGTAAAGGAGAAGAAGTAATGAGAAGTTGAGAAGTTGAAAAATTAATTGGTCAACTGATACAGATCGTACACTGATCAAATTATTTTGATATAATTATTTTCTATCTAACATATGATTATCTTAAGTCGTTAAAGTATGGTGATGAAGATTTGACAATTCAGTAAGTTAAGTTATTTTGGCTATGGAGAAGATATGTCACTCAGTAAGGTAAAGGTAAAAGATAGGTCACTCAATAAAGAAGAAAGGTTTAGGCAATGAGCAATGTAACCAAAATTATAATGAAGAACATCAAGAAAGAAAATGATATTAAATAATGTTAGAAATAGGAAATACTAAGAGGGGGGGTGAATCATTAATTCACAAACTTTTACTTTTTCCCAATTATGGATTTAAGTAATTAACTTGTAGCTTGAATAAGAAACTAAAATAAGTAAACTGAATAACAAGCATAAAAATAAAATGAATGAAATCATAACACCATGTTTGTTCTCAAGGAAAGCATAGCCAAGGGAAAACTTCAGTGCGGATGGTATCTACAACTGATCCACTAATCTAAAGTATCTAGTTAAGGATGTTGACCCTGTTAGGAGTCTGTTACATACATATAGTGTCTTTGTCCTGGTTAAAGGGCTCTAGGCCTTTTTAGAAGCATCAACCCTATTAGGAGTTTCTATTAAAAAACAAAATATTTGCAAGATGAGCTCACTGCCCAAACATGCAATATACAATAATAGCTTCAGATACAAAGGTAAGATACAAAAACCTTTTTACTGCTGCCGAATAGCTTTACTATTCTGATCTACCTTTGTGGGCTCTTTTCTTTGATATACAGTACTTTCATCTTCTCTTCTTACAACATACAATTTTTCCTCATATATAAACTTATTACAATCACTATATATTTCTTGTGTATTTTGCATTACATTGTACTCACTTATATACAAGCTATTACAAAATAACTTCCTATCGACTTACAATACTTTATACTCTTCTCAAAATATAAAATCATTATATGTTTCCTTAGTGTTAACATCTAGGATGTCATTCCCAATTAGTTAAGTCATTATTTTGATAAACAAAATAGTCCCTTAATTCAATATTATCATATTCTATATTCTGCTCTGTTCAGGTCGGCTCAACACTATCTCTGTAAAACATTAATATCTTCTTCTGTACATTTCATACAGACTTGTGCTCTCATATGTGGCTTTGATATACATAGAATTATCCATGTTCAATTGTGCATAGACTGAACCTTCTTCTATGAACATCACTAATAAAAACTGTCTCTGATTAGACTGGTAAACACTATTGTACTTGGACAATTTTCAAATGTACTCATACAAAATTGCTTCCTCCAATCATGTTGTCTTCATGCTGAGTATATGTTGCCATAATGATAACATTTTGATATCCTAATTATCCAAATTCCAATAATCTCCACCATTATCATTGGTGGAGACATATGGGAAAATTGGCTAAGTCCCAAAAAAATTTAATTACAAAAATGAAAAATGTAACATATGGCCATTACAACATTGTGGATCCTGCATGTCTACTTATTTGTCCAAAAAATGATACTCCCGCTAAGAGTATACACATATTATTCTACATATCTTTATCTTTTATATACATACAATTTTCATATTATATTACTCCCCCTTTGACAACAATGACAAAGGTGTCAATTCTATAAGTATGACAAAATTGATTTACGTCTTGATCTCAATACTGCAAGGCTGGAAGGCTTGCAGCACAATCTGCAAAATTTCTTTCAGATTTTCTATGTCCTTGTCCCATGTCTTCTTTACTTAGTCAGAAACACTGAGTAATGCACATAGGCCAAAGGATGCTATTTCAACCACCTTTAGGTTAGCATATGTGAATTTTCCATAACATGCCTTTGATAAAAGACATTCTTCCAGATGATTTTCCACAATATTGATCTTCAGTGATAAATTCTCTCTGAGCAGAGTGAATATCTTCAATTTCTTCTCTTTTTCATCCTCAAGAAGTCTCATGTCATCATAGATTTTTCTTACTTTCTTTTCAATATCTATGATCTTTTCATTAGGACTCTGCAAATCATTCACTATCACTTGTAATTTTGCTTCCTTATTCTTCATTTTCTCTAAAAATTTTGATGTGTGGCTGTGGGATTGTGTACACCAACTGTACAATGCTTTTTGTCTCTCTAAATATCTTCTTAATTATTTTATGCATATATCCAAGTTATCCAAATCATTTCTGATATTCTGGCAACCAAATTGAAATAATTGTGCACCATGGGCTACTTGAGCTTTGACTGATGCAATATCTGACAAATTAGTGAATTCTATATCAAAAAATTTTATTACCTCTTTATCTTTGGCGTGGGGATCAGCCTCAGTGACTTTAGTTGATATCACTATTTGAAGTTTATTGGTTACCTCAAGTAATGCTCCTTCCAAGATTTTTACCTTCTTGTTCTTTCTGATTACCTTATTCAGAGTTGAGATCAACTCTATTTGATCATCATTGTCAACTTCTTTCCTTAAGCTTGCAAAAATTGATTCAATAGGTAGTCTATGTGGTATTTCTATTGTGACCTTTGAATTTGAAATAATTTATGTCTTCTTTTCTTGCATCACATACTCCTCTTCTTCTATTTTAATTTGGTTTTCTTGCTTCTCCTCTTCATTTCTTGTCTCTACCATTTCTTCCTTATTTTTTGCTTCATCTTTTTTCTCATCCTCTTATGTCAAATTGCGAACATCAGCTCCTTGGTCATTGAATGGGTTTTCTTCTTTGTCTATGGTGATATTTATGCCTTCAACATTCATAGATTCATCAATAATGTTGATGGAGGGTGGCAGAGCTAGTGATGATTTAGTTTGATGTTCTTCTTCTACCACTTGATCAAATTCACTAATTAGTTCTCTTGGTCCAGAGGTCGTTACCTTTACAACCACTTCCTCAGTTTCTTTGTTTATTTCTTTATAACTTCCTCAATGATAAATTCATGCTTGGTCATGCCTATATCCTTTAATATTTTCTTAATTGTACTATCTACTCTCTTCTTTGCCAATTTCTACACCTATGACTTTTATGCTACATCGAAGTTCTCTTCATATGTTCCAAATCGAGGACTCTTTGCATCCAAAATGCTTTTAAGTAATTTATTTGCATATCCTTCAATTTCTACTTTCGATACCTCATACTCAAGAGGATCTACAAATCCTATTCTTTGCCCAACTACTTTATTGTAGGTAAAGTCTGTGTCCACTAAGAAGCATATCTTATCTTTATACTTCTCCACAATAGATGGTGGAATCCTTGATATTTTTCTAATTTCATTTTGAAAAGTCTTTATTACTAGAGTAGCACTCTCATTAACTTTATCAATAGGATGTCTCAAATATACTTTATTTATCCTATCCATTGAATTTATGTTATCATTCCAATCAACTCCTGTGGTGTAAGGAAATCTTCTTAACAGATGGAAAAAACATTTAGGTGATCAGGGATGAGAATCTAAACTATGAATTCTTAGTCTTTCTGATCTTCTCAAGATTTTTAGTCAGCTATATCCTTATAATCTCACACATATATACTTCCACTTTTTCTACACACATAAGATAAGATGCATGTACCATGCCTGCTTCCATGTCATCTTCCCTTGAACTCGCACAGAATTTTGAAGTCAATATTTTGCATACATATCTTACATCATCTTGCTCAATTTTACTTATAACAATTACTCTTCCATTAGATGAAGACTTGGTGTTTTCTAATATTGTTTTCTTAACATTCTTTTCATTCAAAGGAATTAATCCTAACTTAGATAGTCCTATTACCTTATGAATAAGATCTATAGTGATGTCTATAACTCTATCATCCAACCAAAACTTTCCATTGTGAATTCTACTCAAGATTATCTTGGTCCATTCATCATTCTGAAACTCATAGTGAAGTGTGTACTTAATAATATCTATTTGACTTAAATGCTCAAACCCTTCCTTGTAGGATATATCTTGTTTATAAATATTATTGTACTCCATGGTTAGACTACCATCTCCTATAGTCTCAAACTTACATTTCATATATCCTTTCACATCTTCCAAATGCAAAACTCTGTTTGGAATAGTTGAAAAAGCCAAACTAGGATCTTCCTCTAAGGGTTCTATAGGTTCCTTCTTCATCGTAGGTCTATCTAAGTCTTTGATGTTGTGAACTAGTGATGCATCCATGATTCTATTAAAATATGACTACTTTGATAGTGAATACTTAGTAAAATACCTCATAATCATGATTTAGGGTTTTGCATAGATCTGGTGAGGAATATATCTCCATATCCTTCAAAATGCTCTTAATATCCTTTGGATAGCTCTCTATATCTCTTGTAAACACTTGAATGATCAACTAGTGTCAATGATCTTCTTTTATCCTTAAAATCTTTTAAGATACTTACATCGCATTAAATTTCTTAAGCGCTTCATGCAAAAAAGTTGTTCCTGGTTAACTGCAAAAATTCATTATTTTTGTGTACTCACATACATGTTCATAAATTCATGTGCTCATAACCATAGCTTCATTATATCATATACTAGCTCATTTTAACTTTGCAAGACTTAATTCAATTTACTATAAATTCTACACTATTCTGATGCCTTACTCTAATACATAGTTCATGAAATAAATGCTTAATTGCTTTGAGATGAATTAAGAAATGACTCACACTTACTCTCAGGTACTTCACCTCTTTGATTTCCTATTATATTGAGTATGGTCACTTGATCTGTGGCTTTAACAAACTCAACTTCTTCCAAGTTACTGCAACATTCTCTCTGACTGTTGTTGGTGTTCATATTTATCCTCGTGTAGTTTCTAGGATTAGGGTTTCTTATGTTGTTCATTTTGAAAAATGTCATCATGTGGCCATGTGACCAATTTTATCATAAGATGGTTTCTGATAAGACATTTGTTCATCAATCTTTTCATTACTAGAATACAATTTCTCAAGATGTTGTTTAGATTGAGTTAGTTCTCCTTTCACAATTGTATGTACTTCTCAAGTTCAACATACTCTAATTTTGTTTTCTCAAGTTCAAATGTCACTTTGGTAGGTTTAGATTTTAGATCTGCATTCTCATATTTCAGATTTGATTCATCTTTTCTATTGTCATCTTTCAAGATTAACTTCAGATCTACAATATTTAGCTCATGTTTAACGATCTCATTTTCTTTCTTTAGTTTTGAAACTTCATCATAGTCCTTGACTTGAATTGTAGGTTATTTCTTTGATTTTAGATGTCTTGTCCTTTATTTTTGTTTTTCAATGGAGTTTTTTGCATGATCATATCTCTCCTTCAGAGTATCTCTTTCTTCAATAAGAATATCGATCTGTTCAAGAGCTTCATCAAGATTCTTCTGCAACTGATCTATATTCATAGAGATCTTACTCAAGCTGTTAGGCTTTCTCTGAATAAATTTTTTCTGAGTAACTAAGCTCTGATACAAATTGTTAGAAAAAGGAAATACTGAGAGGGGGGGGGGGGGTGGTGGGTGAATCAGTATTTCAAAAACTTTTACTTTTTCCCAATTATGGATATAAGAAATTAACTTGTAGCTTGCATAAGAAACTAAACTAAGTAAACTAAATAAAAAGAGTTCAATAAAATGAATAAACTCATAACACCATGTTTGTTCTCGAGGAAACCCTAGCCAAGGGAAAACCTTGATGGGGATGGTACCCACAACTGATCCACTACTCAAAAGTATCTGGTTAACAATGTTGACCCTGTTAGGAGTCTGTTACATACGTATAGTGTCTTTTTCCTTGTTAAAGGACTACAAACCTTTTTAGAAGCCTCAACCCTATTAGGAGTTTCTATTATAAAAAAAAGTGTTTGCAATATGAGCTCACTGCCCAAACATGCAATATACAATAATAGCTTCAGATACAAAGGTAAGATACTAAAACCTTTTTACTATTGCCAAATAGATTTACTATTTTGAACTAGCTTTGTAGGCTCTTCGCTTTGATATATAGTACTTTATTTTTTTCTTACAACATACAATTTCGCATCATAGATCAACTTATTACAATCGCTATATCTTTCTTATGTATTTCATATTACATTGTACTCACTTATATACAAGCTATTAAAAAATAACTTCATGTTGGCTTACAATACTTTATACTCTTCTCAAAATATAAAATCATTATATGCTTCCTTAGGGTTAACACCTAGGATGTCGTCACTAATTAGTTAATTCATTATTTTGATAAAAAAATTAATCCCTTAACTTAATATAATTATATTCTATCTTTTTCTCTATTCAAGTCGGCTCAACACTGTCTCTATAAAACCTTAATATGTTCTTCCGTACATGGCATACAAACTTGCAATCTCATATGTGGCTTTTATATACATAGAATGATCCATGTTCATGTGTGCATGCACTAGACCTTCTTCTGTGATCATCTCTAATCAAAACTCTCTTTGATTAGACTGGTAAACACTATTTTACTTAGACAATAATCAAATATGCTCATACAAAACTAATTCCTCCAATATTGTTATCTTCATGCTAAGTACATGTTTCGATAATGACAACATTATGATATCCTACTTAGCCAAATTACCATCAAGGATTGGATTTATATTTAATGATTAGCTATGATGAGATGGATGATCATGATGATGAGGAAAGTTAGTTACAAGAGATGTGTGGTTATGAAAATTCAAGGTGAGGATCTATGACAAGATCTAAGTGGAAAAAAGAGATGGAACAAGTTTATAGAAAATTTCAAGTTCCTAGGTGAAAAGGAATCATGTTACCAAAATTTAATTTTGAGGTATAATGAATTGAATGGTCAAGATTGATTAAAGGAAAATATAATAGATGAGATTAAGAGGCAAAAATTTATCTATATAAAGGATGATTTTGTATGGAAAAATGGCTGGCAAACTGAATAGTTGAAGGGTTATCGACTATTGCAGAGATGAAGGAACAAATATTCAGAGAAGGTAAAAAGGATTTGATGAAGTGTTGATGAAAGTGGATGATGAAGAATTTATGTGAAGATTGAAGAGCGCACAAGGATCTGATTGAGAAAAGATAGCTTCAAATCTATAGGTCAATTTTATTACTATTTATTACTAGAATTTGTAACAGAGAAATCCCTTAATAGAGTAGACTTATGATTCTTATTGTAAAATCCTTGAGAAAGGTGACATTATAAAGAGTGTTTAAAGCCCTCTAACAAGGCCACTCCTAATAGGGTGAGGATCCTAATAGATCAGAGGTAAACCCCTTAACTAGGTCACAACTAATAGTGTGTATTGTAATCTTTAACCAGATTGGCTCTTAACCAGGCATACTTGAGAAGACTATTTTCTTAGTGGGTGATAATTCCCATAGTGGTTTTTCCCAAAGCTGGGTTTCCACGTTAAATATTGGTAATCAATTTTGTGAATGATTTGTATGAATGATTTATTGAAAGTTATAGTTTACTTACTATTGTTGGTAAATAGAGAACTGTGTTTCTATTGAGCTACTATCGAGTTAATCAAAGATGAATTTATTAAGGTATTTTGGAATAGGGATTGCGTATTCACCCCCTTTCTTTGTAATCCAACAATTTGTATAAAATACTTGAGTAAAGGATCCAAAGATGTATAAGAGAGAAGTACCTAAGTTCAACAAGGAAGGTTTCTCTCCATGGAAAAGTAGAATGAGATTTTATCTATCTGGTATTGGAGATTCTATATTGAATTTGATTGATAATGGCTACACTCCACTACCTACTAGAACTTTGATAGTTGACCAGATGAGAAAAAAGAAGGAACGCAACTCAGTGATAATAGAGATATCTTCTTCCCTCTCTCATGCTCAATTCAATGATATTAATGATTGTGTTAATTGAAAAGAGATGTGGGATATGCTTACATTTATCTATGGAGGAGATCAACTTGTACAAAATGATAAGGTTGACATCTTGAGAGGAAAAGATGATGAAATAAGGATAAAAGATGAGGATAACATCACACAATATAGAAGATAAATCAAGGAAGTTGTAACTTCCATCAGAGGTTGTGGTGGAACCTTGACCAATGAAGAAGTGGTAACTTAAATCTTGAGGACTGTTTCTTCTAATTATGCTATTAGAGTATCTACAATTTAGGAATTGATATCTAAACCAAACAATTTTGTTACTCTTGAAGCCCTAATCGGTAAGCTAAGTGCATTTGATCTTAGTAGTTATGATAATAATCAACTGACCATTGAGACCACCTTCAAGTCATCTGTAAACATTGGGCCTTCAAGAAGAGAAAGAGAAATTCACAATAATTCATATGTAAATCAATATGATAGTATTCTGAATGAAGAGAAAGAACAAGAGGAATCAAAAGCATTGTTGGCTAATTGACTACCTAGAGGTAAAGGAAAGTATAAAGGAAAGTTGTCATTGAAATATTTTATTTGTAATAGGATTGGACATATTGCATCTATATGTCCTGACAATGAAATGAATGATAAGAATAAAAAAAGAGACAATAGACACTGAAGATTCATGTACTTTAAGGACAAAGGTAAGAAGTCTTACTACCTAGTTGAGGAAGGTGTAACTGATGATGATTTTGATGATACTGAGGAATGATACGAAGTTGTATATATTTCTCTAAAGGAGGAATCTGATGAGAAAAAGTATGAAGATGAAAAGGCACTTGTTTCTCATGTAAGTAAATCAGACCCTTGGATTATTGATAGTAGTTGTTAACATCATATGACTGGTGATATTGATAAGTTTGAGAACCTAGAAGAATATGATGGACGATTTGTCATATTTGGCAATGATGCTCCATGTCGTATGAAAGGTAAATGATCTATTTTGTTAAATGAAAAGATAAAATGTAATGATGCATATTGGCTTAGAGGACTAAACTATAATCTATTGAGTTTTACACAATTGAAAAATACTCACCACTAACTATAATTTTAGAACAAAAAAGTTAAGATGTATGGTGTTGATAGAGATCTAATTGGAACTGGAGGACAATCAAGAGGTAATTTATTTTATCTTGATACTAATGCAAAGAGTTTCTTGTTTGTTAAAACTAAATATGAATGGTTATGGCATAAGAGACTATGTCATGTGAATTTTGATAACCTAATCAAAGTAAGTAAGAAGAGTAGACTGGGAGGACTACTGAGATCATGAAAACCTGATAAAGTAATGTGTAAAGAATGTCAAATTGGTAAGATGACCAAGGCTAGTTTTTTAAGGAAAAATTTATTTTATAAATGGTATTTTGGAATTGGTTAACACTGTCCTTTTGGTCGTATGAAAGTTCAAAGCTATCATGGATACCGATACTTTGTTTTTTTTGTTGATGATTATTCAAGAATGATGTCAGTTATGTTTGTAAAAGAAAAATATGATGCATTTTAAATATTTAAGTGGTATAAGTCTAGAGTTGAGAAGGAAATAGGTAACCAACTTAAGTGTTGGAGATCTGATAGAGGAGGCAAAATTATCTCTAATGAATTTTTTTTCTTATGCAATGAGCATGGAATTAAAAGACAAGTGTCAGCACTAAGGACTCCAAAAAAGAATGGGATAGCTGAGAGAAGAAATAGATCTATTGTTCACTATGCTAGAACTTTATTTGTTTATAAAAGGGTTGTAGAAATATTCTAGAGAGAAGCTATAAGTATTGCAGTCTACACTCTGAACTAATATAGTTGAATAAAGGTACAAACAAAATGTGTTATGAACTATGCTTTGGACACATACTAAAAGTAAGTTATTTCAAAAAAATTGGAAGTAGATACCTTATATACTAAATTATTTTAGAAATGGAAAGTTTGAATCTAAAGGTGATGAAGGAATGTTTCTTTGTTATTCATCAAATAGAAAACCATATAAATGTTTAATCAAGTATTGTAACAAAATAGATTAAAGTGCAAATCTAAGAGTTGATGAATTTGTAGAAAGGAATGAAGAGGATAGAAAAAAGAAGCTTGAGGATTATAACAATTTTTTTATGTACAATATGGTAATTCGGTTGAAAAAATCGAGTAGCAATAAGAAGAAACTGATGAACAAGATGAGACTCCACTAAGAGATGAAAACACTCATGGAACAATCTGTCAAACTCGTATTAACAAAGTATGTGAGAAGACACCACTCACTGATAAGAATTATTGGAGACAAGAATGCAGGAGTCATGACAAGAAGTGAGTTGAAAGATAACACATATTTGATTTCTAAATTTGAGCCAAGACTAGTGAAGGATGCACTAGAAAATGAAGATTGGATGATGTTATGAAAGAAGAAATTGATCAAATTAAAAAGAATAACACATGGTCACTGATACCGATACCTAAGGATAAGAATTTGATTAGAAAAAAAATATTTTGAAAAATAAAATGAATGAGAAAGGAGATGTGATCATAAATAAAGCAAGATTAGTCTCCAAAGGGCATGCAAAAGAAGAAGGTATTAATTATCGTGAAACTTTTTCCCATGTTTCTAGATTAGAAGGTGTTAGGATATTTCTTGCATATGCATCTTAAAAAGGATTCAAAGTTTATCAAATGGATGTTAAATGTGCATTTTGGAATGGAATTCTTGAAGTACAAGTCTACATTAAACAACCTAATGGATTTTTTGATAAGAACAATAAGAATATGGTTTGCAAACTACATAAAGATTTATATGGATTGAAGAAATCTCCCTGAGCATGGTATAAAAGACTACACTCCTAGTTAAGATTGGATTTCAAAGGACTAGTGATAACAATAATTTATACTTAAAATATGATAAGTCTGATAAAAGTTTGATAACTGAAATATTTGTTGATGACATTGTATTTGGTGGTAATGAGATAATGTCTAAGTCATTTACTATGGAAATGAGAAAATAATTTGAGATGTCTATGATTGGAGCAATCAAATTCGTTATTAGACTTCAAATTAAACAAGTTAAGGATAGGATATACATAACTCAATTAAGTATATCCAGGAGATCCTAAAAGAATTTAATATTGAAGACTCAAAGCCATTTGGAAGACTGATGGTTAGTGTTTGTAAATTTTCAAAATAAGATGACAGTAAGGAAGTGGATGAGATATTTTACTGATCCATGATTGGTAAACTACAATATTTTGTACATAGTAGATCTAATATAGCATGTTCAATTGGTATTGCTATAATATTCTTGACAAACCCAAAGGAAACACATTTGTGTACAACTAAGAGGATATTTAGATATTTGAAGGGGATTGAATATTTTGGTCTATTACACACAAGAGGGGGATATTTTTATCTTAAGGTAGATATTGATGCTAACTGGGTAGGAAATATTGAATATAGAAAAAACACTAGTGGAGGAGTTTTTTTTTGGGAGAAAGGCTAGTGACATGGTTAAGCAAGAAACAAAGCTATATTTTAAAATGTATTGTCGAAGTTGAATATGTGGAAGAAATTATGAATTTTTCTAACATTGTATGGATCAAATAACCCCTGAAAGGTATGCATGAAGGGATTACTGATCCTATTACAATTTATTGTGATAACACCAATGCTATTAACATATGAAAGAACCTTGTGATGTATTTAAAGACAAAGCATATATCTATCAAGTATCACTACTTGAGAGAGAAAGTAAAAGATAAGCATGTGACATTGGAATACGTGAATTCTAAAGAGAAGATAACTGATATTTTTATAAAACCATTATCCAAGGATTCTTTTGAGTATCTCCAAGGTAAGTTAGGGTTTCTTCCCTTATCTAATGTTCATTAAGTAAAGATGCATGTTGCATCAATTCAGGAGCTAAATAGAGAATATATCTTGTGATTTGATGCTAATGTTCAGTCTTTAGCTAAAGCCTGAAGTTGTGAAGGATGTTTATGATTGCAATAAAAAATTATACACTAGAGGTATAATCTGAGAAGTCTATATTTCTTTGGCATTATTGTCAAAGAGGGAGAATAGTGAGAGGAACATAAGATGATATGAATATGTCAATTAATGTAAGAAGGAGATGTATACTGAAAGAGGGAGAATTGTATATCATAGAGGGAGATGAGTATTAGTAGGTAGATGAAAGATCAAAAAAGAAGAAGTCACTACCTGTTGGAAACAATTGTCTGAAGAAAATTGCTACTCAAATTATGTATTGTCTTTGATGTCACACAATGTCATAGTCCGCAACAATCAGTACCTACCGAGCTCAGTCGGTCTGCCTGGCATTAAAATTAGTTCTTACCAAGTTCACTCGATTATCAAAGAAAATCAACATTTACTGAGTTCACTCGGTTATCAAAGAAAATCAGCATTTACCGAGTTCACTTGGTTATCAAAGAAAAAGGATTATCAGTGTTTACTGAGTTCCCTCGGTCTCCAAAAGATTATAGAAGATTTCATTATGGTCACCGAGCACTATCGGCCCTTGAAGGATCTTTGCAAATAAAGTTTTCTTAATTCAGCTGACTGTTGTACTAAGTAATGCCGATTTGACAAATCTAAAATCATATAAATAAAAAGTCAAATGTGAAAAATAAAGAAGGATTATGGAAGAAGATATATAGAAGAAAGACAGGAAAGGTGTGTGCAAAATTGTGAAGGATGACCAGATATCCTTGAGGAGCAGCAGAGATATATTCGATCAGGAAGGATCTCACTTATACAGAATAGAGATCTGTAATCAGCAAGGCAGTTGCATTATTATACAGGTCATTTTCATTGTTACCTTTTTATCATTGTAACAGTGAATTCTAAATCTCTTAACCGAGTTGGTTTAACAGCCATATTGTAAATCCTCTAACAAGGTGACAATTCCATTGAATTGTTCTCAAGACCTCTTACCAGGCCACTCCTAGCAGGGTGATTAAATCCTCTAACAAGGTCACACCTAATAGTGTGTTTTGTAACCTTTTACCGGGTTGGCTTTTAACCAGGCATCACTTCAGAAAAGTGAAAATCAGTATCTAGATACATTGGTGGTTTTTTCCATATTGGGTTTCCACATTAAAATTCTTTGTCTCTTGTGTTCTTAATAGTTATCTTAATCATATACAAGTGGTGATGAATATCTAAAAGATAATTTTACTAATACTTTCTGCATCTACCAAGTTACTGCAATCTATTTACTGAGTGTTAAACAGATAATATTCATTAAGATATCCTAAGGGATCTGGAAAGAAATAATTGTGAAGTGTTTTATGGTTGACTGATTCACCCCCCCCTCTCAGTCACTTCATCCATATTCCATCACTACCTAGAGGGAGTACAAAATATGAATCACACTGAATGATACCATCATCAATTAAACACTAAATTTATACTACTCAGAGGGAGTTCATAATATGAATGATAGTGAAGGATACCATCATTAATTGAACATTGAATTTATCGGTGTTTCCATCAATGCAAAAGAGGGAGATTGTTATCATAACTGATAGAAATGTTGAAGATTGATTATCAGATGGACCTGATGATGAAGACTGACCAAGATCAGAGGAAAACATGATAGTAGGAAGGTTAGATAAATTATAGTCTTATTATTGATGTCAAGAAATTTATTTCTAGTTTATATTAGGTTGCCATATCATTTGGTAATGATATAAGATGAATGAGTTAAGGAGAAGAAGAAATGAGAAGTTGAGAAGTTGAAGAACTTAATTGGGAAACTAATATAGATCAAATAAAGATAATATTATGTGGATATAATTTTTTTTTATGTAACATATGATTTTTAAAAGTTGGCAAAGCATGGTGATGAAGATTTGACAATTCAGTAAGTTAAGTTATTTTGGCTACTGGAACATATGTCAGTCAGTAAAGTAGAAAGGTTTAGGCACTGAGAAATGTAAATAAAGTTATAATGAAGAATACCAAGCAAGGAAATATATTAAATAAGGATTGAATCAATATTTAATGATTAGCTATGATGAAATAGATGATCATGATGATGAGGTAAGTTAGTTACAAGAGATCTCCAGTTATGAAAATTCCTAGTGGAGATCTATGACAAGATATAAGAGCCAAAAAGAGATGGAACAAGTTTCTAGCAAATTTCAAGTTGCTAGGTGAAAAGAAAACATGTTACCAAGATTTAATTTTGAGGTATAATGAATTGAAGAGTCAAGATTAATTAAAGGAAAATATAATAGATGAGATTAGGAGGCAAAAATTTATGTCTATAAAGGATGATCTTGTATGGACAAATGACTGGCAAACTGAATAGTTGAAGGGTTATCGAATATTGTAGAGAAGAAGAAACAAATATTTTGAGTGAGTAAAGAAGGATTTGATGAAGTGTTGATACTGGTGGATGATGAAGAATGAAAGTGAAGATTGAAGAGCACACAAGGATTTGATTGAGAAAAGATAGTTAAAAATATATACATCAATTTTATTAATGTTTCTTACTAGCATTTGTAAGAGATATTTTTCTTAACAGAGTAGACTTAACAGTCTTATTATAAATGCTTGAGAAAAGTGAAATTCTAAAGAGTGTTTAAAGCCCTCTAACAAGACCACTCCTAATAGGGTGAAGATCATAATGGATCTAAGGTAAATCCCTTAACCATGTCACACCTAATAGTGTGCATTTTAATCTTTAACCAAATTGGCTCTTAACTGAGCATACTTCATGTTAGGGATTTTTCTTGTGGGTCAAACTTGGCAAGGATATTAGCTTGATTCTCAGTAAATAGGTTTCCAAGTTTGCAAGAAAAGCCTAATTGATGAGGATTGGATAATATCCTCATTTTTCTTTGAGCTCCACTGGACTCAGGTGGGTATTGCCTACAAATAGGTTACTATCTTTCAAGTAAACTATGGACTAGTGGATCAGGTCTTCATTGTCATGCTATTGAGTTTATTAGAGGTGCTTTTATGGAAGATAATTCTGAAGACAACTGAGAACAACCTATTGCAGATTGTGACTAATGAAACTCCTAGTATGATAACATGAACAATGGCATAAGGGTGATGAGTCCTTCTTCTTTTTATGAGTAAAACTCAAGGAAGGCTAACCTTTGATTCACTCTTCAAAGAATCAACAACTATGGACTATAAAACATCAGCGATAGTCCTATCTCCTTTGGTGCATGAACATGAAAAGAAAATGTGTAATGGTAATGATAAAATTTGTGCTTCATGGTAGAAAGGTGATTGTATAGCAGAGATTAGACCAGTTCCTAATCCTTTGGGTGGAAGAGTCTAACATATATCAATAGAGGAATTTCTAGGAAATATAGTGATATGCCTTACAAACCACATACAATTTGGATAGAATGCCTTACAAACTATCCCCTCAATCCTAGATTATTATTATCAAGATCTCAATAGATGTGTTCATTCCCTGAAATTGCACATGAGGATTTAATCCTTTCTTTGAAAGAAACTCATGCAAAAATTAGATAACTGCCTTGCAACTAGTATGTCTAAAATGCCTTACAAGTGAAACATACAAGAATGGAACACAAAGCTAAGAGACATTAACAGAACCAAGATAGAAATTCTATTGTATTTCATGAAAGTGTATCAGTACATACAAGGAAAACTCTTCACTCAAAGACTCAGAATGAGAATCTGCTATAAAAACTTGTATTTTTTGCATTCAGCATCAAGAGAATGGAACTAGAGAATAGAATCCCTTAGATTGCCAAAAACTGGAACCAGGAACCAAAAGATTGTGTTGGGAGTTCCCTTTTATCTTCAACTTGTAGATTTATACTTTTCTAGATAACTTTTAATGATACTTTGACTCTATCACCACTCCAAAGTCTACAAGTAAGAGTGCCAATTAACAAGGATCTACAATGAGATCCTCCTACACTTTGAGCCTTAATTCTTAGGTTGGTGTACCCTTGATTCACTTCTTCAAAGGAATCCAAAATATTATACAACTATGTCCTTTACTAACTGATTGAAAGATTTTATCATTTAATTTGTGCTTGTGATTGATGATGATGGAATGCATCTAGAGAAAGGATCAGTGCCTTAACTAGGGCATAGAGTCACCTAATAGCATACATCAACTAAAGACTGTAACTCAAACACACTTGAATTTAGGATAAGTGCTTTGCCTATTATCCCTCTCACTCACATATTAGGACATCAAATTCTTATCAAGCCATGAACTCACTAAGACTACCTGAAAGACTTTAATCCTATCTTTGTTAGGAACTAACAAATAATCTCAAAATACTCCTTGTGTACCATATGCTAACCCACTTTGTGAAATTAACATATATGAGGTCAAGAATAAAACAAAAAGACATACACCACTATGATATTGGAATTCAACTATATTCTCATTAAGACTTGCAGACTCAATACATTATCAAACAACAAAATGCCAAAGAAGTAGACCAAAAATCCAGGCTCTCCTTACTCAGTATAATACCATCAACAATAACCAGGGACCAAAAAGAAAGTTTTGGAACCCTCACTAAGTCAAAAAAGCTACAATATATACCACCACTAGTCATCTTGGAATCCTCAAAGAGAATGCAACAAGCTATGGATGACTAGGGTTAGGGTTTCACCCACCAGATCAACTGAAACAATCAAGAATTTATTATAGGGGACGAAAACTAGTCGGCCATGCCTGAGAAATATTTTCACTTATAATAGATCTCTAAGAAAGTACTGCAACTCATGGAATTCCAAAATTTTCAACCCTTTTGGCCACCTACAACATGCCTCAAGCACAAAAAAAATAGTACAAACCCCTGCAAATGATCACTTAACACCTTGGACCACACTGCAATAGCAAGCACTACCAAACAAATCAAATTTGGCCATGAAGGCATTCAATTTTGGTCCTTTCTATCATTGAGAAACCCTCAAAATTTTGAATTTCAAAAACAACAGTCACTTTCAAGTGCTAGCAGTGATTCGACGGTCATAATTTAAATCTTGGCCAACTTTATATCACAACTGTTATATCTCTTTATTTCATGGGATTTATGTCCTTAACTCAACTGCCATCCTCGGGTTAACTCCTAGCAAACATGCGACAAGGCATTTCTTATTTGTGCAATGAAAAAATTAACCCACCTTTAACTCCATGACTTAGCAAACAAAGGAAACCTAACTCATCTCAGCTACATCTGGTGAACTGGAGACTGAAGGCTTTCATCAGTTCACAAAGAACTTTATCTATCTACCAAATAGTTTCATGATTACACGAATACACACTCATTGAATCACCAGACCTTTTAGAATACTGCCATCTCATTTCATGAATGAGCAAAAAAACTTGAAAATTATCGAAACCACCAAACATTTTATCAGGACCACCAAAAGACTTGAGAAAATTTCACTAGGCCCGCATCAAGATGATCGATGGTTGTGTCATCTTTGCATAGCTTTCCAAGATTCTTCTAGATTATAAGACAACCATCAAATGAAGAATCTTACCCTACCTTGACAACCCTCTGACATCAAAAGAGATCAATAGTCAGTGCAAGATCTTAAACCTCTGACACATCTCATAAGAACTTACACCAACCATTGATCTACTGACAACATCAGGACCCTCTGACACATCTAGAAACCAGGTCCCATTGACAAATACCAAGTCATTACCTCATGGACCAATAAGAGACCACCAACTCAACATCCTCTGACAGTGGACCTGCCTGCTTATAAAAGCTACATCATGAAAAGGAATCAACAGTCATCACAAAAGCGCAAGCCTCTGACAAAACCATTGCACTTTAGCAACAACCATTGGATCAAGATAGTGTTAGAAGGTCAGGCCCAGGAAATATTAAGCCAGAACATAGGAGAAATTAATTGCTGAGACTTAGGCTTAGGGAAAAATCAAGTGCTGAGGACTTTAGGAAAAATTTAATTCACCAACCACTTAGACTTAGGAAATATTAAAGGCCATCGAAGTATAAAACATTTAGTCACAAGATCGCATAACATAAAAAGGTTCATGTGATCATGTGATAAAGGGGATAAGAATTAAGCACATGTGAATTAGGACCCTTAAGTGACCCAAAAAGTTAACTTGAAATTAGAACAAGGCTTGGGCAAAACAAAGGGCTTTTGAACACAACGGCTAGTTTTTGAATTTTCGCAAGGGTTTCAAAGCCAAAGACACAAAAAATGACTACAGAGACCAGGAGAAAAGGGCTAGAGCCATGAAATTTTTTTAGGGTACCAATAGTGGCCTTGTCTAGGGATGTATGCCTCCTACAGGCATAGCAAGGACTTAGAATCACTGGTTAAAGTAGACCATCCCACTAGAAAAACTAACAACAAAGAGCAACAGGACAAAAACCCTACAGACTAGGACAAAATAGGACAGGGGCAAGTGACTTTAGAAAAATTTATAGAATGTACAGACCTAACTACTATTCATGGAAATAAAATACCTTCAATTGAAGTATCTCTTCAAGAATTGTCCATGAATTGGCAATTCCCGAACTTCACCATTTAGTTCTTTTACAACATATGAATCCTGGCCCCATTTCTCATGAATTAAATATGGCCCTAGCTAGATGGGATAAAACTTACCATATTTTCCTTTATACTCCAATCTGACATTCCAAATTAACACCAAATCACCATGCTCAAACCTTCTGTCAACATTCTTCTTGTCATACAAATTCTTAACTTGCAACTGTAATTTGACATTTCTTGCAACTGACTCTCTTCTTGTCTCATCCAACCTAATGATGTCCTCAATTTTCAACTTCATTTCATCATCTATGTCATCATCATATAATTGCACAAATTTATACATTTCCAATAAGTTATTCTGAGGCATTCTTGCATATATTCCATATACTAGGTCAAATGGTGCACAAAGAATTGCCCTCTTCACAGTTACCCTATCAGCCCATATAGGTAATGGTAGCTTTCAATTCCATGCCTTCTTATTCTTTTCAAGAATCATCTTGAGGATTTTAATCAAACTCTTATTAGTAGATTCTACCTATCCATTTTCTTGTGGATGATAAGGTGAGGAATTAGAAATCTGAATTCCCAAACCTTTGCAAAAGTCCTTATACTTAGCAAACCTAAAGCACATGGCATTATCACTTACTATCCTCTCAAGGCAACCAAACCTTGTAATAATATTATTCAATAAGAAATCAATCACCACCTTACTAGTTGAATTTCTTGTAGGTATAGCTATTATACACTGAATTTGTGCCTCTGATCTCAAGCTCTCGTAGTCTTGATAATCTAGTATAACATGGGAATCATCTCAAGGTTGTGGGACCTTTTGCTAACCAAGATGAGACCTCTAGATTCTAGGCTAGTTACTCTTGGATAGTCACCTAGATTTTCTCTTAGATAGGAAATGTAAATTCTTTGAGGGAAAGGGATAGAAGGAGTGCATGGAAGGGGAAATGACTGAAAGCAAATCTATCCTACTAGGTGATGCACCAAAAAACTAGGGTATGAATTGCAGTATGAGGAATGAAACTAGTGAAAGGCTTAGGTCTAGGAGATCACAACTTACTGAATAGGCTAGCATAAGTATTTCATAAGAGGGCCTAAAAATTAGACAATAATCTATGACCTGCAAGCAGACATTCTCTTCAGCAAAAGGGGGCACAGGAATGAGACAGAATGATAGGGGCTGAAGAATACCCACAAACTCACTCGGATTAGATTAGACACAGTAGTGCACATTCAAACTAAAAGTAAGAGGAATCAGGGAAACTAAGAATCACTGAAAGCATTCATAAACTTCAATCCAATAAGAGATAATGCAAACAAGGAAACACAAGGACATGAAAGACTATCACAAAATGCCTCTGTAATGCTTGTATTATCAATGGGAACTTTACAACCATAGAAAGCCAAAGGGGAAAAAATGCCACAAATTACTCTCTGAGAAAGAAAATTCTTTTGTTTTACAATTGGCCAATTCCCTTTCACTATAGGCTCCAAAAATGAATATATACATCCCCTGCACACAGGCAGGAATCAAAAAAATTTTAGGGCTACATAAATATGCATTATAATAATCATCCCTAAAATCGGTCACTTCTGATCATAATGTTCATGAAAATATCTCAACCGATCAGATATTTCTTTGTGTGTCCATCCCTGTACCACAACCAACCTGCAGACAAAAGACCTCATCCATCTACCTCTCTGCAAGCTGGACTCTGTCATGACTGTTCAAATTTGATCTTAGATCCTTGCAAAGACCCCAAAACGGTAGTCTAGATAACTCTACACATTCTTCCAACTGCAACCGCCCTAGTGACATCAATTCTAGCTACCCACAAAAATCTCCCTCAGAAGAAAGCTCATAAAAAAAAAAGGTTGCACTGCCTTTGAAATGAACCTGGTCATATGATTGCATGAGCTAAAAAAAGGTTCATGCAATGATGCGACAAACCTTTGAAACTGCCACCACTTGACAAAGCAATGGTCACATGATCGCATTGCAAGATTAACCTTGGCTTACTTCGAGTTAAAATCTCCTCTAGTCACAGAACCACATGATGTCTTCCTTAACCCCGGGTCTATTTAGCGATCACGTGAAACATGCTAATCATGCCACACTTGGAAAAGTCAACGGTCGCATGATCACATGAGCTAAAAAAGGCCTCATGTGATCATGTGACTAACCACATGGATCTCACCCTACTGCCATGTAGGCACCTAGCCCTGCAAAAACAACCACCTCAGTCCAACCCTTAGCACGTGGCCCAATAGGAGCTGACCACATCGGCTGGACCCACGACCACACTAGCCAAAAGCACCCTAACCGCTGACAGTTTGTCGCATGGTCACATGGACTCGGAAGATCCCATGCGATGATGTGACCAACTGAAAGATGTCAGCTGCTGACTGCCACCGTCGCCATCACAAATCCCTGTCGACAGTTGATGGTTTGTCGCATGCTCACGGTCAAGAGGCCACCTGTGATCATGTGACCAACTGCATGATGCTAGCCACTGACCAGCACCATAGAGTTTGCTGACTACTTACTACTTGTCGCATGATCGCATGCGGCCAGGAAGGCCTATGTGATTATGTGACCAACAGTATGGTGCTAACCGATGACTACTATCGTAGATCTTGACCACCGTTCTTGCTGATACTGCATCAATGGTTGTTGTATGATCTCATGGGATCGGAAGATCCCATGAAATCATGCGACAACCATTAGATCTTTACTGTACTGGCACAACTTTGAAGAAATGGCACCCGCTTGTCAGAGTTACGTGCCTAGGGTTGAAAACACAGAAGGTGTTGAAAACACAGAGG
Source organism: Chamaecyparis obtusa (assembly GCA_027943335.1). NCBI lineage: Eukaryota > Viridiplantae > Streptophyta > Pinopsida > Cupressales > Cupressaceae > Chamaecyparis > Chamaecyparis obtusa. The sequence goes on from BSBK01012184.1 coordinate 1,029,809, forward strand.
GTTTTTGAGTGAAGGTCAAAAACACACCAAGATTTCAGACCAAAAGGCAGAAACATCTTGAGCCTTCAGAGAGGAGGTAGAAAGCACACTAGGTTTTTGACACTTGAGCATTTCTTTGGAAAATAGGACTGTGGCCGGAAATGAATGAGGGAAATTTGGGCAACATTTTTGGCAACCTTTGCGGGATGTCAGCCTGCTAGACATTGACCAATTATCTTGACATATCCATTGGACATGGGGTCATTTCTTAGCACAAAAACTTGATAGAGATAAAAATTGAACCGAAAAGACAAACCTGTGTACACGCACTTCTTGGGAAATAGGAGCTGTCCTAGAAAGAAGGGAAAGAAAGAAAGACACATATTTATAAGAATTTACAAGGACTTACAAAGAGGGATTAACCTCAAAGCAAGGCTTCAAGTGGAAACCATTCACTGAGATCGGCAGGGCATCTCCTTCAAGGGTTGAAAGCTGAAAAGTATTAGATCCTCTACACTCTGTTATAACAAATGGCCCACCCCAAAAGGAATCAAACTTTGTGTGCTTGCCAAGTTTTGACCTGAACTCATCCCATTTGAGAACTACATCTCCAACCTTGAAGTTTCTGACCTTGGCTCTTTTATCAAAGCTTCTTTTTGTTTGATTTTGATGAAATGCCATATCTTGCATTGATTTATCTCTGATCTCTTCTAGTTCCATCAACTAGGCATATCTGGTTTGCATAGGATCAATTTCTTCAAACAAGGCATACTGAGTGGCCAGGTCCAAAGCTGGTAATTCAGCTAAAATAGATAACTTAGCCTCTCTACCATACACCAACATTTATGGGGAATTACCAATGATTTTCCTTGGAGTAATTCTATCTAACCACAAGGTAGATCTCAATTTAGTATGCTAGTCCCTCTGACTGTCTTGCAGGGTCTTTTTGATTACTCTAATCAAATTCTTATTTGTTGATTTTGCCAAACCATTCCCCTGAGGATAGTAATTGGAACTTGTATTTAGATAAATGCCCTTCCTGACTGCCCACTCTGAGACTTTGAGGCCTATAAATGCTAATGCATTATTTGAAACTATAGAATCTAGAATGCCAAATCTATGAATGATGTCATCATAAAAACTTAAAACAACACTCTCATTAGCTTCTTTTAAAGAAACTACCTCTATCCACCTAGTGAAATAATCAGTTGCAGTGATTATCCACTTGTGTCCTACACTAGATGGAGGGTTAATCATGCTAATGAAATCTATACCCCACTTTATGAAGGGCTGCTCTATTTTGACTAGCTGTAGGGGCAGAGTTGCAAATCTTTCTTTCCCTGCAAAAATAGCACATTTGATGCATCTTCTAACATAATCATGACTATCTTTGAAGATAGATGGCCAATACTATCTAGCACTCATGATCTTAAAAGTTGTAGTTCTAGGAGAGAAATGGCCACCAAAAGCTCTATCATGAAACTCAAATAAGACATATGCAACCCTTTCTGAATCTATGCATCTTAGAAGGACACCATTGTGATCCTTTCTAAAAATAATTTCATCTAATAGCATAAAAACAATAGATTGTAACCTGTAATACCTCCTTTTTGTTGAATCTAGGCCTGCAAAACATTATCCTATCTTCAAGTAATTGATAATATTAGGCAACCAAATAGCTACCTCGGCTTTCTCTCCTATAGAATGTGCCACCATAGATGCATCTATGTATTCCAATTTCTTTGAACTTCCATCTTCTGCCAGATGCTCACAAAGACCGCTTCCTCTAACCAGCTTGGTAATCTAAATATCTATGTCATATTCCATCACCTTAGTGATCCAATCAGCTCTTTTTTCATTCAAGTCCTTAGAAAGCAAAAATTATTTGACACTTGGGTGAGTAACCATCAAATGCACCTTGCTATGGGTCAACAAATGTCTAAATTTTTTGAGGCTCTTTACCATAGCAAGAACATACTTTTCTACAAAAGAGTATCTTTGTTCATACTCTTCTAAACCTTTGCTAAGGAAAGCAATAGGCTGCTCCAATCCTTCAACATTTTCTTGAGTCAACATTACAGATATAGCATCATGACCCCCATAAGCATAAAGGATAAAATCCTTACTAAAATTTGGGTTTAGGAGAGTAGGAGCTTCTGTTAAGGCTTCTTTGATAGCTTGGAAGTTAACCTTTCTTTCTTTGGTCCAACTAAAGGCTGAACCTTTCCTCAACATGGCTGTCAAAGGCTTGAGTAACTCTACAATGTTAAAAAAGAATCTCCTAACAAAGTTAATCTTTCCTATGAAAGATTGGAGACCTTTCTTGTGATGTGGTAATGGTAGTTCTAAGATGGCTGCAATTCTCTCAAGGTCTACTATAATTCCTTCTTTGGATACTACATATCCCAATAGTTTTCCTTCATGAACTGCAAACACACATTTCTTGGGATTAAGGGATATCCCAAATTCTCTGCATCTTTCAAAAATCCACCTCAAATGTCTGATGTGGTCTACCACATGCTTTGAGTAGATAGTTATGTCATCTAGGTAGACCAACACAAACTTGTACATGAGGCCCTTAAAGGCCATGTCCATTACCTTTTGACATGTAGCACCTACATTTCACAAATCGAAGGGCATCTTCTGATATGCCATGGTTCCCCACTTGGTTGTAAATGCAGTCTTATATTGATCCTCTTCTTTCACTAAGATTTCATTGTATCCTGAATAGCCATCCAACAATGAGAATCTCTCAGATCCAGAGACACATTGTAAGATTTGTTCCATAAAGGGTAATGGATGGTGATCTTTTAGAGAGGCCCTGTTAAGGTCCCTGAAGTCAACACATAACCTTAGCTCCCCATTCTTCTTCCTGATAGGAACAAGGTTGGAAACCCAACTAGTATGTTTGATGGGGTAGATGATGCCACTTTCTATTAGTTTGAGTACTCCCTTATGCATAAGTGGTTCAAGCTTGGGATTAACAGGCCTTTGCTTTTTCCTTACTAGTTTAGCATTAGGCTCCAATTCAATAGTGTGCTGAGAAAGGGTAGGAGAAAAACCCTTGAGGTCTCCATACCCCCATGCAAAAAAATCATTGAATTCTCTAAATAATTTAGTATAAGCTTTCTTTTCTGAATTAGTGTTTACTTTTCCAAATTGTAGGCTCTTACCTGGTTCCAACTCTAATTCAACACAATGTTCCTGTTGAACGACCAGGCCAGCTTTATTTTTCTTGACTTCATCATCCTTGTTGAAGATAGTCTCTAAGGTGACAAGAACTTTAGGCATCTTATTAGATCTAAGTTGTATCGCCTGATCACCATAGTTCTATGATAACCTCTTTTGATTATGCCTTGAAAAGACATCTTCTTCAAACAAGAACTGCAGAATTTGTTCATCATTGTCAAACACTTGCCAACTAATATTATTATCTAGAATTGAAGGTCTGACAATAATCTTGATGTGTTGCTGATCTGTTTCTTTTGAAATGCTATTGGGGATGTCAAACTGAGATCCAATAGCAGCTAACCTATCAGCATTTTGATTTAATTTTCTAGGGATAGCAACGATATTGAAAGCATGGAAATCTTCAATTGCATCCCAAACTCTATGTTTGTATACTTTAATGACATCATTTTTGGTTGCATTCATCCCTCTTACTTGGATGACAACAAGTTCACTATCACCATATACTTTTAATGCTTTAAGCCCTCTTTTTCTAGCCCATTCTAGTCCATTAACCAGACTTTCATACTCTGCAGTGTTACTGGTGTAGGAAAAATTGAATCTAAAGGTAGTATAATACCTTTCTCCTTTTGGGGACACCAGCATAGTGCCTCCACTAGAACCATGTCTACTTCTAGCTCCATCAAAAAATAGCTCCCAGACCTGACTATCCCGATCATCCGAATCAGTGTATTCTTTGAGAAGGCTTGGTTTTATGGCTCCACTTTCTTGAATCAGATAACTCCCTAAACCAAAATCCCAAACAAGACTCTCTTGGATCTTTGAGGTTCTTTCATCTAGGAGAATATCAGGGATATTCTCTATTTTGGTGCTTGCTTCACTAATGGTTGAGAAATCATTGTCATCAAATATAAGACAACTAGTATTGATGGAATTAGGCACATATGGCTCTATATGATGTACTTCTAAGGCTTCTAATTTAATGGTGACTTTGGTACCATACCTTGTATGAAAGAGCATGTGAGACCAGTCAGAAGAAAGGTAACCTCCTATCTTGGTTGTGAACTCTCTTGAGAGACATATGGAAAATAATGTAGGAAGATCTATGATATATATGTCAAGGAGAATGGAAAAATTAGGACTAGCATGGAGAATTAGACTGGTATCCTTGGCCACACCTATAGTACTAACTAAGGATCCATCAAGTTGTGTAATCTTCTTTTGGAAGGGTTCATATTTAAGTCCTAATTGATCAGCCACTTTCTTGGGCATTACAGTGCTAGTAGCTCCACTATCACCATGTAATTATGCACTAAAGATTTTTCAATAATTAAAGATACATAAAAGGGAGGTGGCTTTAAATTCCTACCTTGCATGGTATTGGCCTTGGAGTTGCTAGTTGGAGTCTCCTTTTCTTGATCAATGTTGACCAACACTATTTTTGTAGTTTCTTTTGCAGGTTGAGAATTTGTTGCCTCTCTCAAGGCATTCTCCAAAATTTTAGGTTGTCTTGGAATAGACAAAGAGTCCCACATAGAAATGGTGACATTCACCTTCTTCATGTTTTCTACAATATTATAAGGTGCCACAGTGTGTACTTTTTTTTGTGCTTTTATTATGATGGGTTCTGCCTCTTTTGGAACTTGGCCTTCTTTTCTTGTGATGATAGGGGGCTCCTTGGATGTGATAGGGGCAACTTGTTGTAGTGGTTCTACAAATGTAGTGGACTTAGTACCAGAATCTACTCTCTCCATGTCTTGGGCCCTTCTCTTTGCTCTTGTGTAGGCAACAAAAGTAGCCTCATCATTGACTCCATTGAAATCTGGTTGCTCCCAATTAAAAAGAGCAGTCCCATTCTCTTGTGTTTCTTGTTGAGGAGCTATCCCACTAGAAGGAGCTTCTGCTTGAGCTTGTGAAGCATTTTGAACCATTAGTGCTTGGTTCATCCATCCATTAGAACATGTAGGCTGATTATGAGGCTGATTACAAGGGAAACACCATTCATTATCCATGGCCATATTGTTTTGACTAGGAACCATATCTCTGACTAGATTTGAGGAATAAAGAGGTGCAAGGTTATATGGTTGGAATGGTCTTTGATTAAAATTTTGTCTTTGCCCTTGATAGCCTCCTTGGTATGGTGGCCTATTTTATTGATAAGGTTGTCCTTGATTTTGGTATTGCTGATTAGGACTTTGGCCTTGTGATTGGAAGGGTGGCTTGATGCATTGGTTTTGTTTTTTCAAGTTTGTGACCTCTTTGGTTAGAGTCTGTAGCAAGTTTTTCATTTCTTGTATACTAGTTTGATGACTACTCTTCACCTCTTGCAACTCTTGGGAGAAATTTGTTGCAACATGTTCCTGACCACTATTACTAGCTTGAGGTACTAAAATTGTAAGAATAGGGGTAAATGGGGGTACTTGTGTAGGTGAAATGGGCTGAAGACTAGGGAAGATAGGCATGGGAGGTCTTATCTATATCATGCCTGCTTGGATCAAACAATTTTTAGCCTTGACAATAGTGTCAAAGGCCTAGGGTAAAGTGGTACCACCCATAGACTGGATCATGGCAGAGATTTGTTTATTTAGACTTTGCAAGTAGTATAGTAAGGCATGGTCAGCTGATGGCCTTACAGAGACTAGGATTCTATTCCATGTTTTAAGGAATCTACTATTATAATCTGTCATTTGTTATTGAGGGTCTCTCTTTATAGTTGTTAATTGCTCAACTAGAGACAAATTATCTAATTTATCCTCAAAATGCTTCCTTAATGCATCCCCTAATTCATCCCATGAAGTAATAGAACCAATAGTTAAAGTTCTAAACCAGTCTAGAGCCTTACCTTTCAGAGATGCTACTAGTAATTTGGTGGCCACGTCCTCTTGAGTAATGTTGTGTATGCTGCAAATGGTGGTCACATCTCTTATGTGCTCAAAGGCTGATGTTTTTCCCTCCCCTATGAAATCAGCTATACTCTTTAATGCCACCAAGGGCACATCATAATGCACTAAAAAATTTAATGGGCTCCCCTGATTGAAAGGTGCAAAGCTGAAATTTCTAGCCATTGTAGGAGGTGTAACCTAGAGATTAACAACTATATGAGTTGTACTTGGAAGATTTGGATCTTCTTCTTCTTCTAGATCTCTGGTCAGAGATCTACCTTTTCTTCTAAAATGAAAGAGGAAAGGTCTCCTCTCTGAAGTATCAGGAGGTGTAGATTGGACTCTTCTTGCAGGAGATTCTCTCTGAGTTGACCTATCTTTGTAGCTTCTTTTCAAGGACAACTCTAAAAATTCACCAAGCTTTGAGCTTCTAGTCTCGATCTTTCTCATAAACCTTAAACAAGGTTGGCTTGAATCTTTGAAACTAGTGGAGTCGCCAAATATACTTGATAGAACAACCTCTAAAGGTTTGTATTATGCAATTTGCATATTAGAGATGACAAAATTTTCAACAAAGGAACTTCTTTACTGTCCCATCGAGCATGCTAGAAATGTTATACACTGAATTTGTACCTCTGATCTCAAGCTCTTGTAGTCTTGATAATCCAGTATGACATGGGAATCATCTCAAGGTTGTGGGACCTTTTGCTAACCAAGATGAGACCTCCAGATTCTAGGCTAGTTCCTCTTGGATAGTCACCTAGATTTTCTCTTAGATAGGAAATATAAAATTTTTGAGGGAAAGGGATAGAAGGAGTGCATGGAAGGGGAAATGACTAAAAGAAAATCTATCCTACTAGGTGATGCACTAAAAAACTAGGGTATGAATTGCACTATGAGGAATGAAAGGCTTAGGTCTAGGAGATCACAGCTTACTGAATAGGCTGCCATAAGTATTTCATAAGAGGGCCTAAAAATTAGACAACAATCTATGACCTGCAAGCAGACATTCTCTTTAGCAAAAGGGGGCACATGAATGAGATAGAATGATAGGGGCTGAAGAATACCCACAAACTCACTCGAATCAGATCAGACATAGTAGTGCACATTCAAACTGAAAGTAAGAGGAATCAGGGAAACTAAGAATCACTGAAAGCATTCATAAACTTCAATCCAATAAGAGATAATGCAAATAGGGAAACACAAGGACATGAAAGACTGTCACAAAATTCCTCTACAATGCTTGTATTATCAATGGGAACTTTACAACCATAGAAATCCAAAGGGGCAAAAATGCCACAAATTGCTCTCTGAGAAAGAAAACTCTTCCCTTTTACAATTGGCCAATTTCCTTTCACTACAGGCTCCAAAAATGAATATATACATCCCCTACACGCAAGTAGGAATCAAAATTTTTTTAGGGCTACATAAATATGCATTATAATAATCATCCCTAAAATCAGTCACTTGTGATCATAATGGTCATGAAAATATCTCAACCGATTAGATATTTCTTTATGTGTCCATCCCTGTACCATAATGAACCTGTAGACAAAAGGCCTCATCCATCTACCTCTCTGCAAGCTAGACTCTATCATGACTGTTCAAATCCGATTTCAGATCCTCACAAAGACCCCAAAATGGTAGTCTAGATAACTCTGCACATTCTTCCAATTGCAACCGCACTGGTGACATCAATTCTAGCTACCCGTAAAAATCTCCCTCAAAAGAAAGCTCATAAAAAAAAAGGTTGTACTACCTTTGAAATAAACCTGGTCGTATGATTGCATGAGCTAAAAAAAGGTTCATGCGATCACATGACAACCCTTTGAAACTGCCACCGCTTGACAAAGCAATGGTCGCATGATCACATTGCAGAATTAACCCTGGCTTACCTCGAGTTAAAATCTCCTCTAGTCACAGAACTGCATGATGTCGTCCTTAACCCCAGGTCTATTCAGTGACCATGTGAAACATGCACTAACTACGCAACCGCACTTGGAAAAGTCAATGGTCACATGATCACATGAGCTCAAAAAGGCCTCATGCGATAATGCAACTAACCACATGGATCTCACCTTGCCACCATGTAGGCACCTGGCCCCACAAAAACTACCACCTCAATCCAACCCTTAGCACATGGCCCAAAGGGAGCTAACCACATCAACTGGACCCACGACCACACTGCCCGAAAGCATGGTAATTGCTAACGGTTTGTCACATGGTCACATGGGCTCAAAAGAGCCCATGTGATCATGCAACCAACTGGAAGATGTCATCCACTGACTGCCACCGTCACCACTGAAAATCCCTACCGACAGTCGATGGTTTGTCACATGGTCACATGCGGTTAAGAGGCCACATGCGATCATGTGACCAACTGCATGATGCTAGACACCGACTGCCACCGTAGAGTTTTCTGACTACTTACCACTTATCACATGATCACATGTGGCCAGGAAGGCCTATGTGATCATGCGACCAACTATATGGTGCTAACCGATGACTGCTACCATAGATCTTGACCGCTATTCCTACTAATACCACATCAACGGTTGTTGTATGATCTCATGGGATTAGAAGATCCCATGTAATCATGCAACAACTATTGGATCTTTACTGTACTGGCATAGTTTTGAGGAAATGGGACCCACCTGTCAGAGTTGCACGCTTAGGGTCAAAAACATAGAGGGTTTTCGAGTGAAGGTTGAAAACACACTAAGCTTTCAAGGCGGAGGTCAAAAATACACTGAGATTTCAGACCAAAAGGTAGAAACATCTTGACCCTTTGGAGAGGAGGTTAAAAATACACTAGGTTTTTGACACTTGAGCATTTCTTTGGAAAATAGGACTTTGGCCAAAAATGAATGAGAGGGAAATTTCAGCAACAACAGCTTCTACCCACTTTGTAAAATAATCAGTGGCAATTGAGATCTAGGAGTGTCCTCCACTTGAGTTGTTTGGTATCTCCCCTATGAAATCAATTCCCCACTATTGGAAAGGAGCTTGTACCTCTACTAGTTTTAATGGCATGTTACCTAAAAATTTAAGCTTACCAGAGAACATTTGACAAGCATCACACCTCCTTACCAACTATTATGTATCCTTAAAGATTGTGGGCCACCAAAATCCCACTCTCAAGATTTTATGAGCAGTATTTTTACCCATATAATGTCCACCACAAACTCCCTCATGCATTTCCTTTAAAATATTGTTAGCCTGATCTTCATCAACACATTTCAAAAGTATGCAATCTAAATTCTTTCTATACAATTTACATTTCACAATTACATACTTGATGGCCTGTAATTTCAATGTCCTCTTCTGATTATCATTCATTTATGCTAGACATCTCATGTTTCTCAAGTAATAGATGATATCTTGATACCAAATACAATCATCCATGCCACATGTATAATCAATTTTAGAATGATTTATCTAATTTGCATCAAGATTGGATTTAGCCATCAGTTTTACCAATCCCTGTCCTCTAACCAATTTGGTAATCTGGACATCAACATTGAATTCTTGGATCCTATTGATCCATCTCCATCTTCTTCCAAACACCTCTTGCTATGAGAAAATATCCTTCATAGCTGCACTTGGCACAAAAGCAATCACAACTACCCCCATCAAGTAACACCTAAAAGCCTTGACTGCTTTGACCAATGCATATGCTTGTTTCTCATTTATGTCATACTTCAATTCAGTAGCTTGCAAAGATTTACTAAAGAATGCAATAGGTTGCTCAAAACCATCCTTATTTTTTTGCAACAACACTATAGCAATAGTATGAAAAGATGCAAAGGAAAAGATGTGCATTGGGACATTGTAATCAAGTTCCTTAAGCACTAGTGCATCTTTGATAACCTGCTTGATATTTTTGAAATCTTCATCAGGCTCACCCTCCCAATTGATTGCAGATCCCTTCTTCAACATCCTAGAAATAGGTCTAGTAACCTCTACAAAATTTGTCACAAACCTCCTTAGAAAATTGACTTGGCCAAAGAAGGACTGAATCTCTTTAACATTCTTTATTCTCTAAATTTTATCAATAGTTGCTACCCTCTCAGGGTCAATTCTCACTCCTTACTTCCCCAGTAAGTGGCCAAGCAAATTACCCTTAGTGACACCGAATGTACATTTCCTTGGATTTAATGAAATGTCATATTCTAAAGCCCTCACAAATATTTTCTCTAAATGAATACAATGATCTTCTTCTCTCTTGGAATAGGCAGTTAAATCATCTTGATAAACAACAATGAAGTCATCAATAAAATCTGAAAAAGAAACACCCATTGCCCTCTGAAAAGTAGCACCAGCATTTGTGAGACCAAAAGACATTCTCACATAAACATATGTCCCCCAAGGTGTTGTAAAAGCTGTCTTGAATTATTTTGATTCTTTTACAATTACCTAATTGTAACTAGAGAAACCATCCATCATAGACATCAATTCTGATCTGGTCACCCTCTGCAACATAGCCTCCATATTGGGCAAATAATAGTTATCCTTTAATGAGATGATCTTCAAATTCTTGAAGTCCACACAAAGTCTGATGTCACCATTCTTCTTCTTGACAGGGACAAGATTTGAAACCCAAGAAGAATGCCTAATAGGCTTGATAATTCCAGTATCTCTCAGCTTCATCAATTCTTCTTGCATCTTGGGTGCCAAAGTGGGATTGATAGGCCTTTGTTTTTTCTTGAAAGGTTTAGCATCTTCCCTCAAAGAATAATATGCTGAAATAAGTCTTTTCTATAAACCTTCAAGTCATCATATGACCATGCAAAAACATGCCTGAATTTTCTCAATAATTTAATCAAAGATTTTCTCACCTTGTGAGACATATCCCTACCAATGTATACCTTCTTAGGTGCCTCATGTGTTCCAAGATTTGTCTCCTCTAGATCAGCATGATCTTCTCTTTTGATATTCTTTTGAACTCTATCCTGGTTATCAAAGACAGTTCCCAAAACAACAAGCCCCTTGGGCACCTTGTTAGTTCTAAGCTAAATAACTTCATTTCCCAAGACAACTTCCTTTCCTTCTACTGACTCAATCAAGGCTAAACAATCAAATTCCTAACCATGATACTGATCCTCACAACTCATAAACTTCAAGATATCATTATCATCATCAAAAACTTGCCAATTTTCAATATTGTCTGGTACACTAGGCCTAGCCTGAATTTCAACTTTAGAGATACCAGAAAATATAATATCAGTGGGATTGACTACAATGTTGGCTAACAAATCAGCCATCTTGTTATTACTCCTATCCTTCCACTCAATATTGAAGGCATCAAAACACTCAATCAGATCCCAAACTACATTCCTATATTTTTTTAACCTTTTGTTCTTGGAAGCATATACTGACCTGACTTGGAACACAACCAATTCAAAATCACCAACAACACTTAAGCACTTAATACCATATTTTTGTGCCAACCTTAGTCCTAACAACAATGCCTCATATTCTGCTATATTGTTGGTACAAAAGAAATTCAATGTGAAAGAAAATTTGTAGGTGTTTTCATCAGGAGAAATAAGTAAAATACCTTCTCTTGCTCCATCCTTAAAATTTTCACCATCAAAGTACATTAGCCACAAATCACCCTTCACCAAATTAACACTTACCTCAATAGAGATAGGTGAAAAAATAGGTTCCTTCTCAAGTACAGGGATCTCTTCCCTAAAAGCATTAATATCAGTATCCACAAAACATGTAGTTTCATTGTTAATATTTCTCTCAATCATGTGGCAAACTCTTGGTTCTCACTCAATCTTGACAAATTGGTCATCAATCTTGAAAGTGGCATAGGAGAAATCACACTATAAACTTCCACCCATGGAAGCACTCCATCTTCTAGATAACAGCATCCCATAATGAGGAGGGATGTCCACCACAAAAACACTCATTGTTAACTCTTTCTCTGGATATGCTACCAGCCTATATGGCATTGCATTGATAGTCCCAATAACCGGTACCTCCCTTTGATCCATTGCACAACATCTACCCTAAACTGTATCAACTTTAAGGCCCAATCTTTCCATAATCTTAAAAGGCATAATAGTATTAGAGGCACCACTATCAATCATAAAATTTATCAATTTCATTCCATTCACAAGGACACTTAAAAAGAATGGATAATTGTTTTCAAGGCTAGCATTGACAAAACTGTCTAAATATATAGGAGGAATTTGAGATACAATTCCTTGAGTAGCAACACCTTTCAAAGCTTTATCTTGAGATCCATTGCATGCAACATCATTGTTATGAACACTATCTACCCATGTGATAGCTCTGTCTTTGTGTTCAAGGATCCTCAACAATTCTAACAATGGAATCTTAACTATAATTTGGGACAATATAGATAACATATCAACAGGAGCAGAGGAAGGAATCTCAATCTGCACTTCCTTAGTATCTCTTTGTTTGTCTGATACATTAGGTGTATTGGCCACCCTCACTTTTTCATTCTTAGCCATTGTGTTAACTGACTTCTCAATCTCAGTAGAAATTCTTTCAACTCCAACTCCCTTAGGCTCATAATTCTTGAATTTCACCAAGTGATCACCTTTTGATTTGTTCTCATTAGGCTCTCTGGAGTTGGTACTCTTTATAAACATTCCTGTAGCTTTCTCATTTGTATTCCTTTCCACCATGCCTCTAGTTTGTACTTGGGCAATCATTTTTGTGGTAATCCTATCCATCTCTTCTCTAGAAGGTCTTCTTAAATTTGCTGTCTCAGAAGAAGAATTCATGTTACATGTCTTCTTATCAATATCTTCACTATTAGAAAAAATCTTTGATGAAGAAGGGCCTGAGTGTGTCTCTTCACATTTACATCTACTTCTTCATCAAAATTAGAATCATCTTCATATCCTAGATATGAAGTAGCCATGTTGCATCCAACATCATCATGAGTCTCTTCTTGATCTTTCTCCTCATTGCCACAATCTTGATTTGCAGCCATAGAATGTGCAACCACACAATGCTCTGTAGAATGAGGGGACTGGCATGCAACACACCAAGGTATGTCCTCCATGAAATTTATTGAAGCTTTTTGTAGAGGGTCAGGGACACCTCTATCATTGTTATTTCTTGTAGTAGGGACAATAGGCTAGCCATCCTTCCATTGGGTGTTGTAGGGGTAGTTCTACAATCTATTATGCTTATTAAAACTGTTATTGAATTGAGGCCTTTCATTGGTAGGAGCAATGATGTTCCTATTTGTAGGTGCCTTCAAATCCTTCAATGCATTGAGCACCTTATCCAATTTATCTTCTTCTTGTCTCCTAGTTCCAACATTCCTATCATTTTCCCTTTTGTATTTATTGTCCCCAAACAACTTAGTGTCATCTCTCTTCCCACCCAGCTTCCTTGATATTTTCATATTGTTCTCAATATTGACAACAATCCTGAAAGCATCTCTAAGAGTTCTTGGTTCTCTGTCCCTCAAAAATTATCCCATCTTTCCATCAAATGCATTGAAGTATGTGGTCAGACAGACATTGTCATCTAACCGCATAACTTGGAACAACTTATGCATACCCTTCTAAAATCTCATGTTGAATTCAGTTGTAGACTCATTCTGATTTTTCCTTATGGTATTGAATTCATTCAACATGAAACTAGCATTAGGCCTATCACCATACTGCTATTTGAAACATCTCTCAAAGGAATCCCAAGTATTAATACATCTGTAAGAAAGTCTCTTAAACCAATCTCTAGCATCCTCCATTAGAGATTGCACAAACAATTTCATGACTACATCCTCATGCTCTATCTCATAATCATTAAGCATATCAAAAAATAACCTAAGATGCTCCTCACAACTAATAGCATTATTACCAGCAAACATAGGTACCTTATCTATTATATCATTTGGAAAAGCATTTGGGTAGCCTGGTATCCCATCAAAACTAATCTTCCTATAGCCTTCTAGTTGCATAGTTCTTCTTTGAAATCTTAAACTAGTGTTCCCACTAGAATTATTATTTTTATCTACATTCCCACCCACTTTCACATTTGAATATCTATTAGGATCAACAAATGATTTGGTAGATACATTAGGAATTAGATTACTAGTAGTAGCATTGCTAAGTGGAACAGTAGTGTTCATAGATGGCATACCTAATTCAGTAGTAGAAGGGCCATGAACATTAGCTAATGAAGCCTTTAAGAATTGGATCTTTCTTCTCTTCTCTGTAATAGCAGCATCAACTTCAGCTATTTCCAACTCTTGAGCAAGAGCTTCATCCTCTTTTCTTTTTCTTTGTATCTCTATCTCCCTATTTGATTTTGGTGGTGGGATCCCTGGTATTGTCACTCGTTTGCTTATTTGGACACCCACCATCTTCTGCTTTCCTTTTTCATTAATAACTATAGTAGGCCTAGTGATCTCATGCCCATTCTTATCCTTAGGAAAAGGAGCATAACTTTGAACTTGTCTGATCACAGGGCCCTCTTCATCAAAATCATGGTCTTGCAATAAGCATTCTTGCTCACTTCTTAGAGCTTCAAAATCACTAAAAACATCATGCTGCAACACCCTAGGAGTAGAAGCAAGCATATTGTTTCTCTCCTTCATCTCATTAATTTTTCTCAAAAGAGACTGCCTCTCCAATAGAGCGTTTACTTTTTCAGCTTCTCTTTCCTCTTGTAACCTTTTGTATATGGCATCCTGCTCTACCAACTACAACCTAAGTGCATCTAGGTCATGTGGATCTATCATGTTGTCTTCAGAGCTTGATGACACTTCCACATTAGTGAGACTTTGATATGGGAAATGGACTTGCCTTGGTCTCATGGGTTCTCTTTTGAAATTATTTTCATCAAGATCTAAATCAATCTCCAAACCCATCTCTCTAGTTTGTTCATTCTGACCTATAGGTAATGGGCCCTTGTCTTGAAATATAGCCTTTAGGGTATCATAAAATCTATCTTCAGAGCGACCACCATTTGATCTAGAAACTCTATCTTGTGAAGCTTCCTCACTTGAGGAAACATGTGGTGCTTTAACCTTTAGTATTTCTTTGTTCTCTTATGGAAGCACTAGTAGACTCACCATTCCTTTTGATCCAACTCTTCTTCTCCTATCTAGGTAATTGTTCCAGAGTGACCTCTAGATTCTTTCTGACAAAGGACCTAGTATTCCTCCTTTTTTCCATGATCAACTTATGACACTGGTTCTCACCTTTTGAGTCACCACCCACCTAGATGGGAAATCTTAACCGAATATAACAGAAAAACAAGAGTGCATTTAACAACATTTATCTTCTAGACTCTCCCTAGTAGAGTCACCATTTTGTTGGGAGTTCCCTTTGATCTTCAACTTGTAGATTTATACTTTGCTCGATAACTTTTAATGATACTTTGACTCTATAACCACTCCAAAGTCTACAAGGAAGAGGGCTAATTAACAAGGATCAACAATGAGATCCTCCTACACTTTGAGCCTTAATGCTTAGGTGGGTATACCCTTGATTCACTTCTTCAAAGGAATCCAAAATATTATACAACTACGTCCTTTACTAACTGATTGAAATATTTTATCATTTAATTTATGCATGTGATTGATGATGATGGACTGCATCTAGAGAAAGGATCAGTGCCTTAACCAGGGCATAGAGTCACCTAATAGCATACATCAACCAAAGACCCTAACTCAAAGACACTTGAATTTAGGATATGCACTTTGCCTATTATCCCTCTCACTCACATATCAGGACATCAAATTCTTATCAAGCCATGAATTCACTGAGACTACCTAAAAGACTTTAATCCTAACTTTCTTAGGAACTCAAAGATAATCTCAAAATACTCTTTGTGTACCATATGCTAACCCACTTTGTGAAATTAACATATATGAGCTCAAGAACAAAACAAAAAGACATACACCACTATGAGATTAGAATTCAACTATATTCTCATTAAGACTTGTAGATTCAATACATTATCAAATAACAAAATGCCAAAGAAGAAAACCAAAAATCAAAGCTCTCCTTGCTCAGTTTAATACCATCAACAACAACTAGGGACCAAAAAGAAAGTTTTGGAACCCTCACTAACTCAAAAAAGCTACAATATATACCACCACTAGTCATCTTGGAATCCTCAAAGAGAATGCAACAAGCTATGGATGACTAGGGTTAGGGTTTCACCCACCAGATCAACTGAAACAATCAAGAATTTATTACAGGAGATGAAAACTAGTCGGCCATGCCCGAGAAAGATTTTCACTTATGATATATCTCTGGGAAAGTACTACAAATCATGGAATTCCAAATTTGTCAACCCTTTTGGCCACCTACAACATGCCTTGAGCACCAAAAAAAATAGTACAAACCCTTGCAAATGATCACTTAACACCCTGGACCACACTCCAACAGCAAGCGCTAGCAAAAAAATCAAATCTAGCCATGAAGGCATTCAATTCTAGTCCTTTCTGTCACTGAGAAACCCTCAAAATTTTGAATTTGAAAAACAATGATCACTTTCAAGTGCCAACAGTGAATCGGTGGTCATAATTTAAATCTAGGCCAACTTTATATCACAACCGTTAGATCTCTTTATTTCGTGGGCTTTATGTCCTTAACTCAACTGCTATCCTTGGGTTAACTACTAGCAAACATGCGACAAGGCATTTCTTATTCACACAATTAAAAACTTAACCCGCCTTTAACTCTACGACTTAGCGAACAAAGGAAACCTAACTCATCTTAGCTACATCTGGCAAACTGGCAACCAAAGGCTTTCATCAGTTCGTGAAGAACTTTATCTATCTGACAAATAGTTTAGTGATTACGTGAATACACACTCACTGAATCGCCAGACCTTTTAGAATACTGCCATCTCATTTTGCGAATGAGTGAAAAGCATTGAAAATTATTAGAACCACCAAACATTTTTTCAGGACCGCCAAAAGACTTGAGAAAATTTCACTGGGCCTACATCAAGATGATCGATGGTTGTCTCATCTTCACATAGCTTTCCAAGATTCTTCCAGATTATAAGACAACCATTGGATGAAGAATCTTACCCTGCCCTAACAACCCTCTGACACCAAAAGAGATCAACAACTGGCACAAGATCTTAAACCTCTGACACATCTCATAAGAACTTATGCCAACCATTGATCTACTGAAAACATCAGGACCCTCTGACACATCCAAAAACTAGGTCCCACTGACAAATGCCAAGTCATTACCTTGTGGACCAATAAGAGACTGCCAACTCAACATCCTCTGACAGTGGACCCACCCGCTTAGAAAAGCTACATCTTGAAAAGGAATCAATGGTCATCACAAAAGTGCAAGCCTCTAACAAAACCATTACATTTTAGCGACAACCATTGGATCAAAATGGTTTTAGAAGGCTGGGCCTAGGAAATATTAAGCTAGGACATAGGAGAAATTAAGCTAGAACTGGGGTATTAAACCTTTAGTCGCAAGATCATGTAACATAAAAAGGTTCATGTGATAATGTGACAAAGGGGATAAAAATTAAGCACATGTGAATTAGGGCCATTAAGTGACCCAAAAAGTTAACTTGAAATTAGAATAGGGCTTGGGTAAAACAAAGGGCTTTTGAACACAACGGATAGTTTTTGAATTTTTGCAAGGGTTTCAAAGCTAGAGACACAAAAAAATGACTACAGAGACCAAGAGAAAAGGGCTAGAGCCATGAAACTTTTTTAGGTACCAAAAAATTGGAAAACCACAAAGCTAGGAAACCCAAAAATTCTTGGAACCCTTACAAAATCAGAACTCTTATACTTATACCACTAGCTATCTTGGGATCCTCAAAGAATTCAAGATGCAACAAGCTTCAGATAGCAAGGGTTAGGGTTTCACCCACTAAACAAACCAATATCAATCAAAAATTAATTCCAGGGGAGAAAACCAAGTGACCTGGACAAACAGATCCAAAATTGATCTTCACTTATGGTAATTCTTCTAGAAATGTACTAAAGATCATGAAATTCCTACAAATCAATCTAATTATACACCTGCAACATGCCTCAAACTTTACTGATGTTCATTTTATGATGGTACAGGTGTCTGCAATCAATCATCAAACCCTCTAGATCATCCTGCAATAGTCGGCACAACAACTTCATCAAATCCTATCGCTAAAACAATCAATTTTCAGTCCTTCTGTCACTGAGAAACCATTTAGAATTCAAATTCCTAGTGGTAATGGCTAGTTAGCAAAATTTAAAATGTGGCTGTCGATTATATCTCTTCCCCATAGATCAGGTGGTTCACAAAACTTCTTCAAAAGTTGACAAAACCCTTTAAAAATCACTTTCCACATCATTAAAAGCTCAAACCAATGAAAATAGAGCATGTTAGTGCCATGTAGCAGATAGGACCCATAGAGTATAAAACTTTAATCGAATGACTGTCTCCTGATCCCATGGCCTGAAAAGATTCCATGCGATCACATGACACCCATAGATCTTGCATCTGCCAGCCCCCTTGAAAGATTCAGGCCCACTGACATGTCCACCACATACTCCAGCTTGACCAATCACAAACATGCATGTCAGTGCCCACTAGAAAAAGGCCCCACACTAATATCTCATCGACCAAGCAAGATCAACGGTCATCACCATACCGATGACCTTAAAGCATGTTCATCTCTGATCAATGGTATCATGACAACTGTTAGATCCTATAGTGTATTAACTCCCCTAAGACCGGCGGACCCACTGACAAGTCCACCTCAGCACACCTGGACGAATGAGAAACTACCAATCAATTTTGTTTGATATCGGGACCACTACCATGAAGCACATAGCCAAAAATGAATCGATAGCTATTACTAAACTGCTGACTTATCTAGTGCACATCTTGACCTTGTGGTAAAGCAAGAGCTGTAAGATTAAGTGGGTCTTTAATTACTTGTCAGACCGAAAACCTCAGGTCCCACTGACATGTCCCCATCAGCAAACCCCTCAACCAATCAGAAGAAAGCCATGTCATTAAATTTGACATAGGTCCCACTGCTCTTTATCCTTCATGAGCTATTCTGACAACCTCCACCTGACAATTTCCAAGTCACTACTCCTTGACCAATTAGAAGCTGCCAATTATGCATACGTATCATCTTGGACCCACTAAAACCATCCTCAGTCAGATTCAAAATCAACGGGCATCGCATGACCTCATGGGGTAGGAATATTCTTTAAGATCATGCACCTACCGTTGATTGAAAGAACTACTATGTTGGGCCTAACTAGTATAGATGGTGCTTGGTCGCAAATTCGCATGTCAGAAACTCTAACAATAGAAAGTCTTGTGAAACAATGACAACCACACAAAATAAAGGCTGACACTTAGGAAAAATTAATCCTGGGACTTAGGAATAAACATTTCACTGGGCACGTAAACTTAGGAAAGATTTAAACAGGAACCGACCAGAAATATGAAGCATGTGTGAATTAGGATTTTTAAGTGACCCCAAAAAGTAACTTAAAATTAGAATAGGGCTGGGGTATACTTAGGGTTTTTTCATGGCAACGGCTAGATTTATGAATATTTGCCTAGGGTTTAAGCCAAAAATAGGGAAAAACAACTAGAGGGACTAGAGGGAAAACTACTAAAGCCATGAAATTTTTGCAAGTGCCAATAGTGGCTCTATCTAGGGATGTTGAAATGCAAGTTTTAACAAGAACCATAGGACTCTGGGACGTAGACCAAAAACCACCTCTAACCTAAAATAAGGAAACACACAACCTGAAAGGAAACTAACCTGTACAGAAATTTACAAAGTATTTACACATGCATGAGAATAAGAAACTTAACTAAAGAAGGGTTTCAAGAATTGCCCATGCACTGGCAATTCAAAAACTTCACCATTCATTTTTCTCAGCAAGTAGGAGTCCTTACCATAACAGTCATGGATCACAAAAGGACCAAGCCACAGTGATTCAAATTTTTTATGCTTCCCCTTATCCTCTGCTCTCACATTCCATTGAAGTACCAAATCATCTGCTTTAAATTTTCTAGTAGTTGCTCTCTTTTCAAATAGGTACTTCATCTTTTGTTGCAACTTGATATTATTCTTTTGACTCTCTTTTCTCTGTTCATCTAACTCAGTCAGCTACATAATTCTATTCTACACTGGCTCTATGACATCCAATTCTTCATCTTGGATAAACTGATAAATTAGAATTACATTTTTTATAGGAAGCCTTGACTACAAACCATACACAATCTCAAAGGGAGATTTCCCAGTGGCTCTTTTCACTATAATCTTGTCTGCCCATAAAGCCAATCTCAACTTGGAATGCCAAGCTCTCTTATTCTTTTCAAGTGTTTTCTTCAAGATTGTCAGGATACTTTTATTGCTGGACTCAGCCTATCCATTTGCTTGAGGATGATAAGGAGATGAATAGGAATTCATGATTCCATTGTCTTTGCAAAACTCCTTGAACTCATTTGATCTAAAACACATTGCATTATCTCTGATCAACTTCATAGGGAAACCAAATCTGGTCAAAATATTGTCAAGTAAGAAATCAATCACCACTTTACTTGTTGCCCCTTTTGTAGCAATGGCCTCTATCAATTTAGTGAAATAGTCAGTTGCAACAAGTATATAATTATTTCCTCCACTAGACTTCTTAGCAAACTCACCTATGAAATCCAGGCCCCACATGGCAAATGGTGCTTCAACAACTATTGGGTTTAATGACAGTGCTCTTGAGTACTTTAATTTTGAAGCAAACCTCTGACAAGATTCACATTTCCTAACATAATGGAATGAATCTTTAAACAATGTAGGCCAGAAATAGCTAGCCCTTAAAATCTTGTGAGCAGTAGTCCTTACTAAAAAATGACCTCAACAAACACCAGCATGTATTTCATTTAAAACCTTCTCTGCTTGATATCTGTCAAGATAAAACAATAAGACTCCATCTCTATTTTTCCAATACAAGTCCCCTTGTATCAATGTATACTTCTAAGCTTGCAATTTCAAGGATCTCTTTTGGTTATCTTTCATATGCTCTAGGCATCTAGCACTCTTTATGAAATAGACAATATCAGCATATTCTGGTTGCAATTCAATACTTGTGATTGTCATACCTGGAGTTCCTTCATTATTTACTTGGACTATGTCCATGTTTTCTCCAATCATCAATTTTTCTAGACCTTGTCCTCTCACAAGCTTAGTAATGTGAATTTCCAAATTGAATTCTTGATTTCTAGTAATCCACTTGCATCTCTTTCCAGTAACTTTAGATTGAGTAAGGACATCCTTAACTACTGCATCTGGGACATATGCAAGTACCTTTGCACAAACTAGATAAGGTCTGAAGGATTTGATTGCTTTTACCAATGCATATGCCTACTTCTCCATCATCTCATAATTTAATTCAGCATCTTGCAAGGATTTACTAAAAAATGCAATTGGATGTTCAAAACCCTCATTATCCTTTTGCAATAGAACAACAACAATGGTGTGAAATGATGCAAAAGAAAATAATGAGAAAGACTTGGTATAGTCAGGAGACCTAAGCACAGGTGCTAATTGGACCACATCTTTAATTTTATCAAATGCATCTTGGGCTTCCACAGTCCATTGAAACTTCACATCCTTTTTCAACAACTTTACTATGGGTTTGACAATTTCAGCAAAATTAGCAATGAATCTTCTAACAAAATTGATCTTTCCTAAAAATGACTACACACCCTTGAGGTTTTTTGGTGCAGACACTTTCTTGATGGATTCAACTCTCTCTAGATCAATTCATATTCCTTCCTTTGATATAATGTGTCCTAGAAGCTTTCCCTCTTTGACTAAAAAATTATATTTTTTAGGATTCTGGGACACACCATAATCTAGAGCTTGGACAAAAATCTTTTCTAGGTGCGAATAATGGTCATGAGCCTTTTTGGAATAAGTAGTTAGGTCATCCATGGCTCTTTGAAAAATTGCTCCAACATTTCTGTGACCAAATGGCATTCTGACATATACATAAGTTCCCCAAGGTGTTGTGAATGTAGTTTTGAATTGTTCAGATTCTTTCACCAACACTTGGTTATACCCAGAGAAACCATCCATCATAGACAATAACTCACATCTAGTGACCTTATGCAACATTGCCTCCATGTTAGGTAGTGAATAATTGTCCTTTAATGATGCAACATTCAAATTCCTAAAGTCCACACACAATCTAATGTCACCATTCTTCTTTCTAACTGGGACTAAATTAGACACCCAAGTTGAATGCCTTATAGGTTGAATTATTCCTGCATCACTCAACTTGACTAGCTCCTGTTGCATCTTATGAGCCAAAAATGGGTTAATGGGCCTTTGCTTCTGTCTGAATGGTTTGACATCTTGCTTTAATGGGATTTCATGTTGGAAAAGGTCCTCTCTATAGGCCTTTAGGTCATCATAGGACCATGCAAACACATGTTTGTACCTTCTTAATAACTTTATCAAATTATCTTTCAAATGAGGGGCTAATCCTTTCCCAATATAGACTATTTGAGGTGCATTATGTGACCCCAAATTCACTTCCTCCAGATCTTCTATATTGCCATTACTTATTTTTGACATATGATCATTTTGGCTACTATACAATGCTTTTAACTCAGTTAAGCCCTTAGGGATATTATTTGAACTCAACTGGATCACTTCATTTCCCATGACCATGTCCTTACCTTCAATTTCCTCAACCAAAGTGTTGCAGTCTATAGGTTGATCCTCATATAGGTCAAGACATTGAATAAATTTTAGGATGTCATGATCATCTTCAAAGACCTGCCAATTGTAAATGTTGACTATGACAACTAGTCTACTTTTTACTTCAAGAATTGATACTCCAAACAAAGTTGAATCGTCCCTTTTTAGAGAAACATTGGCCAAAAAATCATCCATTATGTTACTTGATCTTTCTACCCAACATATATTGAAAGCATCAAACATTTCAACCTGATCCCATATTACATGTTTATACAATTTCAACCTATCATTCTTGACAAAATATTTGGATCGAACTTGTGCTACCACAAGCTCAGAATCACCAAAAACCTTTAAGCATTTTATCCCATGTTTGATAGCAATATTCAATCCCAAAGACAATGCTTCATATTTAGCAATATTGTTTCTGCATTGAAAAGTCAATGAGAATGAATACTTAAAAGTAGTACCTGATGGAGATATGAATAGGACTCCATCTCCTGAGCCTTCTTTTGAACATGCTCCATCAAAGTACATCTTCGATAGTCCATCTTGTTATTTCTTTAATTCTACAACCAATGGATTTATCTCTTCCACTGGTGGGACAATCTCTTCTAATTTGAAATTCTCCATGTCAACATCCACACAACAATTTAAAATACCATCATTTATTTCAATCATATGTAGATTTATACCTTCTCTGGATACTTTCACATTGTCACCATCAATATTGAAAGTTGTAAAGGACAAATCACATTGGATACTACCTCCCATTTGAGCACTCCACTTCCTTGATAGTAACATCCCATAATGAGGGGGAATATCAACCACCAGAACACTCATTGTTAGCAACTTGTCAGGGAAGGCTATCAACCTATAAGGAAGTGATTTTAGAGTACCAATAATAGGGACCTCTCTTGAATCCATAGCTTGGCATCTTCCATGAGGTGTATCTACTTTCAAACCCAAGGATCTCATTATTCTGCCGACATAATAGTATTAGAGGCTCTTGAATCAATCATACAGTTTCTTAACAATTTTCCATTTACTATTAGGGACAAAAAAAAGGATCAACCGTTCCTATCATAGTATTTTCTGCATTAGTATCCAAATAAATCTAAGGAATCTCAGAGATGATCTCCCCACATTGGTTCTCAGTTGAATCACTTCCTGCAATAGCCATTCCATTAGTCTTGGTGGAACCTTGGGCATTAGAAAGAAAATCTCCTTTCACCCAACTCAAAGCCTTAACTTTATGCTCCTCTATCCTCATCATTTCTAATAAGGGGACCTTGACAGTGATTTGTGACAACAATTTTCTCATGTCAATGGGAACATATTTGGGGTCAACTACATCTTGCTTAGTGATAGTAGCCTACTCATCTTCTTCATGTGTAACCAAATTAGGACTATCTTTGCTCTGACCTTTTTCTTTCTTTTGAAAAGGAGGTACAGTGTCTACACGAGGTTTAGCTTTTACCTTGTAAGCCACAATTGGCTTTGTGAAGGTAACATTTTTCTTCAACTTGGTTTTGTCACCAGTTTCTATGACCTTCTGCTTATTTTGGGCTTGTTTTTCATCCTTTTCTATTTTCTTGATGAAAATTCTAGTAGGCCTACCACTTGGACTACCTACCACCCTATTTCTCAATTTATAATTTCTTTTAACTTGAGACACCATGTCCACTATAATTTGTGCAATTTCTTCATCAGAAGGTCTCCTCAACACCACTGGTTCATCATGTTTTAAAGTTTTGCACTGGATTTCATCCAAGTAATCATCTTCCTCATCAAAAAACACTTGATGATAAATCTCATTACTAACTTGGGAAATGCCAGCATCTTGGTTTTCATCTTCATCTGCAGAGTCTAACTCATCATAAATGTATGAAGAAGTCATACCACACCCTTGATCATCATAAGTATCATCATTGTTGTTGCCTTGATCTCCATCTGCAGAAAAACTTTGAGCAATAGCACAGTAATAGGGATCATGAGGTGATTGGAAAACAATACACCATGGAACATCATCATTCATATTCACTATATTTCTGTGCAAGGGGTCAGGGGTCTTGTCATTTGGTTTGTCCTTCCTTTTAGGGAGCACTAGCTTCCCATCTTTCCACTAAGTATTATAGGGATAGTTCTGCATTCTTGGTAACTTGTTAAAGTTATTGAAAGATGGCCTGTCATTTCCTTGCACTCTACTATTTCTTGCCTCACCAGGCTTTAAATCCTTTATTGCTTTCAATATTTGCTTCAAACTATCATGATCTTTTGGCTTTGCATTAGGTTTCCCTGTCTCCCTTCTATTTGAGACTGAAGGCTGACAATCCTCTCTCCTTCCCAACTTCCCTGATATCCTTCTATTGCTTTCTATATTAATAGCCAATTTATAAGCTTCTACAAGATTCCTAGGGTTCTTATCTCTCAAAAGATATCCCATCTTTGAATCAAAAGCATTCAGGTATGTGACAAGACACACTCTGTCATCCAATCTGATAACTTGCAACAATTTATGCATGGCCTTTTGAAACCTAACATTGAACTCAAAAACACCCTCATTTGAATTTTTCTTGATGTTGTTGAACTCATTAAGCATGAAGCCTTCATTGGTTTTATCACCATACTGTTCCTTGAAAGAATGTTTGAACTGTTCCCATGAACATATGCTAGCATGAGGCAAATTTCTAAACCAATCTCTAGCATCTTTAGTCAGAGACTGAACAAAAAGCTTCATGATCACATCATTAGGCTCAATATTTTAGTCATCTATTACATCAATGAAACTTTTCAAATGTTCTTCACATGAAACTACATTACTTCCAGTGAATTTTGGGAGCTTCTTCCTAATTTCATCAAGGATGGGATTTGCGTAACTAGAAATTCCCATAAACACCAATTGTTTATGCCTCTCATGAATGGGACCTCCTTGAGATGGACCACCACCTAAAGATGTGGATGTGTTAATATTAGAAACATTAGAAATCTTAGGCATACCTAAAGTTGTAGTAGTATTCAACACATTTTCCCCTTGTGCTTGAGAAGTGGAAAGGGTATTGGCATGTCTAGAATATTTTTTGAGGAAATCAATCTTTGTTTTCATCTCAGCAGTAGTGGCTTCAAGCTCTGCCTTTTCCAACTCTTTGGCCAACAATTCTTGTTTTCTTTTTGCTTCTTCCAAGTCAGCCTCTAATCTTCCTGCTTGATCCATGGACTTCTTTGCATGATTTGGTTCATTTATTGAAACTCCTATAGCCTTTTGTTTACCTTTGTCCCTAGGATTTCTCACTTCATAAACTTGCTGGACAATAGGCTGATCTTCTACTTGTTTTGTCACATGATCCTAATTCATGGCCTCAAGATCCAACAATTGTTTCTTCAATTGCTCTGCTCTAATCATAGCATGTCTAATCTTTTCCTCTTTTTCCTTGTCTCTTTTCTATCTTAAATGGATCTATTCTTGGAATCTCCTTTCCAACTCATAGACTTCCTCAAAAATTTATTCTAATTTAGGGAGAGTAGTCTCAGATTCAACATCTCCTACTTGAACCTC
The DNA here is from genome assembly GCA_027943335.1 of Chamaecyparis obtusa. Lineage (NCBI taxonomy): Eukaryota > Viridiplantae > Streptophyta > Pinopsida > Cupressales > Cupressaceae > Chamaecyparis > Chamaecyparis obtusa. The sequence continues at coordinate 1,056,119 of BSBK01012184.1, forward strand.
ATCTTCATATTGGTTCAAGCCCAAATCAACAACCTCCTCATATTCAAAGGTATTTCCTTCTTGATTCATTTGAATAGGTTGGATTTGTTCCTCTTGTCTTGTATTCTCTCTATGTTTTTGAGTATGAAACATATTCCTATTTTTTCTCCCTCTCCTTGTCTGACTAGGCCCAAAAATACTTGGAAGACCTTCTTCCAATCTATCCTCAGGAAGCTTATTCCTCTGAGACCTAGTACCTCTGTAACTCATCCTGTGAATGGTTTTTTGACTAGTACTGCTATAGAGATTGTTTGAGTCATGACCCAAAAATTTGGGAATTTCTCTTTAAAATATAGACACCAATGGTAACCAGTTGGTTCATATAGGGTAGGAGCCCTGGCTCAACTAAACCCTATAACTTAGCAAAATATTTCTTACAACTCCCTAGTAGAGTCACCAGTCTGTTAGGGATTTTTCTTGTGGGTCAAACAAGGCAAGGATATTGGCTTGATTCAAAGTAAATAGGTTTCCAAGTTTGCAAGAAAATCCTAATTGATGAGGATTGGATAAGATCCTCCTTCTGCTTTGAGCTCCATAGGACTCAGGTGGGTATTGCCTACAAATAGGTTACTATCTTTCAAGTAAACTATGGACTAGTTGATCGGGTCTTCATTGTCATGCTATTAATTTTATTAGAGGTTCTTTTATTGAAGATAATTCTAAAGATAGCTAAGAACAACCTATTGTAGAATGTGACTAATGAAACTCCTAGTATGATAACATGAACAATGGCATAAGAGTGATGAGTCCTTCTTCTTTTTATGAGTAAAACTCAAGGAAGGCTAACATTTGATTCACTCTTCAAAGAATTAGAAACTATGGACTGTAAAACATCGGGGATAGTCCTATCTCCTTTGGTGCATGAACATCAAATGAAAATGTGTAATGGTAATGATAAAATTTGTGCTTGATGGCAAAAATGTGACTGTATAGCAGAGATTAGACTAGTGCCTAATCCTTTGGGTGGAAGAGTCTAACATAGATCAATAGAGGAATTTCTAGGAAATATAGTGACATGCCTTACAAACCACATACAATTTGGATAGAATGCCTTACAAACTATCCCCTCAATACTACATTGTTATCATCAAGATCTCAATAGATGTGTTCATTCCCTAAAATTGCACATGAAGATTTAATCCTTTCCTTGAAAGAAAATCATGTAACAATTAGATAACTGCCTTGCAACTAGTATGTCTAAAATTCCTTACAAGTGAAACATATAAGAATGGAACACAAATCTAAGAAACCCAAAAAGTCTTGAAACCCTTACAAAATCAGAACTCTTACTACTTATACCACTAGCTATCTTGGGATCCTCAAATAATTTAGGATGCAACAAGCTTTAGATAGAAAGGGTTAGTGTTTCACCCACTAAACCAACCAATATCAATCAAAAATTAATTCCAAGGGAGAAACCCAAGTGACCTGGACAAACAGATCCAAAATTGATCTTCAGTTATGGTAATTCTTTTGGAAATGTACTTAAGATCATGAAATTCCTACAAATTAGTCTAATTGTACACCTACAACATGCCTCAAGCTTTACTTATGTTCATTTTATGATGGTACAGGCATCTGCAATCAATCATCAAACCCTTTGGATCATCCTGCAATAGTCGACACAACAACTTCATCAAATCCTGCTACTAAAGCAATCAATTTTCAGTCCTTCTATCACTGAGAAACCATTTAAAATTCAAATTCTTGGTGGTGACAGTCAGTCAGCAAAATTTAAAATGTGGCCATCAATTATATCTCTTCCCGACAGATCGAGCAGTTTACAAAACTTCTTCAACACTCGACAAAACCCTTTGAAAATTGCTTTCCACATCATTAAAGCTTCAAACCAATGAAAAAAGAGCACGTCAGCACTGCATAGCAGACATGACCTACAGAGTATAAACCTTGAATCGAATGGTTGTCCCCTGATCGCATGGCCTAAAAAGATTCCATGTGATCACATGACACCCATAGATCCTGCATCTATCAGCCCCCTTGAAAGATTCGGGCCCACTGACACATCCACCACATACTCCTGCTCAACCAATCACAAACACACATGTCAGTGCCCACTAGAAAAAGGTCCCACATTAACATCTCATCGACCAAGAAAGATCAATGGTCATCACCATACCACTGACCTTCAAGCATGTGCATCTCTGATCAATGGTATCACGACAACCGTTAGATCCTGTAGCGTATTAACTCCCCTAAGACTAGTGGACCACCTGACAAGTCCACCTCAGCACACCTAGACCAATGAGAAATTGCCAATCAATTCTGTCTGACACCGGGACCACCACCATGAAGCACATAGCCAAAAGTGAATCGATGGCTATCGCTAAAGCGTTGACTTATCTAGTGCACATCTTGAACTTGCGATAAAGCGAGATCCATAAGATTAAGCAGGTCTTTAATTACCTGTCAGACCGAAAACCTTAGGTCCCACTGACATGTCCCCATCAGAAAACCCCTCAACCAATTAGAATAAATGCACATCATTAAATTTGACACAAGTCCCACTGCTCTTTATCCTTCATGAGCTATTCTGACAGCCTCTACCTGACAATTTCTAATTCACTACTTGTCGACCAATCAGAAGCTACCAACCATGCATACGTGTCATCTTGGACCCACTGACACCATCTCAGTTAGATTCAAAATCAATGGGCATCACATTACCTCATGGGGTAGGAATATTCTTTAAGATCATGCACCTACCATTGATTGAAAGAATTGCTATGTCAGGCCCCACTAGGATAGATGGTGCTTGGTCACAAATTCACATGTTAGAAAATCTAACAATAGAAAGTCTTGCAAAACAATGACAACCATACAAAATAAAGGCCAACACTTAGGAAAAATTAATCCTAGGACTTAGGAAAAAACATTTCATTGGGCACGTAGACTTAGGAAAGATTTAAACGGGAACCGACTAGAAATATGAAGCATGTGTGAATTAGGATTTTTAAGTGGCTTGAAAAAGTAACTTAAAATTAGAATAGGGCTGTGGTATACTTAGGGTTTTTTCATGGCAATGGCTAGATTTATGAATATTTTCCTAGGGTTTAAGCCAGAAACAGGGAAAACCAACTATAGGGACCGGAGGGAAAACTGGTAAAGCCATGAAATTTTTGTAGGTACCAACACTTCAGAAGATTATTTTCTTAGTGGGTGAAAATTCCCACAATGATTTTTCCCAAATCTTTGTTTCCACTTTAAATATTGGAGTTACATGTTATGAATGATTTGTTTGAATTATTTATTTAAATTTATAGTTTATTTACTATTGTTGATAAATAATGAACTCTATTTATACCGAGCTTCTACCAAGTCAATCAGAGAAGAGTTTATTAAGGTATTTTGGATTAGGGATTACTGATTCATCCCCCCTCTCTATAATCGAACACAAATATGTGTGTTGATTTTTGGATAAGTTCATAAGGTGTTTTCTTATGAAATAAGGGGATTTATCTTAATATTAACTAAAATCTACAAATAGAAAGACATAAAAAAGAAGCTATAAGATAATGAGGAGACAATCTATGGATTCATCTTAGAAACATCACTTCTCAATGTTCTTTTTTATTTGTATCTCTTCATTTGGTGTTACAATGAACAATGACACAATTGTTTGACAAATTTTCTCACAAAAATTTTTTATATAGAGATAGAATATTAGATGATGGAAATGGTATTATTTTTTGAGGTATGAGGTCTTTTATTTATTCAATATTGCCATATTTTCATGTATGTCATACATTCATTATCTTTTCAAAACCATATTCATCATACATGACAAGATTTCCATGGAATCATGAGTCCTCAATTGATAGATTGTAACAAGAAACAAAAGGACACTGGAGGCAACATAGGCTAGGGTTTTTTCATCATCCCAAGCTATCTTATCATTTAGGGATGATTCATTGAATGAGAATAGACCTATTTGTTTCCCTGAAAAGATAGGGCTTGGTAGATTTGTCCCTAAAGAAAAGAGAGGACTTGACATATTTGTATCCTTGAAGAGAAGAGGATGCTTGGTGTCATGATTGTCCCTTCATGGAACAAGAGGGGACAAGATTTTAATATGATTTGTCAAGAACTTAAGAAAACATTAGACACAAGCAGATGAGATATTAACTTTTAGAGGAAAGGTGTAGATCATGTGTAGGTGTATCGATGGTGATTGTTTCCACCACACTTGAGGAGGTGTTAGACACACTCAGAGTAGATGTTAACTTTTGGAGGAAAGGTGTCTCATGTGAAGCACTAGAGGATGTATTAGAAAAAAATAGAGGAGATGTGGAATTTCAAAATAAATTCATATCATTGTGTAGAGGAGGTGGGAACACTCATGTTGTGCAAATTGTGATGTAGTGCCAAGGAGGGAAAAATCCCCAAAGGAGAAGCCCAAAGTTATTAAGTTATTACATATAGGAAATACCTCCAAATTTTTCCAAGAAACAAATACATTCCCTAAGAAAACAAAATATGTACAACAAATAGGTCTAACCCAAAAATGAATCAAAGATCCAACAAAGGGAAATAAAATGGAGCACGATTAGAGAAAATGATCCATAGAATATTAAAAAATACACATTATGATTGTTGGGAGTTTGATTTGATCTTCAACTTGTAGATTTATACTTTGTTGGATAAATTTTAATGATACTTTGACTCTATCACCACCCCAAAGTCTACAAGGAAGAGGGCCAATTAACAAGGATCAATAATGAGATCCTCCTACACTTTGAGCCTTAATGCTTAGGTGGGTGTACCCTTGACTCACTTCTCCAAAGGAGTCTCAAAACAATATACAACTATGTCCTTTACTAACTGATTGAAAGATTTTATCATTTAATTTATGTGTGTGATTGATGATGATGGACTGCATCCAAAGAATAGATAAGTGCCTTAACCAGGGCATAGAGTCACCTAATAGCATATATCAACCAAACCTTAACTAAAACACAAATGAACTCAGAGTAAGTGCTTTGCCTATTACTCCCCTCACTCCCAAACATGATCATCAAATTCCAATCTAACAATGAACTCACTGAAATCACTCTAAAGGCTTTAATCCTAGCTTTGTTAGGAACTCCAAGCTGATCTCACAATACTCTTTGTTTACCATATGCTAAACCACTTTGTGACCTTAACATATATGAATCCATAATCAGAAAAATAAGACAATCAGAGATTTGAGACGGGAATTCAAGTGTATTCTCATTAATCTTCAGAATCAATACATTATCAAGACAAAAAAATGCTAAGGAAACAGACCCAAAATCCAAACTCTCCTTGCTTAGTATATTCCCATCAACAAAAAACCGTACAAAATAAAAAATGCTACAATATATAACCCCTAGTCATCTTGGAAACCCAAAGTAGGTTGCAACAAGCTACAAATGACTAGGGTTAGGGTTTCACCCACTAAACCCACCAAAAATGGTCACAAATTTATTACAAGGGAAGAAACCCAGGTGACCAGGAGAAAGAAAATCCTGGAATGATCCTCAATCATGATAAATTCTCACTAAGAAGGTACTAAGAACCAAAAAAACATCCAAAATGTCAACTTGTTCGACCACTTGTAGTATGCCTTGAGCACAAAACCATAGAGTACAAACCCCTGTAGCTAATCATGGAACACCCTGGACCACATTGAGATAGCAAGTGCCACCAATCAAATCGAATCTGGCTGTGAAAACATTCAATTTTAGTCCTTTCTGTCACTCAGAAACCCTTCAAAAATCCAAAATTAAAATCAAATGGATACCTCCAAGCACCAGCAGCAAATTGGTGGTCTAAATTTAAAATTAGGTTAAGTTTAAGTCCTGACCGCTTGATTAGTCCTTTTTGCAGGTTTATGTCTTAATTTTTAATAAGAACCTAGTCACATTTGGTGAACTGGAGACAAAAGGTTTTCGCTAGTTCGTAGAACATTCTTTACCTCCACCAATATATCTAGCAATTACGCAACCCTTCTTTGCTAAATCGCTAATCATTTTGGATCACTGCCATTTCATTTGGTGAATGAGTGAAAAGCATTGAAATTTATCAGGCCGCTAACCAAATTTATCAGGACTACCAAACTTTAGACCCCCGCCTGTCAGAAAATTGATGATTGTCTCATCTTCACAAGGCCTGACAAGATTCCATTAGATTACATGCCTGTCGTTGATCTAGAATCTCCTCCCTACCCTGACAACCCTCTAATAGGATATGAAATCAATGGACGTCACATGATCTTAAACCTCTGAAAAATCCCATAAGATCATACACCCATCGTCGATCGACTGATAGTGTTAGGACCCTCTGACGCATCTGGAAACTAGGTCCCATTGACAACATTCCACTGTGTTAATACATGGACCAATAAAATATCACCAACTGTGCATATGTGTTAATAGACCCACCTGCTTTATCTTTAAGAGAATCAAATGCTGTCGCTATACCACTATGTTAAAAGTTAAGCATGTCATCATGGCAGAATAACGACAGCCACAAGATCAAACTAAACTTTAATCTGCCTGAATGCCAAGAAAGCTGGTCCCGCTGACAACACTCTACTTCACAATTTCCTTCGGCCAGTAGGGAGACTCCATGTGTGCCTACCTGGTAGTGGACCAACTTTGAAAAGAAAGGTGATGTCATCAGGAAAGATCAACGATTAGCGTGACATCGCATAGCTCTGACAAATCCTAAGTGCCTTAGTGACAATCGTCAGATTGAGATGGTGTCAGAGCCGGGTCCAGGAAAATATAGAGCTGAGGATTCTAGGAAATGTTTAATTCACCGTCCACTTAGACTTAAGAAATATTAAATGCAAGGGACCTAGGAAAAATAGAGACTACCGGGTGATTTAAACTTCTGAAAAATTAAAGGACAGGACCCTATGAGGTGATAAAATATTAAAACACATGCGCTAAAAGGATTTTAAGTGGCCCAAAAAAGTTAACTTGGAAATTAGAACAAGGCTAGGGTTTGATAAAGGATTTTTCATACCAACAGCTAGTTTTTGAATTTTTTGCTTAGGGCTTTAGCCAGAGACATGAAAAATGATACAAAGACCAGGGGAAAGATAATGAAGGCATAAATTTTTTCACAGGTGTAGGCCATTTTCTAAAGATTTTTTGCATTGACATGAAAATGGGCTAACAGTGGCTCTAGTTGGGGATGATGGGTAACTTGCACCCATGCAAGAATTTAGATCTTTGGGAGAGCAGACCAGCCAAAAAAAAAAAAAAATAGGGACCTCCACAAAAACTAACAACCAAACAAGAAAATAGGAAGCAGGAAAGGGAAAGAAAACTATATAAGGATTTACAATTTTACAAAAAATCATACAATTTTATTCAGTGGCCCCAGGCCACCAAAAGAAAACCAATGCCCCTCCTGAATCAAAAATCTGATTCTCATCTACATATGTGGCTAGACACTTGAAATTATCTTGACCATCTAGTTGCCAACATATGTGAGTAACCATGGGTGAAAAAATGAAACTATAATGATCACTGCCCATGTTTTTCCATTCATAATCATCCTCATACTCATATTCCAAGAAGTAAGGAATATCATTTACTTCTTCCCGATGACTGGGAAAGAAAACATCATCTAGTAATGCATCAAAAAATAAAAAAGACTGACCATCATGCATTACATCAAAAATACCTCGCTGGGAAGGACTTGGATCCTCTGATTTATCTTCATACACTACCTCAGCCACTGAACAACTTGGTTCCTCCCTGATATCATCATGAACTGAATTATGAACCAAGTAAAGGTCAATGTCATAAACATTATGACAGGGGAGCAACTGATCTGCATAGTCATGTGCATCAAAAAATGTTCTGTCCCAATTATTGAAGACAAGGTCCTCAATACTATCACCATCATTATCATATTTAACAAAAGAAAGGAAAGGGTTTGAACAAGGAACTTGTTCATCAATAGAATTCTTATGACAAGAGAACACACTGTCATGTCCTTCAACATCTTCTTTTGTAGAGTCACGACATGAGGAGGGCTCTAGTGTACATGAGTCACCAAGAATAGGCAACTATTGCATCCTGTCTGCATTTGATAAACTCAAAAAATATTGGTGGGTGGGAGGGAAAACATCAATACACTCACAATGAGCATGTGAAATTTGAGTAGCTGACTGGCCATCCTTCCATGGCCTAGCAAAAAATCTAGGATCATGACAAGACTCAAAATCTATACAACTTTCCCAATCAGTACTCAAAACCAAATCAGGGACATCAACATTGCTTGAAGATAAACAAACACTGATGACCTCATCATCTAATGAATCATAATGCACCTGGTTGTCATCTAGCAGTGTTGGGGTAACAAAAGTATCAGAGGCATACATGTCAAAATCATATCTCACTGACTCATGCTCTCAGTCAAAATCAATGTGTGTTGGTTGTAAGAACTCATAGCCATCTCCCCCTGATTATCTATGATATTAACAAGATAAGAAATCTAAAATTTCTTCACTGTGAAGTGAACAACTATCCCTAGCATCACCTTCCTCTGATAAGAATTCATCAGCAACATCTTCATTCATCCAATCCTCTTCTTCATCTATCTGGCTACACAAATCTTTTGGCCCATATTGAGAAAGAACATCACTCTCATGATTACAAGAAAGAGTGTCAACACTTGACACATCTCCTTCATAGGTTCCATCATTCTCAATAACATTACTACTAGACACAACCCCAAATGTATCTTCAAGAACAAAATTAGCATCATTAAGTATCCACTCACTAAGATGCACATAACACTCTTTATACAAGGAGGCTGGCCAATAGTTTGATTCAGCAAAATAGAGCTCCAAAAACAAGCCAATGAACATAGCCTCTGGAAACTCAATACCTCCTAGAAGCTGATCATATGCTTCACAAAACCTATTGTAGAATAAAGGTATTGACAGCTCCTCCCTACTTCCCACTTTCAATCTTACCAATCTTATGCAATCCCTCTAGATGCCTTGATCTAATAATGCAAGCTCCTCCTCAAGCTTACCCATTACAACTTAATGCACTACTTCCATAAAATTTTGTAGAGATGCAACTAAAAACTTGAAGTATGCAAATCTCTACTCACACCTTATCCTTTTCTTAGTGCTTGATCACTTAATAAGGAAACATCTAGACCTTGAAAAGTACCTGAGAGTTTTGTAGAAAAAGACTTTGTTAACCGGAAGGCAAGGTAGATCTAGGGCTCATCATGTAGCTCCATCAAATTCTTTACTTTCATAGAGTCACCACCTCCTTACAGAGAAAAAAATAGTTTTTTCTTTTTACCTTGTCCAATCAACCAAAACTACATCAGGATATCACACTGATCAAATAGAGAAATCAGAGCTTCCACTCAACACTTAGTGAGAAAATTTTACAAATGTGTTTTTTTTATCTAACTCTTTACTATGGCCTCCCCAGCAGAGTCACCAACTTGTTGGGAGTTCCCTTTGATCTTCAACTTGTAGATTTATACTTTGCTAGATAACTTTTAATGATACTATGACTCTATCACCACTCCAATATCTACAAGGAAGAGGACCAATTAACAAGGATCAACAAATGAGATCCTCATACACTTTGAGCCTTAATTCTTAGGTGGGTGTACCCTTGACTCACTTCTCCAAAGGAGTCTCAAAACAATATACAACTATGTCCTTTACTAACCAATTGAAAGATTTTATCATTTAATTTGTGTGTGTGATTGATGATGATGGACTGCATCCAAAGAATAGATTAGTTCCTTAACCAGGGCATAGAGTCACCTAATAGCATATATCAACCAAACCTTAAGTCAAACACAAATGAACTTAGAGTAGGTTCTTTGCCTATTACTCTACTCACTCCCAAACATGATCATCAAATTCCCATCTGACAATGAATTCACTGAAATCACCCTAAAGGCTTTAATCCTAGCTTTGTTAGGAACTCCAAGCTGATCTCACAATACTCTTTGTTTACCATATGCTAATCCACTTTGTGACCTTAACATATATGAATCCACAGTTAAAAAAAGAAGACAATTAGAGATTTGAGATAGGAATTCAAGTGTATTCTCATTAATCTTCAGAATCAATACATTATCAAGACAACAAAATGCTAAGGAAATAGACCCAAAATCTAGACTCTCCTTGCTCAGTATATTCCCATCAACAACAACCCTTACAAAATAAAAAAATGCTGTAATATATACCCCCTAGTCATCTTGGAAACCCAAAATAGGTTACAACAAGCTACGGATGAGTAGGGTTAGGGTTTCACCCACTAAACCCACCAGAAACAATCACAAATTTATTACGGGGGAAGAAACGCAGGTGACCAGGAGAAGGAAAATCTTGGATTGATACTCAATCATGATAAATTCTCACTGAGAAGGTACTAAGAACCATAAAAGACATCTAGAATGTCAACCTGTTCAGCCACCTGAAGTACACCTCGAGCACAAAACCACATAGTAAAAACCCCTGCAGACGATCATCGAACACCCTGGACCACACTGAGACAACAAATGCCACCAAACAAATCAAATCTAGCCATGAAAACATTCAATTTTAGTCCTTTATATCACTGAGAAACCCTTCAAAAATTCAAATTTGAAATCAAATGGCTACCTCCAAGCACCAGCAGCAAATCAATGGTCTAAATTTAAAATTAGGTTAACTTTAAGTCCTAACCACCTGATTAGTTCTTTTTGTAGGTTTATCTCTTACTTTTTAATAAGACCCCAGTCACAATTGGCGAACTGGCATCAAAAGGTTTTCACCAGTTCCTAGAACATTCTTTACCTTCGCCAATATATCTAGTGATTACGCGACCCTTCTTTGCTGAATCGCTAACCATTTTGGATCACCACCATTTCATTTTGTGAATGAGTGAAAAGAATTGAAATTTATCAAGCTGCTAACCAAATTTATCAGGACTACCAAACGTTAGACCCCCACCTATCAGAAAATTGACAGTCGTCTCATCTTCGCAAGGCCTAACAAGATTCCATCAGATTACATGCCTGCTATTGATCTAGAATCTCCTCCCTACCCTGACAACCCTCTGATAGGATATGAAATCAATGGACATCACATGATCTTAAACCTCTAAGAAAGCCCAAAAGATCATATGCCCATCGTCGATCGACTGACAATGTCAAGACCCTCTGACGCATCTAGAAACTAGGTCCTATTGACAACATGTCACTGTGTTAATACATGGACCAATGAAATATCACCAACTGTGCATATGTGTCAATGGATCCACCTACTTTATCTTTAATAGAATCAAGGGTTGTCGCTATACCGCTATGTGAAAAGTCGAGCATGTCATCTTGGCAAAATAATGACAGCCACAAGATCAAACCAAACTTTAATTTGCCTGAACACCAAGAAAAATGGTCCCGCTAACAACACTCCACTTCACAATTTCCTTTGGCCAATAGGGAGATGCCATGTGTGCCTACCTGGCAGTGGACCCACTTTGAAAAGAAAGGTGACATCATCAAGAAAGATCAATGATTGGTTTGACATCGCATAGCTCTGACAAATCCTAAGCACCTTAGTGACAACCATCAGATTGAGATGCTGTCAGAGCCAGGCCTAGGAAAATATAGAGTTGAGGACTTTAGGAAATATTTAATTCACCAGCCACTTAGACTTAAGAAATATTAAATACAAGGGACCTAGGAAAAATAGAAACCGTCGGGTGATTTAAACTTAGGAAAAATTAAAGGACACGATCCTGTGAGGTAATAAAATATTAAAGCACATGCGCTAAAAGTATTTTAAGTGGCCCAAAAAATTTAACTTGAAATTAGGACAAGGCCAGGGTTTGATAAAGGGTTTTTCATACCAACGGCTCATTTTTGAATTTTTTGCTTAGGGCTTTAGCCAGAGACATGAAAAATGATATAGAGACCAAGGGAAAGATAATGAAGGCATAAAATTTTTCATAGGTGCAGGCCATTTTCTAAAGATGTTTTGCATTGACATGAAAATGGGCTAATAGTGGCTCTAGTTGGGGATGATGGGTAACTTGTACCCATGCAAGAATTCAGATCTCTGGGAGAGTAGACCAACCAATAAAAAACAAAAATAGGGACCTTGACAAAAACTGACAATCGAATAGGAAAATAGGAAGCAGGAAAGGGAAAGACAATTGTACAAGGATTTACAATTTTACAAAAAATTATACAATTTTATTTAGTGGCCCCAAGCCACCAAAAGAAAACCAATGCCCCTCCTGAATCAAAAATCTGATTCTCATCCACATATGTGGCTAGACACTTGAAATTATCTTGACCATCTAGTTGCCAACATATGTGAGTAACCATGGGTGAAAAAATGAAACTATAATGATCACTGCCCATGTTTTTCCAGTCATAATCATCATCATACTCATATTCCAAGAAGTAAGGAATATCATTTACTTCTTCCTGATGACTAGGAAAGAAAACATCATCTAGTAATGCATCAGAAAATAAAAACTAATAAGCATCATGTATTACATCAAAAATACCTAGCTGGGAAGGACTTGGATCCTCTGATTTATCTCCATACACTGCCTCATCCACTGAACAACTTGGTTCCTCCCTGATATCATCATGAACTAAATTATGAACCAAGTGAAGGTCAATGTCATAAAGATTGTGATAGGGGAGCAACTGATCTACATAGTCATGTGCATTAGAAAATGTTCTATCCCAATTATTGAAGACAAGGTCCTCCATATTGTCACCATCATTATCATATTTAACAAAAGAAATGAAAGGGTTTGAACAAGGAACTTGTTCATCAATATAATTCTTATGATAGGACAACACACTATTATGTCCTTCAACCTCTTGTTCATCAATAGAATTCTTATGATAGGACAACACACTGTCATGTCCTTCAACATCCTGTCTGCATTTGACAAACTCAAAAAATGTTAGTGAGTTGGAGGGAAAACATCAATACACTCACCATGAGCATGTGAAATTTGAGTAGCTGACTCACCATCCTTCCATGGCCTAGCAAAAAATCTAGGATCATGACAAGACTCAAAATCTATACAACTTTCGCAATCAGTACTCAAAACCATATCAGGGACATCAGCATCCCTTGAAGATAAACAAACACTAATGACCTCATCATCTGATGAATCATACTACACATGGTTATCATCTAGCAGTGGTGGGGTAACAAAAGGATTAGATGCACACATGTCAAAATCATATCTCACTGACTCATGCTCTCAGTCAAAATCAATGTGTGTTGGTTGTAAGAACTTAGAGCCATCTCACCAGGAATATCTGAGATATTCACAAGACAAGAAATCTGAAATTTGTTCACTGTGAAGTGAACAACTGTCCCTAGCATCGCCTTCCTCTGATAAGAAGTCATCAGCAACATCTTCATTCATTCAATCCTCTTCTTCATCTGACTGGTTGCACAAATCTTCTACCCCATATTGAGAAAGAGCATCTCTCTCATGATTACAAGAAAGAGTGTCAGCACTTGACACATCTCCTTCATAGGTTCCATCATTCTCAATAACATTACTACTAGACACAACCCCAAATGTATATTCAAGAACAAAATCAACATCATTAAGTATCCACTCCCTAAGATGCACATAACACTCTTTATACAAGGAGGCTGGCCAACAGTTTGATTTAGGAAAACAAAGCTCCAAAAACAAGCCAATGAACACAGCCTCTAGAAACTCAATACCTCCTGGAAGCTGATCATATGCTTCACAAAACCTATCATAGAACAAAGGTATTGACAGCTCCTTCCTACTTCCCACTTTCAATCTTACCAATCTTATGCAATCCCTCTGGATGCCTTGATCTAATAATGTAGGGTCCTCCTCAAGCTTACCCATTGCAACTTAATGCACTACTTCCATAAAAATTTTCAGAGATGCAACTAAAAATTTGAAGTATGCAAACCTCTACTCACACCTTATCCTTTTCTTAGTGCTTGATCACTTAATAAGGAAACATCTAGACCTTGAAAAGTACCTGAGAGTTTTGTAGCAGAAAACTTTGTTGACTAGAAGGCAGGGCAGATCTAGGGCTCATCATGCAGCTCCATCATTCTTTAATTTTGTAGAGTCACCACCTCCTTGTAGAGGAAAAAATAGGTTTTCTTTCTACCTCTTCCAATCAACCAAAACTACACCAGGATATCACACTGTCTATCAGGAACTGCACTGATAAAACAGAGAAATCAGAGCCGCCACTCAACACTTAGTGAGAAAATTTTACAAATGTTTTTTTTTTATCTGACTCTTTACTATGACCTCCCCAGTAGAATCACCAATTTGTTGGGAGTTCCCTTTGATCTTCAACTTTTAGATTTATACTTTGCTAGATAACTTTTAATGATACTTTGACTCCATCACCACTCCAAAGTCTACAAGGAAGAGGGCCAATTAACAAGGATCAACAATGAGATCCTCCTACACTTTGAGCCTTAATGCTTAGGCAGGTGTACCCTTGACTCACTTCTCCAAAGGAGTCTCAAAACAATATACAACTATGTCCTTTATTAACCGATTGAAAGATTTTATCATTTAATTTGTGTGTGTGATTGATGATGATGGACTGCATCCAAAGAACAGATCAGTACCTTAACCAGGGTATAGAGTTAGCTAATAGCATATATCAACCAAACCTTAACTCAAACAAAAATAAACTCAAAGTAAGTGCTTTTCCAATTACTCCCCTCACTCGCAAACATGATCATCAAATTCCAATCTAACAATGAACTCACTGAAATCACCCTAATTGCTTTAATCCTAGCTTTGTTAGGAACTCCAAGCCGATCTCACAATACTCTTTATTTACCATATGCTAGTCCACTTTGTGACCTTAACAAATATGAATCCACAATTAGAAAAAGAAGAGAATCAGAGATTTGAGACAGGAATTCAAGTGTATTCTAATTAATCTTCAGAATCAATACATTATCAGGATAGAAAAATGCCAAGGAAACATACCCAAAATCCAGACTCTCCTTGCTCAGTATATTCACATCAACAACAACCCTTACAAAATAAAAAATGCTGCAATATATACCCCCTAGTCATCTTGGAAACCCAAAACAGGTTGCATCAAGCTACAGATGAGTAGGGTTAGGGTTTCACCCACTAAACCCACCAGAAACAATTACAAATTTATTACAGGGGAAGAAACCCAAGTGAACAGGAGAAATAAAATCCTGAACTGATCCTCAATCATGATAAATTCTCACTGAGAAGGTACTGAGAACTAGAAAAAAATTCAAAATGTCAACCTGTTCAGCCACCTGTAGCACACCTTAAGCACAAAACCACATAGTACAAACCCTTGCAAGTGATCATCGAACACCTTGGACCACACTAAGATAGCAAGCGCCACCAAACAAATCAAATCTGGCTACGAAAACATTCAATTTTCATATTTTCTTTCGCTAAGAAACCCTTCAAAAATTCAAATTTGAAATCAAACAGCTACTTCTAAGTGCCAGCAGCAAATCAGTGGTCTAAATTTAAAATTATTTTAACTTTAAGTCCTAACCGCCTGATTAGTCCTTTTCATGGGTTTATGTCTTACTTTTTAATAAGACCCCAATTACATTTGGCGAACTAGTGACAAAAGGTTTTCGCCAGTTCACAAAACATTCTTTACCTCTACCAATATATCTAGTGATTACGGGACCCTTCTTCACTAAATCGCTAATCAGTTTGGATCACCGTCATTTCATTTTTTGAATGAGCAAAAAGGATTGAAATGTATCCAGCTGCTAACCAAATTTATCAGGACTACCAAACTTTAGACCCCCACCTATCAAAAAATTGACTGTTGTCTCATTTGCACAAGGCCTGACAAGATTCCATCAGATTACACACTTGTCATTGATCTAGAATCTCCTCCCTAGCCTGACAACCCTTTGATAGGATATGAAATCAATAGACGTCACATGATCTTAAACCTTTGACAAAGCCCATAAGATCATACGCCTGTTGTCAATCGACTGATAGTGTCAGGACCCTCTAACACATTCAGAAACCAAGTCCCACTAACAACATGCCACTGTGTTAATACATGGACCAATGAAATATTGGAAACTGTGCATATGTGTCAATTGACCCACCTACTTTGTCTTTAAGAGAATCAATAACTATCGCTATATCACTACGTTAAAAGTTGAGCATGTCATCCTGGTGGAATAACGACAGCCACAAGATCAAACCAAACTTTAATCTACCTGAACACCAAGAAATCTGGTCCCATTGACAACACTCCACTTCATAATTTCCTTCGGCCAATAGGGAGAGACCATGTGTGCCTACCTGGTAGTGGACCCACTTTGAAAAGAAAGGTGACATCATCAGGAAAGATCAATGATCGGCATGACATCGCATAGCTTTGACAAATCCTAAGCACCTTAGCGACAACCATCGGATTGAGATGGTGTCAGAGTCAGGCCCAGGAAAATATAGGGCTGAGGACTTTAGGAAATATTTAATTCACCGACCACTTAGACTTAGGAAATATTAAACACAAGGGACCTAGGAAAAATAGAGACTGCCGGGTGATTTAAACTTAGGAAAAATTAAAGGACATGACCCCGCGAGGTGATAAAATATTAAAGCACATGTGCTAAAAGGATTTTAAGTGGCCTAGAAAATTTAACTTGAAATTAGAACAAGGCTAGGGTTTGATAAAGGGTTTTTCATACCAACGGCTAGTTTTTGAATTTTTTGCTTAGGGCTTTACCTAGAGACATGAAAAATGATACAGAGACCAGGGGAAAGATAATGAAGCCATAAAATTATTCACAGGTGTAGGCCATTTTCTAAAGATTTTTTGCATTGACATGAAAATGGGCTAACAATGATGACAATGGTCAAAATACAAATATATACAATGACATATTAAATCTCCAAATATGTCCAAGAAAAATATGAACATGTTACCCATGCATAGAAAATGGATCAAATATCAAACATCCATGAACGTCAGGAGGTGTGATCATAGGAAGATGATCTTAGATATGTCTCAAATAAAATTGTACAATTATACATTCTATCTAAAAAAAAAAAAAACCGGTCAATATAATCTCTCCAACTGGTAAATAAGAAGAAATACAAAGAATTGTTTTTGGTTGATGCAAGATTATGATGAACCCAAGAAAATCCTACATCAGACTCCTAGGATTAATAAAATTAATGCCATGCATCTGATCTGTTGCACAACCTAAGAAGAAACCAAATGATCCAACTCAGATTAGGAAATCCAAATAGTGTCCTCAACTGGTCTTTTCTTCAACTTAACTAAGTACTCCTTGTAATCCTTTTGTTATGAGTTTTGTATTCAAACATGATGATTACTTTGGGATAGTGGATTGCAAGTTTATGTGACTAATTATATTCTACAGAGACTGTGTGGATTTTTTAGTAGATACAAGTTGGTGAAAGTGTTTAAAAGATCAAGTGGCATATCTGCCTTGAGGATAATTGATTCACCCTCCCTCTCTTAGTTATTCTAAAATCATTCTAATACATACAACTTTTAAATTCATAATCATTGGGTATATGTGCATCTATGTCTAGCAAAGCTACACCCCTAATTTTTGTGCTACTCTTCTTATTAATCCCTAACTAAAAACATAGTTCTCCATATCCTACTTACAATAAATCCTTGAATAAAATCCACAATTAAAATATACAATTTAAAATATTGAATAGACTAACACGTTAGACCCTTGATCCAATTTCTAAAAAGAAACACATTAACAACCATAGAGATGGAAATAAAATGTAAATTATGCTTAAATTTCATCCTAAAAATGAGAGCATACTTAGAAACATTTACATATCAAGGCTATTCAGTCTGAGAAATTTTTTTTGGACAAACTAAGTCATTAGATTAGCCGTCTCTCAAGAATGAATGGATTGAATTTGAATTTTAGGATAAAATATAGCTTATTGGAATTGGAATCCTTATACAAAAAGAAAAGAGATAGATATAAAAGAGAATGAAACTCTAAATCTACTCTTGTGATGACATTTAGCCTCTTCACTAAAATTTGAATTTAAAACTATCTCCCTTCTTTGTAGCTGATAGTTGTCTCTTTCTCTATTCTCCTTCCAAATATGATAACCAAGACCTTCTCAATTTACTTTTTCTAATTTTTAGGATATTCTTTCTTCATTTCTATCTCATCATCTGACTCATGGTATTCATACAAATTTTTTAATGTTGAATATAGGTGATATATCCATGTCAACATACAACTCAATCTCAAAAACATTACCACTATCAAACTTATTCAGTATCTTACAAGGCCCAAACTTCTTCATCTTCATCTTACTCTAGCTTCCAATGGGAATATTTCTTTCTTCAAATGAATCATAACTTTGGCACCAACTTCAAAATTCTTGTCTCCTAGATTGGTCAAATTTATCCTTATATTTTTTATTACTATGTTCCTAGTAATACTTCACCTCATCATGTAAAATCTTCATGAGTTCAACATATTCCTCTTCTTTATCACTTCTCTTCTCTCCTAGACCAAGATCTTTGAAATCTGATATCCCTTTAGGATGCATGTCAATAAAAAATTCAAAAGCTTTTTTACCTATACATTGGTTCACTGAATTGTTATATGAAAATTCTTCTTGTGCCAAAACCAAATCCAAATACCAAGTTTATCTCCAATGGCATATCTTATAAAATTAGCCAAACTCCTATTCACAAATTTTGTTTCTCCATCATTTTGTGGATGAAATGTACAACTTAACTCCAAATTTGTACCCATCTTTTTGCAAAGTGTCTCCCAAAAGTCTCCCACAAACTTACTATCTAGATTAAAAATAATAGTCTTAGGCAACCCATGAAATCTCATAACTCCTCTAAATAAAAAATAAGCTATATGAACAACTTATGATGTTTTACTACAAGGAATGAAATGTGGCAGCTTTGAGAATCTATCTACCACAACAAATATAGAATCATTACCTATTTGCATCTTCATTAAGACTAGAAAAAAATTCATGCTAATGTCTTCCCAAGGTCTACTAGGAATAGGTAAAGGTGTGTATAACCATGTATTATGACTTACTCCCTTGGAAACTTGACAAATTCTACAACATCCAATAAATTTGTAAACATTCATTTACAAATGAGGCCAAAAATATTTATGCTTAACAAAACTCACTATATTTATCAATACCAAAATGTTTTACAAGACTCCCACTAAATTTCTCCTTGATTAGATTTTCCCTCATAGATCCTCTTTGTATGCATAAATGAGTGCCTTTGAAAAAAATAGCTTCTTAAATGAAGTAATCAACCCACTTACTCTAATTATATGCAATCAGTTTCTTACATACTTTCCAAGGGTCTAAATAAATATGGTAAGTTTCATATAAAATTTTAGAATCATCAAAACCAAGCACCTCAACTCTCATCTTAGTCAATAAACTTAGTTTTTTTCTCAAGTCATCTACAACCCTATTTGACAATCCACTTCTATGCTTCAACACAAAAGTAAAATTCTTCAAGTACTCAACTTATTTTGACTACCCAAATACTACAATGATTTATGATCACTGAACAATAAAAATACCTTTTGTATCAAATAGTATCTCCACTTATTTAAAGCTTGAACAATAGCATAAATTTTTTTTATCATAGACTAAATAATTCATCTTAGCATCATTCAATTTATCACTATAAAAAGCAATAGGTTTACTTTCTTAACTCAATACTGGTCCTATTTCACTTCCTCTTATATCATAATTAACTTGGCATAATTTAGAGAAATCAGCGAAATCCAATACTGATAATTTAGCTACCTTCTACTTCAAGGTCCCAAAAATTTAGTCACCTCCATGTGTCCACATGAAATATTTCTTGTTTCCTCTCATTGTCATTGTAATAGAATTACAAATAGAACTAAAATTACTTATGAATTTTTGGTAGAAACTTGCCAATTCATGAAATAACAAAACCCAAGAACACTATCTCTTCCTTCATGAAAGAACATTTCTTCAAGTTAATCAGTTCAAATAAATTCCCTTTTCAATCTCTATAATACTTATCTCATATGAAAAAAAATGATCTTCCTTACTCTTACTAAATATCAGAATGTCATCCAAATAAACAATCACAAACTTACCTAGGAAATCGGGGTCAAGAAGCTCTGGCTAGAAGGAGAATCAATGACCATTATCAACTACTTAAACCTCATTCACTCTCCTTCTTGGATGATTTCCAACATAATCGAAGAAACTTGTGCAATCCTTAACACTTTTGATAAGGTGGACATCTCTCATGTGTATAGAGAAGGCAACCACATTGCTGATTGGTTTGCCAACCTGGCTGTCACAAAGGATGCCAAGATGATATGGAAACAAGGTGAAGATATCCCAAGTGAAGTGAAGAATCTCCTTGAAAAGGAAAGACTACAAATCACCGAGGGAATCATAAAAATCTGACCAACTCTATTTTGGTGTGGTTTCTTTTTCTTTGGTTGGCTAGTGGCTTGTTTCATGGTTGTCTTGCTAAAACTATTTTTTTAACTGTAGCTCATCTCTCTTTTTTAGCTGTGGGTTTTAGGAACCCTACAAAACCTATTTTACTTAATAAAAAACAATCACAAACTTATGCAATAATTTCTTCAAGACCTCATTTATCCATCTCATAAAATTACGCAGTGCATTTGTCAAACCAAAAGGCATAACCAACCACTCATGAAAACCTTCTCTTGTCTTGAAATTAGTCTTCCATTTATCTCACTCTCTAGTTTTGATCGAATGATATCCACTCTTCAAATTAATCTTGGTAAAGTACTTTTCTCCAGTGAAACAATCCATGATATCATCCATCCTAGGAAATGCAAATTGGCATCTCACTAAGATCCTATTTATAATTCTTAAATCAGTACATATTATCCATTCTTCTTAGGTGCCAACACAGATGGTACTACACATAGACTCTAACTTTCTCTAATAAAACCCTTCCGCAATAATTCTTGAACTTTTTTATTAAATTTTTAATTATCTATAGGTTTCAATTGGTGAGGCACCTTATTAGGTAAGCTAGCTCCTGGTATCACATCCATGCAATGAATGATGATTCTAATAGGAGGTAACCTATCTAGTACATTATCAAAAATTATATGTTGAAACTATATTAATAATTCTTTAATCTCAATCGGTGAATAATTTTTTTTCTTCACAATAAGTCTATCAGGAACCAAGGCATAATACACATCATTCTTCTTGAAACCCTTTATGAATTATTTTCCTTTAAGAAAGAAAAATATAAGAGTAGTGCAGTTTTAACTCATAAATTATTCTATTAGAGGTAACAAACTTTTTTTATTTCCACTAGCCACAATAATATTCCTATTCACTCTACCATCATGTATAGCTTGTCTACCATACGGCCATGGTCTACCCAACAAGATGTGAAACCAATCCATCTATTGGAAATTTTTCTATACTAATGTATATGACTTAAAATAGTCTTGTCATTATGTAAACAAATTCATATAGTAGTTTGGAATCAGCGCACTTAATGAGAAGATCAGAAATTAGCTAAGTTAGACAGTCTACAGAGTTCCTGAACCTCAAAGCATCAGCGCATGTGCGTACAATTGAGTTATGGTGTGTGCCCTAGAAGTTAAGTTGGTTAGACTATATTCATGCTTAGTCTATGAGCACATGATCTGATATGCAAGTATGAGAAAGATACATACAATTCAAGTTACACAGCCAGTGTGTGCCAGTGAAGAACAAGTAAGCAGCTGACTATTATCATTTTGAGTTGTGGTTATATTCTAATGATGTAAAGGCTATGCACCTATTGTAATTAGGTTTTTGAAATGTATATATGTTTGTTTGTAAATGTTATACACTAAGTTTTCACCCTCGTTTCAAGCTCTCTTGGTCTTGATAACTTAGTATAACATGGGAATCATCTCTAGGTTGTGGGACCTATGCTAACTAAGATGAGACCTCCAGGTTTCAGGTTGGTTCCTCTTGGATAATCACCTTAATATGCTTCTTGACATGAAAATTAAATCTTCAGGGGAAAAGGGATAGAAGGAATAATTCAAAGGGAAATGACTTGAAAGAAAACTACCTACTAGGTGATACACCGAAATGAAGGGTTTGGATCTCAGTATAGAGGATGAAATTAATGAACAACTCAGGTCTAGGAGATCACAACTCACTAAATAGGCCTACATAAATATTTCATAGAAGGGTCTACAATAGAAAGAGCTTATTTAGGGAAAGAGAAAGATCTTTCACAAATAATAGCATTCCTAACTATTTAGACACAATCTACAACCTACAGACAAACATTCACCTCTGTAACTCAGTATAGGAATGAGATAGATTGTCAGGGGGTTGAGCTATACCCACAAGAGAATTCAAATCAAATCATCGAAAAGAATACACATATATTGCAGAAAGAGAGAGGGATCAAGAACCCTAAGATGTCACTCAAAACATACATATACTTCAATTCAATAAGAGATAATTTAGACAAGGAAGAATAGGGACAGAGAAGATGCGACAAAATACCTCTACAATATTTGAATTATCAATGGGAGATTTACAACTATATAAGCCAGAGGGTAGAAAGAATACCACAAATGACCCTTAAGAAATGTGAAATTCTTTTACAATTGTCCAACTCTGAGCTCTAAAGCTCTCAAAAAACATTATATACATCTCTTATTTTGCATGCAGGCAGGAGAAAAACCTAACTAGGGTTACAAAGATTTTTATCAGAGTAATATCAACCCTAATTCTATCAAATTTGGCCATAAATGCCCATGAAAATATCTCTAATGATCATATTTCTACCTTTTCATGTCCATCTTATGCTTGTACCTGTAAAAAATCCAGCTGCCATGATCCATCTACCTCTTTGCAACTCAGTCTCACCATAACTGTTAAAATTTGATATTTCTAGATATTTGAGTTTAAAAAATGATAAAACGGTCATAGGTGGTGCTAAAATTCTTTATCAATGACTAGCATTTGAGTCTGAGCTTTACATTAAAATGCGACCATTAGATCTTTCCATTTTACTCGGGCACAACTTTGACTACAAAATTAACCTGACATCTACTTCAGGTTCCTTTTCCCTTTGTTTATTGAATCACCTAAAATTTTAACTGACCTTGGTTAAGTCTAGCGAACATGAAATAAACCTTTAGTCACTAATTCACAAAATACATTTTAACCCTGGGCCCATCTGCCACTTGTCACGCTTTCATTCATTTCGACTACTTCATCAACAAACACCTCGGCAATTCTGACATCGGACCCACTAAAGCCTTAGATTCCAATCTAATAGCAAGTGCATGATCTCACAGCCCTCGAATATTCCTTCCAATCATGTGCCAGTTGTAGATCCTTTTAGAACTGGGACCCCATTGACACCTCAGGTCCACCTCCAAATCTTTGTTAGCACTTGGCAACCAATCACAGGCAAGCATATAAGTAATATGCGGCACTTGACCCACTAACAAGTCTTTATACTTTGACCAATCAAATGATGACATGTGACCCTAACCTAGCATGGACCCACTGATAGAACCCTAGACACTTGGAAGATCCAACGGCAGGCATAAGATCGCATGTGTCAGAAAAGGGCTATGCGAAGATACACTAGCTATTGATCTTCATCCTTCTGACATCCCTGCAGAGACTCTGACATGGCCCCACTAACACATCCTAGTCATCACTATGTGGACCAATCAAAAACCTCCACATCAAAAAATGTGGCAATGGACCCACTTACAAAATAATTAACCCTAGAATGATCTGGTGACTACGCGACCAAAGGAATTCACCGAGTCACTTAATGAAATACTTAACCTCAGTCAAGTATAGAGAATACATGAATAAGGCATTCACCAAATCGCTGAACCAAAGGGCTAACCCAGGGTCAAACTGAGAGATTTCTCGACTGATGTCTTAGTCATCGAATCACTGAATAAGAAGAAGAATATGCCACCAACTGGGAGATAAAATACATTCGTGTAGTCAGGAAATGAAAGGAATATTCCACTGGGGATTAGGAGAACTCATTACTGAAGGTTTAAAGTGCACATGGGAAATGGGATTCTAAGTGGCCGAGATAAAGTAACAATGAAATAGAATGAGGGCTTAGGGTTTTCTAGGGTTCTTTTCCTCCAATGGCTACTTTTATGAATTTTTGACTGCAGACCAGGGAAGTTTCAATTGTTGCAGAGACTAGAAGACAAAGCAGAACACCATGTAAATTTTAGGGATTCTTGGCAAGATTAAAATGAAGACCTCTGGATAGGATATAGCTAGATTTTTATAAGATAGGAAAATTTGGGTAACATTTTTAGTGATTTCTACTGGATGTCAGCCTGCTAGACATTGATCAGTGGCCTTAAAGCAATCCATTGGGCATGGGGTCATTATAAGAACACAAAAATTTGACAGAGGGACAAAACTTGAACCAGACTATGCTTGAGCAATTCTTGGGAAATAGGGAACTAAGCTAGAAAGTAGGGACAAAAAGAAGGAAAACATAACCTATTCTAAACAAACCAGTTACAGAAACCTAGTCAAACAAAACCATTCACTAGTTATGAAAAATAGCTACCTTTCCTCATTAGGATATTTTGCATTGGACACATGAGGATAGCTACAAAGATATGAGGCATATAAAGATTTATTAGATGAGGATGAACTACCTCTAAAAAGATAGGATCAAGTTTACTCACCTCAAATTGATCATATGGAGATGTCTGAGTAAACTCCTTCTGGGCCAAGTATCTAATAGGGCAGCCTCTTGAAAATCTGAAGGCAGGACTCTCCTTGATAGCCTCTTCTTTATTTTCATGGTTTCTCTCCATTATGGGTAGCCATGTCAACTCATCATCTGTGGACAGGAGACTGCCATCCTCTACTTTTAAACAAGCCAAGAGCTCATCAAAGTTTTCAATATCCTAGAGACCTGGAACTAGCTCCAACTCTTGCTCATGCAATAGTCTCTCAGAAAGAGAGCAATCCAAAACTAGGCCTCCTTCTATAGGCACATAACTTTGAACCTCCACTCCAAGGAATAGGGATTCATCATTCAATTTGTTACAAAAGACCTCTATGATATTGGAAAAATCATACTCTTCAGGGCTCTTGTCTACATTCTTTTCTTGGAAAAGCTCTTCCATAACTTTATCATCCTGCTCAAAAAAACTAGGCAACTCATCTAATAAGAACACATCATCCTCCTCTATATCAACCTCCTATTGATGCTGGACCTTTTGTTTTGATTGACCTTCAGCCATAGGTAATAGCATTGTCTCTTCTTCATCATCAACAAAAAGGGGGAACTCATCAAGCAAATCAACCAAGAGTTTAGACTGAGCATCTATCTCCACCTCCTCCTCTTGCTACTCCAATTCACCATAGTCATCAATCTATACTGATACCTCAGATTTCTTCTCCTCCTCAGCACATGAAAGCTCATCTACCATAGGTCCTTGCTCAAACACTAGACTAGTATCTTTGAAAAGATCTGGCATCTGACAACTAGGAGGTAAAGTCCATTGGGGTATCCACAACACTTTCATCATCCTAAGAGACCAAAGGGGCCTCTTGGGATTAAAAAAATTCTTGAACGGGCTGCTCTTGCAAAGTGGTAGGCCGCATCTCAAGTATAGGCTCTTGGAATGAATTTTTTGCCTTAAAACTTGGGATGTGAAATTGAGGGGGCTCAGAGGGAGACATAGAAGGCATACCTGTCATTTTGCCTAGAAATGAATGCTTTTTTGGCTCTTCATGTGTAGGTTCTTGAGGCAAATGGGTCCTCCTACTTAGAATTTTAGGTCTAGGAGCCTCTTGTTGAGCAATTTGTGATCTCAACCTTGCTATCTCAATGTCAGCTCAGTGTCTGATCTCTTCTTGGACTTGTCTTATTTGTTGCTCATCAACAAGAGTCTTTGTAATTTGGTTGGAGATGAACCTGTTAGTCCATTTTCTAGTTCAATGCAAAATCTTTAGAAAATGTCCTCTTCCTTGCAAATGTTTTTGTAAAATGTCCTACCTTGTGTTCTCCAATGTTTCACCTTGCTCCAGTCTAAATTACATGTGCTGAATTACAAAATCCAGAAAGTTTTTCAAATTTTAAGGTTTACAGGAAATAAATTTTCAAAATCTTTCGTAGTATCAAAAACCCATAGTGTTTCTAAAAGTCCATGATGTTTTCAGTGCAATGGATGGTGGGGCCCAGTCCAAGCTCAATTCTGTCACTAATTCTCTAGATCTCCTGGCAGTTACATCTCTTATTTGGTGACCTGGTGACTGTGTTGTCATGCAATCTCTTATTTTTGGTAGTTAGATGCCTAACCTTCAGCGACTCGGTGACTGTTAGTCATGTGATCTCTGAGTGTTTGGTGGTTATTAGCTAACATTCAATGACTTGGCGAGTGGTTATTCACGTGGTCACTGAATGCTTGACAATTAGTTGCTAGGGCTGATGTTTCCAGTGACATGGGCATTCCTGATTGGCCAGAGAGTGGTGATGATGTAGTCTTATGGCCTTGTCGCATGTTTGCATAGCCTATCTCCGGGCTATGCGATCATGCGACTAGTTGACATGTGTCAATGGTGGTGATGTGGTGTCTTCCAGATAGTCTGAGGTGGTATTGTGGTGTTCGTGGTGGTGACGTGATGAGTTTCGATTGGTTGCCGATGTTCTCAGTGGCAGGGGGTTTGTGGTGGGACCCTTGTTTGTAGTGCCTGAACATGTTTGACATTTGACGGTGAATGCTAATAGTTAGTCACATGTTTTCATATCCTTTTTCAAGGCTATGCAAACATGTGACTGATGTTTTGCATTAATACTTTGCGGTGGCGGTTGCGGAAAGGTTAAAGTATGTGGGTTGTCGCATGTTCATGTAGCCCATTTCTGGACTATGCGATCATGCAACAACTGTTTGGCATCGCCATTGCGGAGTTAACCTGAGGTGTTTGGATGGTTAAAAAATGCAAGCCCACAAATTGCATTGTGACCATTTGCTTTCATTTTTGAATCTCTATGAATGTTTCTAGTGACCAAAAAGGACCGAAATTGATGATAGGAAGGGCCAGAGTTGGTGAAACTGATCTTCTCCACCGCTCCAGTGTGCTCCAGTGTGTGAGATGATTACAGAAGAGGAGTGTCTTGCCATAGGGGAGTAAATGAAATCTACCAAAAGTAGTTGTGGGGTCACTTCCAATTGACTTTTGCAGATTTTTGTTGATCTTCGGTGCCTTTCAGAGATTCTTTGCAGGGTTCAGTGTCTTTCCTTCTAAATTGTGATAAATTATTTTGATTTCTGATTTGATTGTTTTGGTGGGTGAAATCCTAACCCTGGTTACTCATAGCTTATTGCATCCTACTGGTTTAGGATCCCAAGGCAACTAGTGGTATAAATTGTAGGTTGCTCAATTTTGTAAGGGTTCCTTCTTCTACAAATTTTGAGGAGAATTAGTTCCATGCTGAAGGATCCTTTTCCTGTAGATTTCTATCTTCTTCTTTCATATAGAGTGTTCTTCTTCCCTTGCTAGTTCTGAGAACATAATGAATATTGTAAATGACTTGTCTTATGTATGAGAAGTTAATATACTCTTACTATTGTCAAGCTATCTCCATTTGAATTCTGGATTCATTAATCATACATCAAGGGTGTCTAGTTTTTCTGATTGCACTGCCTACGTGCTTTCAAGTGGAGTTGTCTTCATAGGGATAACTAGTTCAAAGTTAGTGTTCATGTATGTATGAGCTGAGGTGTCAAGGATATGTCATGCTTGTCTTCCAATGGATGCTGGTTAATGTATTATCTATTCATAGGTCTCTTCCCAGGGGAGGGTCAAAATCCTTTGATGGGTAATAACATGCTTGAATGCATAGGTGGGTGTTAAGTTGAGGTTTGGTCATGGTGTGTGATTGATGTCAAGCATCAACACATTGAGTACATTGTTTTCTTGTTTCATAGCTGTCTCTACAATATGGTGTTTGACTCTGTGGCCCTTTGGATAAGGCACTGGTCTATGAAAGACTTAGAGTATCTTAAGGGTCCCTTCAAACTCATTTTCAAATCATTTCCATTCAATCCCACCCTTTCCCTTTATTACTGTTAGTGTAGGTCTCTAGTTATCAGACTCATTGCATGCAAGTAGGTTATTGCATCAGATATGATTTCATTGGGGTACAAGATACCTATAGGAGTTTGGTAACTATTCCACAATAATACATCTGTAGGCCTTTCAGTCATCAAGAAGAGTGATGAGTGTGCAGATGAGGCAATACCCACCTGAGTGATGTAGAGCTCAAAGCAGAAGGAGGATGCAGTCAGTCCTCATCAATTAGCACTTTTTCCCTGTCAGACTTTGGAGCGAAGACTAATCAGTTTGTCAATCATAGTGTAAACCTGACACCGTGTGGGAACAAGTTGAAAAGCCAATAAAATGGTGACTCCACTGGGGAAGAAGTAAAAGACAACAAGTTTTTTTGCTTGGCTGGATCATCCCAGAGTCTTGGTTGAAAGAATAGAGTCAGATGAACAAATAAGGCTTTTTCTAAAATTTTCACCTAGTTGTGAGTGGCGGCTCTAATTTGTCTTTGTTTGATCACTGCATTTTCCTGATAGATAGTGTGTAAATCCTGTTGAGTTTTGTGTTGGTTGGAAGAAGAAATAATAAATTATTTTCCTCTCAAGGAGGTGGCGGCTCTACATGACAAAGTTATCTGATCGAGCTTCAAGGTGAGCTCAGGATTTTCCCTACTTCCAGCCGAAGGTCTTCTGTTGCAAGATTTTCCCAAGTATTTTTCAAGTTTTAAATGTCTCCTTGTTAAGTGGTCAAGCACAATAAAAAGGATATGGTGTGAGCAGAGGTTAGCATACTTCAAGTTTTTCAGTTGCAGTTTGGAAAAATTATATGGAAGTATTGCATTAAGTCTAATGGATAAGTTGAATAAGGAGCTAGCTTTCCTTGAGGAGGGCATCCTTAGGGATTGCATAAAATTGGTAGGATTAAGGGTGGGAAGTAGAAAGGATTTATCCATATCCTTGTTCTATGATAAATTTTTTAAAGTATATGATGAGCTTCCTGATGATGTTGAGTTTCCTGAGTCTGATTTTATTGGTTTATTCCTGGAGCTTTGTTTCCCTGAGTCAACCAGTTGGTCAGATGCTTTGTGGGAGGAGAATTATATATGTGTTAGAGATTGTGTATTTAGTGATGACAGCCTTGAGCTTGAAGATGCACTTAGGGTCTTGTCCTTAAGTGCTGATGTTGAGAGTGGTGAAGACAGTGAGGGTGTGGTGTCTTCATATGAGTCAGATGCAACATGGGAAGAGGAAAGTGATGATGGAAGTGAACATTCTTTGGATAGTGAAGATGCTGAGGATGATTCATCCTCAATGTATGAAGATAAAGAAAAAATAATTAAATATGATATCAATGAGTCTTCATATGGTTCTGATTATTCTTCATATGCTGAGAGTCTCCATGAGGTTGAGATGGGTACTGATTTTAAAGTGTCTTCTAATGCTTTATATGATGAAGATTTTGACTATCAACCCATTTTTTGTCATGGTGTTCAACAAGGTGTATTGCATGGAGTTATCAATCTATTGTTTGAAAAACATGTGGAGGTCTTAGATTTAGTTGAATCAAGATGCCCATTTTCCATCTGTGGGTATGAATCTGGCTATTCATTTGAGGTCCAGTCGGTTACACCTGTGGAAATGAAAAGATAGGGTCTAGATGAGGCCTTTCAACAGGCAGAGTATGAGTTCTTTGTGTTTCCAATTAATGGCATACATGAATCAGTGGAGAAGAATAGGTTCTTATCTGATGGTTCTGTTCATGGGTATACTGATTTGTATCTTCATAGTGAGCAAGATGGAGAGAGTGCCAAAAGTTTTTACATGCACTATGAAGAAAACTACTTTGTTCTTCCTGATTTGCTGGTTAAACATGTTGACAAGCCTATGGAGACAAATGAAAACAAAATGTTTGGTGTGCCTCATGAAGGAAGCAATAAAAATCAGATTTTTGATAGAGGTAGGAATTAACTCACGTTTGTTGCTGTAGGTTTTTCAAAAAATGTACACTTTGTATAGTTTCCCTTTCCTATCTGTTCCCTGTGTTTTTTGAGGTCCTTGCCTTTTTGTCTAGTGGGATGGTCTGGTCTCCTAGTGATTCTGAATTCTTTCCATGCTTGTAAGAGACATGCATCCCCAGCTAGAGCCACTGTTAGTCCATTTTCTGGTTCAATGCAAAATCTTTAGAAAATGGCCTCTTCCCCGCAAATGTTTTTATAAAATGTCCTGCCTTGTGTTCTCCAATGTTTCACCTTGCTCCAGTCTAAATTGCACGTGCTGAATTGCAAAATCCAGAAAGTTTTTCAAATTCTAAGGTTTGCAGGAAACAAATTTTCAAAATCTACCACAGTGTCGAAAACCCAAAGTGTTTCTGAAAGTCCATGATGTTTTCGGTGTGATGGATGGTGGGGCCCAGTCCTTGCTTAGTTGTGTCACTGATTCTATAGATCTCCTGGTGGTTACATCTATTATTCGGTGACCTGGTGACTGTGTTGTTGTGCAATCTCTTATTTGTGGCAGTTAGGTGTCTAACCTTTAGTGACTCGGTGACTGTTAGTCACATGATCTCTAAGTGTTTGGTGGTTATTGGCTAACATTCAATGACCTAGTGGGTGGTTAGTCATGTGGTCACTGAATGCTTGGTAGTTAGTTGGTGGGGCCAGTGTTTCCAATGACATGGGCATTCCTGATTGGCTGGTGAGTGGTGATGAGGTGGTCTTATGGCCTTGTCACATGTTCACATAGCCCATCTCTGGGCTATGCGATCATGAAACTAGTTGACATGGGTCAATGGTGGTGATGTGGTGTCTTTCAGCTGGTCTGAGGTGGTATTATGGTGTCCGCAGTGGTGACATGCTGAGTTTTGATTGGTTGCCGGTGTTCCCGGTGACAAGGGGTTTGCAGTGGGACCTGTGTTTGCAGTGCCCGAACATGTTTGACATTTGGCGGTGAATGCTAATAGTTAGTCGCATGTTCACATATCCTTTTTCAAGGCTATGCGATCATGCGACTGATGTTTTGCATTAAGACTTTGTAGTGGTGGTTGCGGCAAGGTTAAAGTCTATGGGTTGTCGCATGTTTGCGTAGCCCATTTTTGGGCTATGCAATCATGCGACAACTATTTGGCATCGCCATTACAAAGTTAACGCAAGGTGTTTGGATGGTTAAAAAATGCAAGCCTATGAATTGCATTGTGACCGTTTGCTTTCATTTTTGAATCTTTGTGAACGTTTCGACCAGAAAGGACTGAAATTGATGATAGGAAGGGCCAGAGTTGGTGAAACTGATCTTCTCCGCTGCTCCAATGTGCTCCAAGGTGTGAGATGATTGCAGAAGAGTTTCTTGACATAGGGGAGTAAATGAAATGTACCAAAAGAAGTTGCAAGGTCACTTCGAGTTGAGTTTTGTGGATTTTTGTTGATCTTCGGTGCTTTTAAGAGGTTCCTTACAGGGTTCAGTGTCTTTCCCTCTGAATTGTGATAAATTATTTTGATTTTTTATTTCATTGTTTTGGTGGGTGAAATCCTAACCCTAGTTACCCGTAGCTTGTTGCATCCTACTAGTTTAGGATCCCAAGGTAACTAGTGGTATAAATTGTAGGTTGTTCAATTTTGTAAGGGTTCCTTCTACAAATTTTGAGGAGAATTGGTTCCATGCTAAAGGATCCTTTTCCTGTAGATTTCTATCTTCTTCTTTCATATAGAGTGTTCTTCTTCCCTTGCTAGTTCTGAGAACATAATCCATATTGTAAATGACTTGTCTTATGTATGAGAAGTTAATATACTCTTACTATTGTCAAGCTATCTCCATTTGAATTCTGGATTCATTAATCATACATCAAGGGTGTCTAGTTTTTCTATTTGCACTACCTATGTGCTTACAAGTGGAGTTGTCTTCACAGGGATAACTGGTTCAGAGTTAGTGTTCATGTATGTATGAGTTGAGGTGTCAAGGATATGTCATGCTTGTCTTCCAGTGGATGCTGGTTAATATATTATCTATTCATAGGTCTCTTCCAAGGGGAGGGTCAAAATCCTTTGATGGGTAATAAGATGCTTGAATGCATAGGTGGGTGTTAAGTTGAGGTTTGGTCATGGTGTGTGATTGATGTCAGGCATCAACACATTGAGTACATTATTTTCTTGTTTCGTAGTTGTCTCTGCAATAGGGTGTTTGACTCTATGGCCCTTTGGATAAGGTACTGGTCTATGAAAGACTTAGAGTATCTCAGGGGTCCCTTCAAACTCATTTTCAAATCAGTTCCATTCAATCCCACCCTTTCCCTTTCTTTCTATTAGTGTAGGTCTCTGGTTATCAGACTCACTGCATGCAAGCAGGTTATTGCATCAGATTTGATTTCATTGGGGTATAGGATGCCTATAGGAGTTTGGTAACTATTCCACAATAATACATCTGTAGACCTTTCAGTCATCAAGAAGAGTGATGAGTGTGCAGATGAGGCAATACCCACCTGAGTGATGTGGAGCTCAAAGCAAAAGGAGGATGTCATCGGTCCTCATCAATTGGCACTTTTTCCCTGTCAGACTTTGGAGTGAAGACTAATCAATTTGTCAATCATAGTGTAAACCTAGCACCATGTGGGAACAAGTTTAAAAGCCAATAGAAGCCTTGTTCATAACTCTGAGCCTCCATTTCCTGCTGCTCCCTGATCTCAGACACTTGCTTAATCAAATCAAGTAATAGATTCTTATTTTTTTTTGCTCTTTCTTTGAGTCTAGGTTTTGAATCTGCTACCAATTAGGCTGAGAAAGGGAGGGTGGGTGGTAAGTAGGATGGGGCAACTAGCTTTTCATTTTTTGTTGTGCCCTTTGTGCCCATGATCCATCTTGTCAGAGGGCCCTCTCATAATCTTCCACAAGGGCAAAATCATTTGGGGCAACCTGGATATAATGACAACCTTGTATTGTATGGAAGCTTGGGATAAAAGGAGGCTTTAGGTGGCTTTGATAAGGTTGATAACTAGCCCACTGAGCATTATTGTCATAATAAGATGGTTAGTAACCTGACTATCCATAATAACTTGACATGTCTACTCATACAATTAGCTAGAATTTGAATATGAAAGATTTGAAACATACCAGCACTTGATCTTTGAAACCAGTAGACTTTCTAGAGTCACTAGATATGCAGCACAATGACCTCTTCTAGGTCTGCAACTTGCTGGATGCATATCAGAACTAGAAAGAACTATGAAAATTATGACCTCTTGGTCCCACTGAGCATCCGAGAATTGTTATACAGTAAGTTTGCACCCTTGTTTCAAGCTCTCTTGGTCTTGATAACTTAGTATAATATGGGAATCATCTCCAGGTTGTGGGACCTATGCTAACTGAGATGAGACCTCTAGCTTCTAGGCTGGTTCCTCTTGGATAATCACCTTAATTTGCTTCTTGACATGAAAAGTAAATATTTAGGGGAAAAGGGATAGAAGGAATACTTGAAAGGGAAATGAGTTGAAAGTAAACTACCTACTAGGTGATACAGTGAAATGAAGGTTTTGGATCTCAATATAGAGGATGAAATTAATGAACAACTCAGGTCTAGGAGATCACAACTCACTAAATAGGCCTGCATAAATATTTCATGGAAGGGTCTACAATAGAAAGAGGCTATTCAGGGAAAGAGAAAGATCTTTCACAAACAATAGCATTCCTAAGTATTTAGACACAATCTACAACCTGCAGACAAACATTCACCTCTACAACTCGGTATATGAATGAGACAGATTATCAGGGGGTTGAGCTATACCCACAAGAGCATTCAAATCAAATCATCCACAAGAATACACATACATTGTAAAAAGAGAGAGGGATCAGGAACCCTAAGATGTCACTCAAAACATACATATACTTCAATTCAATAAGAGATAATTCAGACAAGAAAGCATAGGGATAGAGAAGATGTCACAAAATACCTCTGCAATATTTGAATTATCAATGAGAGATTTATAACTGTATAAGCCATAGGGTAGAAATAATACGATAGATGACCCTTAAGAAAGGTGAAATTCTTTTACAATTGTCCAACTCTCAGTTCTAAATCTCTCAAAAAACATTATATACATCTCCTATTTTGCATGCAGGTAGGAGCAAAACCTAACTAGGGTTACAAAGATTTTTATTAGAATAATATCAACCCTAATTCTGTCAAATCTAGCCATAAATGCCCATGCAAATATCTCTGATGATCATATTTTTTCCTTTGTGTGTCCATCTTATGCTTGTACTTACAAAAAATCTAGCCACCATGATCCATCTACCTCTCTGCAACTCAGTCTCGACATAACTATTAAAATCTGATATTTCTAGATATTTGAATTTAAAAAATGATAAAATGGTCATAGGTGGTGCTAAAATTCTTTATTCATGGCCAGCATTTGAATCTAATATTTACTTTAAAATGTGATTATTAGATCTTTCCGTTTTACTCGGGCACAGCTTTGACTGTAAAACTAACCTGAAATCTACTTCAGGTTCCTTTTCCCTTTGTTTGTTGAATCACCTAAACTTTTAATTGAACCCAGTTAAGTCTGGTGAACATGAAATAACCCTTTAGTCACTGATTTTTAGAATACATTTTAACCCTGGGCCCATCTGCCACTTGTCATGCTTTCATTCGTTCCAACTGCTTCATCAGCAAACACCTCAGCAATTATGACATTAGACCCACTAAAGCCTTAGATTCCAATCTAACAGTGAGTGCATGATCTCATAGCCCTTGAATATTCCTTCCGATCATGTGCCAACTATAGATCCTTTTAGAACTGGGACTCCACTGACACCTCGGGTCTACCTCCAAATTTTCATCAACACTCAGCAACCAATCACAGGCAAGCATATAAGCAATACACGACATTGGACCCACTAACAAGTCTTTATGCTTTGACCAATCAAATGATGGCATGTCACCCTGACCTAGCATGGACCCACTGACAGAACCCTGAACACTTGGAAGATCCAACGGTAGGTGTAAGATCACATGTGTCAGAAAAGGGCTATGCAAAGATACGCCAGCCATTGATCTTCATCCTTCTAACATCCCTGCAGAGAGTCTGACATGGCCCCACTAACACATCCCAATCATCACTATGTGGACCAATCAAAAACCTCCACATCAGACAACATGGCAATGGACTCACTTACAAAACAATTAACCCTGGAATGATCTGGTGACTACGCGACCAAAGGAATTTTCTGAGTCGCTTAATGAAATATTAACCTCAGTCAAGTCTCGAGAATATGCAAATAAGGCATTCACTGAATCACTGAACCAAAGGGCTAACCTGAGGTCAAACTGAGAAATTACCTGACTAAAGTCTTAGTCTCTGAATCGCTAAATGGGAAGAAGAATATGCCGCCAACTGGGAGATAAAAGCCATTCGTGTAGTCGGGAAATGAAAGGAATATTCTGTCAGGGATTAGGAGAACTCATGAGTGAAGGTTTAAAGTGCACATGGGAAATGGGATTCTAAGTTGCTGAGATAAGGTAATGATGAAATAGAATGAGGACTTAGGGTTTGCTAGGGTTCTTTGCCTCCAACTGCTACTTGTTTGAATTTTTTGCTGCAGACGAGGGAAGTTTGGATTGTTGCAGAGACCAGAAGACAAAGCAGAACATGAAAATTTTAGGGATGCCTAGCAAGATTAAAATGAAGACCTTTGGATAGGATATAACCAGAGTTGTATAAGATAGGAAAATTTGGGTAACAGTAAACACACTTGAGCCAATTCCTTAGGAAGCATTGAATGTAATAGGTTTAAGGGATGTCCTAGTTGTTTGTTTTGTATGCGCATATAAATATAAGATGTGCCCATTGTAATTAGTATGGAAGATGACATAGAGTTGTGATAAGTAGAGTAGAAGTGTGTGAAGAGTCTATAAGATGTATTAGAGATTTGCAAGAGGTCAAAGCATCAGCACATCAAAGGAACTGATCTAATAAGTAGTGTCACACTAATAGTTCATCCAGCAGATATAGTGTGTATCTGATATCAAAAGGTTGTAGCCTTCACCAGTTGAGCACTGAGCTGTAGGACAGTGCATCCACTCCCCTAACAGGGACTATTGTAAAAGACTCCTAATAGGGTCTAACCCTTGACAAGGTCTACTGTACTTAATGCATTGTAAAGAAACACCTAAAAGGGTTAAGGATCTTCTAACAAGGTTCATAAAACACTAGTACAAAATATTAGTGGGTGTCAATTCCCACTGGGGTTTTTACCTATTTGGGTTTCCCCATAACCATATTGGTGTCATTTATTGATTTCATGTTTCATGTTTCATGTTTATGTGAATGTTCATTTTAGTACTAAAGCCTTTAAGTTCAGTTTAAAGATTAAGTGAAAAGATAAAATACAGTGACCACTGATTCACCTCTCCCTCTCAGTGTTCCCAATCCTAACAATTGGTATAAAAGCTCTGGTCCTCAGCAAAGAAGTTTAATCACTTGAGGAAATCATGGACAAAGTAGAAATGAAACATCTAAAAAGAAATCTGGAAGCTGCTCTTGAAGACCTGGACAAATCTGAAAGGGAAACTGAAGAACTAAAAGAAAAACTCAGTGATGCTCAATTAGTCATCAAAAGGCTAAGAAAGGATTTGAAAGAATTCTCTACCAGTGATCTAGGGACAATGGTCAAGAAGCTGAATAAAGAAAATGCATCCTTAAAAGAAAAACTTGAAGAATTTGATGATAAGCTTATTAATAATCAGGAAGTCTATGAAGAATGGGTCAAAGAGAACCTTCAACTGAATGAATAATTAAGGCAAGAAAACATGGAAATCTTGAAGCTAAGAAACAACAAAGAAAGCTTGGAATCTGAATTGAAAGAAGAAAAGAATCACATTAACAAATTACACACTAGTTCTGATTTGATAGAATCTCAGTTGTATGAAAGAAGAGCTAAAGGAGATACTAGTTGCATTGGATATAATGAAGCAAAAAATTAGATTGATAACATGTGAGCAAGAATGAAATCACCAGAAGGCACCTCGGATGCTAAAGAGACTAGAAGTCAGACCAAGGATCATATTGAACCACCTAAGAATGAGCGAAAGACTATAGAATACACTCATTATGCATGTAACAAGCATGGACACATAGCAAGGAATTGTACAGAGGTAAGTCCTTTTAATGGTTACTATTATTCATGCAATAAATTTGGTCATAGAGCTATGAATTGCAAGACAAGTCAAATGAGCAGGACTCAGTATAATCAAAGAAATCATAATCAGTCAAATGAAAGTTCTCATAATGTTACATGTTAGATATCTAACTATAATGGTCACTCAGCTAGACAATGTAAAATGGTGACCCATGTCAATGCACCAAGGAATATAAGGCCTCCATTCATTTGTCACTCTTGTAACAAGGCTGGACACATCTCAAAGTTTTGCAGATCAAGGATGCAAGGTTAGGAAAGCCCGAAGAACCAGTTTTGGATCCCGAAGGAGAAGTCAATTTTGTGAAAGCTTTAGAGGATGCAAGCTTGATTTGGTCAGAAGCAAAGAAGGACAAGGTTGATGAGTATGTATTGGATGCATCCATAGTGGACACACCCTCTACATCTGGATGAATGGCCCTCAGGGTCATAGGGGGAGCTAATTTATCTCTAGACCTCTGCATGGCTGGTATACTCACTCTTAGAGTATGTGCCTTTGGACTTAAGCTTTTGGAGACTAAGAGAACCTTTGTGCAAGAGTGCACTAGCTGATTGTTTGCAGAATGAAAGATATAAATTTCCAAGTGACAGCCTGGTTTATGCGACAAGCATTAATGGTAGAATTTCTACTTTAAAGTACATAGAAGATAGAAGATCTCTCATTGCATTTGAATTAAGAGTGATTGAAGAGAAGAAAAGCCTTAGTTTTTGATTGAGAAGGATTACAATTTGATTCATCAAATGATTTGCTATGCATTTGATCAGTTGCAGAAACCCTAGTTCATCGCGCCGATTCAAAATCTTTTGGAAACCTTTTTTGAAAGTGATATACAAGTAAGTGATGGATACTCCTATAGTATTTGATGTTGTAGAGAAGAAAATATATGTGTTTAAGAGGAATCCATTTAAATCTACACTAGATGACATAGAAGGGGCATTCTCCCACATGCCTATGGGCATTATGCATGTCGAGGACATTAGGGGATACATCTACTATAAGAAAAAACCAGT
The DNA here is from genome assembly GCA_027943335.1 of Chamaecyparis obtusa. NCBI lineage: Eukaryota > Viridiplantae > Streptophyta > Pinopsida > Cupressales > Cupressaceae > Chamaecyparis > Chamaecyparis obtusa. The sequence continues at coordinate 1,094,498 of BSBK01012184.1, forward strand.
AGGATTGGATAGATTAAGGGTGTACATGGAAACTATGCTAAAACTAGACAAAAACTTCATGGACAAGTATGTGTGGTGGAATAATCACCCTATAGTGGAGTATGCTACGGCATATGAGTTCTATGAATCAAAATAGATCAAGATTCTACTAAGAAAAATTCATGATGACCTATTTTGGATAGGTGAAGTGCTAGTAAGAATCACTGGTGACCTAATTCATGAGATGACTAGCCTCCCAAAGAAAGGCACCATCCTTCCAATGGGAAAAAATGTGAGGAATATTTTTGAACAGACTTGCAAGTCATGAAGTGATAGGTGCAGAATAACCATAGAGCCTATTGAGCAAGAGGACATCAAATTGATGTCTATGATACTTAGATACAAGTTTCAACACACCAATAGGGTAAACAGTGTGTCTACAACCACAATTCTTCCAGCCATAAGAATTGTTAATGAAAATGGAGAGTTCAACCTATGTGAAATCTTGCATGCACAACTAATTGACAACATCAAGGCAATCAAGCATGATAAGACCAAGATATTTAGATTTAGGTCTTTGATCACCTATATGTACTTTCACATTATTGGAAAAGTATCTGATTTGTATCTAGACAAATCCATCCCCACAATGGCACATATATCTCTCAAGGCATGTACTAAGAGCACTTTGAAGGACTACATGACTCTATAGTTGAAGACATTTAGAGCTAAGAGGCAGATGAGGTATAGGATACCAAAGAAGATAGTTGAGAAGTATAAGGATACTATCTGTTTTATGGTTGAAATAGACATAACATGCATGGAGGTAGTTGAACCTAGAACAAAGTGGATTCATCCACTTGGATATGAAGTAGATGAACAAGTTTTAGAAGCATATGCTCAGGTATTTCTTTCAGCTCCTAAAGACCCTGATGAGCCAAGATGGGGAGCCTATGAGGAGAAAATAAAAGAAATTGATGCATTCTTGAACAACGCAACAACAAAAAGAAAGGTTGCTAAGGTTACCTCAAAAATATTGAGAATACGTTGAGTGTCTCAAGTAGACCTAGACAAAGCAAGGGAACAAAATAATGCTTTGGAGTTAGAGAGCGCAGATGCAGCAAAGGAAGAATCAGATGATCCTAAGCTGAAGAAAGTGAAGATAGAAAAATTTGATGAACAAAAGGATAAAACTGATGATACTCCTTCTACACCCAAAGAAACCATTGACCTTACTTCTTCTCCTAATTATAAGGCAATGCCGAAGAGGAAGAAAGAGATCAACATTGGTCATCCATCCTCCAGAGAAATAAGGAACATAAAGAACTCACAAGCACCTCCTGAAGTAAGTTTCAAACCTAGTCTTAGTGTACTAAGTGCAAGAATAATTGATGAGGGAAGAATTGATCAGGTAGGAAAGTTTTATGAAAAATATAGCGAGATAGAGAAATATGAGATACATGGAATGATAGTCAAAAACATGTTGAAGTTCAAGAAGATAGTCTTGGAACTTAAGACTATGATCCCTAACAATGTGTGGAACATCCTAGAATTCCAAAAGAGACAAGCCGTTGAAGAGGATTTAAGGATAAGGGAAAAGATTCTAGATGATACCCTTCCACTATGTTCCTTAGAAGAGAAATCCTTGTTGCTGGACTTAGTAAAGCCACATCTCAGAACAAAGTCAAGGACTTTGCACATAATGGACAAGAATTATGAGTTGGTTGCAAAAGAAACATAGAAGGCATTTGAAAAAGTCTTTATGAGCAGGCACATGTATCCAGCTATTGCACCCACAACAAAAGTACCCTTAAAATAAGTCAAGGTGGTAGAGCCCACTAATGCATCAATGATAGGTCCTCATGATTCAGTGCCTATAGTGGAAACACAAAAAGAGGTAGATAAGTTTGTGCCCATGAAAGAGTAACTAAACGATAGCACCATTATCATTTATAATGTAGAGATAGCCATGGTGACCACTAACACTGAGTTAGACAAGTTTGAAGAAGCTTTTGTGAGCACACAAGAAGTTGAAATTTTATGGAGAAACACACCTCCCACTCATCAAGAAGAAGTATTGATTGAGGATATAACAAATGAGAAAGTGGAAGAAAAGATGAAAGAGAAGAAAGAACAAGAAAAATAAGAGAGAAAATAAAATGAACCATTAAAAATAAGAGTAAAATAAGAAGTCATGGATAAGACTCCCATCACTCCCTCAGTAGCATTGTTGTCAAGTTTGACACCTGACACAACTAGTTTGGATTCATGGGGAGAAGAAGACCTGATTAAGTTTAGCGTCTTAGCCATGGAGAAGACCAAGGAGAAGCAAGTGATGAGGAATCCCCTCCTTGTAGAATCATTGAACATCTTAAACAACTTGTTACCTATAGACAAGAAAGTGTCCAAAGTACACTCATTTGATGATGTTAGTTCAGTGATTTCACAGTTCAAGGGAAACTTCTCTAGCCTGGAAGAATCTGCATCCTTAGTTGCAAAGGAGAAATATATGAAGAAAAGGCTCAAGTAATTGGTTAGAAACTATGCACTTGACCTAAGCTCACTAAAGGATAGTCAAGCATACCTGAAGGAATTTGTAGTAAAGGGAACAAAGATCATTGCTGAATGTATGAACCAACACAAGTTGACTAGTGATTTGTACAAAAAGGTACAAGAGGCAAAAACCATGATAGAAAGCATAAAGAAATTAGTGGAAGATCCATCTATTTATGTGAACATGTGAAACAATGTCTACTAAGGATAGTTAGACAAGATTGAGAAGGCAGAAAAAGAGATGACCAAGATAAGGGCTAGACGGGCTAGACAAACTCAGATAAGGAATGCTCTTGCACCCTCATTAGACATACTAAATCAGAATATCAAGGAGATCGATGCCACCATGGTGACATATGATCAAGGTCCTAGAACTGATCTGGAGAAGATGGAGAAGCTACAGTATGCTTTATGCGCCCATCTATAGATTGTAAATTCACTGATCACATTTTGGAAGAAGGAGATCCAAAATCTGCAGATTGCATATCCGGATGTTCTATCACAGTAAGTTTTTGTAGATTCAGTTTTGACACACCTTTTCCATTAATTTCAAAAGGGGAGTATCTTTAGAATATGGGTTATAGATAAGGAGATATAAGATAGAAAGATATGTATAGGGACATATAAGACAAAAGTTTTTTGTATCAAGGAACAATTAGCAACTTGGCCATATTCCTTTGTTTCCATCAATGATAAAGAGGGAGATTGTTGGCTAGTTGGCTATACTGATGTATATGACTTAATATAGTGTTTTCATTATGGAAACAAAGTCATATAGTAGTTTGGAGTCAACACACTTAACAAGAATATCAGAAACTGACTAAGTGTTGAAGACTGGATAGTGTACAGAGTTCCTGAAGCTCAGAGCATCAGCGCACATGCATATGACTGAGTTATGGTGTGCACCCTGGAAGTTAAGTTGGTTAGACTATATTCATGCTTAGTCTATGAGCGCATGATCAGATATGCAAGTATGAGAAAGATACAGACAGTTGAAGTTACACAGCCAATGTGTGCCAGTGAAGAATAGAGTAAGCAACCGACTGTTATCATTTTGAGTAGCGGTTATATTCTAATGATGTAAAGGATATGTGCCTATTGTAATTAGGTTTCCGAAATGTATATATGTTTGTTTGTAAACACGCTTGAGCCAATTCATTTGGAAGCATTGTATGTAATAGGTTTAAGGGCTGACCTAGTTGTTTGTTTTGTATGCACATATAAATATGAGATGAGCCCATTGTAATTAGTATGGAAGATGACATAGAGTTGTGATAAGAAGATAAAAAGTGTGCGAAGAGTGTATAAGATGTATTAGAGCTTTGAAAGAGGTCAAATCATCAGCGCATAAAAGGAACTAATCTGACAAGCAGTGTCACACTAATAGTTCATTCAATAGATATAGTGTGTATCTAAGATCAGAAGGTTGTAGCCTTCACCACTTGAGCAGTGAGCTCTAGGAAAGTGCATCCACTCCCCTAACAGGGACTATTGTAAAAGACTCATAACAAGGTCCGACCCTTAACAAAGTCTATTGTACTCAATGCATTGTAAAGCAACTCCTAACAGGGTTAAGGATCTTCTAACAAGGATCATAAAACACTAGTACAGAATATTAGTGGGTGTCAATTCCCACCGGGGTTTTTACCTATTTGGATTTCCCTGTAACCATATTGGTGTCATGTGTTGATTTCATCTTTCATGTTTATGTGAATGTTCATTTCAGTACTAAAGCATTTAAGTTCAGTTTAAAGATTAAGTGAAAAGCTAAAATACAGTGAACATTGATTCACCCCCCCTACCCCGCCCTCCCCCCCCCTCTCAGTGTTTCCATTCCTAACACCATCAACATAATATCATAAAGAACTTCATCATGATATTTTCAAATCCTAAATTTTACATGACATTATTCACTTACCCAAATTTTATGCTCATATGTAATCCAAGCAATCTGATATGGATTAGGGTGCTTCATCCTTGATAAAAGCAACTTTGTAACCAAAACTTTTGATGCCAAATTATTTGAACTTACACTATCAATGATCATCTTGCAACACTTTCCAAAAATTGTGCATATGGTTTTGAATAAGCCTCTCCTCAAAGGGTCCTCTTTCATTCCAAGATTCCACAAAGCTCTCCTAATCATCAATTTTTCACCACCTTCTGATTGGTTCATTAAATTAGGTGAGTCTTCTTGCACAAGTGCATTCCTGATACTGCTACCAACCTTCTTAAATTAAAATGCCCTATTTCCTTCTTTACCACACTTGAAACAATTTCCCTTAAACCATATTATGTCTTCTCTCTTATAATCATTACCTATAGGAAAAATACCTCTTGTATAACCTCCTTTTCCTTGGTATGGACTTTCTCATTTCTGAACTAATTTTTTATTATCTTGATTTATCTTATCTCGATCAGATTTGCTACTTTCTCTATAATATATGACTCTTCCTCTCCTCTTCTCTTCCATGGTCATGCCGTTTCTTTAGCTTCTCCTTTGTATTAAATTAAAATTTATAGGCTCCATCAATGCTATTCATCTTCACCAAACTAGTTTCATATTGTATAGAAGTTCTTAATCTATTCAGGTACCTTGCAATAATTTCAACTTCATCATCCATATGTCTAGATATGATATCCAATCTTCAAAATTATTCAGTATATTCCCTTATAGTATTATCCATTTGTTTGAAATTTTGCATTCTTCTCAAAAAGCTAACTTGATAATCACCCAGTAACAATTTATCCTTCAATTTATTTATCATCTTATCTCATATATTGATCTTTTTTTTTTCATTCTCTGTTGATCAAGCTACAAATGTTCCCACCACAAGGATGCATGTCCTTTGAATTTTGTATCGGTAAAATTCACCTTCTTTTGCACCGATGTACCTTCATATTCCAAATATTTCTCCATTTTAGAGATCAAGTCTAACAATTAAGCTAAACTCAACTTTCCATTATACTCGAGAGGATTGAAATGTGGTTTAGCATTCACACTTGTCAAATTTGTCAAGAATCTTTCTTTTTATTGTTCAAGAATAGAGGCTTGTTTTACTCCTTCTTCTACTTCTTCAACTTCATCTTCACTAATGTCTTTAATAGATCCTCCTCTTTTTTGGGTTGTCTCAACAACTTCAAGCCCCATAGAGTTTTATCTTATCAGATCCAACACAACGTGATCAACATCTCTCCTTCCTCGAACAATTTACACAATCCTCTGCAATTATAGGCTAGATCACAATCTTCCACCCTACAACCAATTCAACTAGGGATTTCTAGAATAAAACCTTTCTCTGATACCACTTGAAACCTCAAAGCTATGTGTACACAAGAAATAATAATATACAATGGAGAGATAATTTATGATCAGATATATTATTCAGAGGTCAAATAATATACATGTTAGGTTGTTAGGCCTTCTTGACTACAACCACATAGAAAGAAATGAAACTCAAATCCTCATACTGATTTGTCGAAGTCTTAGATCTAGGTTTCATGAGTCCACTACCAGTCTAACATCACTAGTTCTAAAGATACATCAAGTTATTACATATAGGAAACACCTCCAAAGTCAAGTAGGAAAGAAGTACATTCCCCAACAAAAGGAAACGTGTAAACCAAATAGGTCTGACCAAAAAATGAATCAAAGATCTAACAAATAGAAACAACAAGGAGCGTGATCATAGAAAATGATCCATAAAAGGTCTACAAATCACTCATTACAATTGCAATGGTCAAAATACAAAGATACACAATCGCACATCAAATCTCCAAATAGGTCCAAGCAAGAAATGAAAATGTTTCCAAAGGATAGGAAAAGGATTAAATATTGAACATCCAAGAACATTAGGAGGTGAAAATATAAGAAGATGTTTCGAGATAGGTCTCAAATAAGACTGTACAATTGCACACACTATCTTGAACATATGAATTATTGGTTAGCATAATCTCTCCAACTGGTAAACAAGAACAACTACCAAGAACTATTTTTGTTTGATGCAAGATTCTGATAAACCCAAGATGGTCCTGCATCAGATGGTTTCAAGTAATATAGTCACAAGATCCACTGATGTAGTCAGTTTTATGTTTCTTAACTGATGTGGTAAGTTTTAGGTTCCTAGGTCAAGAGATCTACTAATGCAGTCAATTTGGTGTTTCTTGAGTGAGTGAGGAGGATTGTTGATGATGCTTCATCAAAGTCTCTATAAGGGTTGGGTTCAAAACCCTTATAACTTACACTTCCATATTAATGTAATAAGAGGGGTAATATTAGCATAATATTACATTTAGATTGATTTCATAAAAGTTACTAGTTATATAACTATTAACGGTTATCACTATTGATAGTATGAACTATTTATGTACAGCCTATTTATAGGCAATTGATTGAATAAACCATTGAATTAAAATCTAATTTCATTCTATTTTTTAATAAGTATCATATTATATTCTGCTCAAATCTTTATATCTTTTATTAGTTAGCAAGTTTTTCATCCAAAGCATCACCATTGGGCTTCAAGTCCTTAATTTGAAATCCTTGGCCCTTAAAGTTGGTGTTGTAAAATGGGGTAAGGTTATGCTTCATGAATTTTCTATTCTTGGTCAATATTTTTTTTATTAATGATAAAAGAAAAATACATTTATTTACTCTCCACAAACATTTTCTAGGAGCCTTACTCATTCAAAGGTATCATTGATTAGTCATAGATTATCCATGATGTCATGGAAATGAATTAGCAAGTTATAGATAAGAATTTGGAGGCTCTAAAAATTGTTAAATAACTTCCATAAGTATGGCTTGGGTTTGTGACCTTGTTTTATTTCCTTTCCTATTTTTTGTTTGTTGGTTTGTTGTTGGATTTTGTTGGTTTATATTTTGTTGATGAAAATTTAATGTAAAGGGTTTAGGGGTCCCTTCAAAACCAATTCTACCCTAATTAAAAACAAGAAAAGTTGCCAAACATCTTCGGTCTACAATAGTATAAAATAAAAATAAGAATTGAGCAAATAATGCCCAAAACACCAAAGAGTAAACATATGTTTTTTACTTTAGAAAATACTTGAATAAAAAGAAAAGTTATAAATAATAGCCAAACAACATCATAAGAAAATTGACAATTTATTAAAAAAAATAGGAAATTTGGATCCTCAATGTTTTTGAAAATGTTCTAATGTTTTGTAAAGTATGATTGTGCTATTATACAAAGGCCAAGAATCCAAAGCATCGCACCTGAATTTGAAAAGTCTAGGTTTAAAGGATCAAAAGGGAACATAGAAAGAAATACTTTATTTTTCACACATCAGGTATCAATAAGATCTTTTCTACCCCCCACACACATTTAATGTGATTTACCACTTTTGAGATTCTATTCCTCATTTATATCTTCTAAAAAACATTGGTGGGGCCTTGTTTCAGGAATATTTTGATAAACATATGTGCAAAGTACTTGATAATTCTTTTCTTGAGTAAAGTATGGATACTTGGTCTAATAAATAGGTACTTATGGAAGATACCATTATTTGGACAACTAGAATCAATAATAAAGTAGTTAAAGATCTAGATCTAATGATGAAATTGTCCAATATGCTATAAATCATTACTTTTGGTACTTATTTTATATATTATGATAATAGAAAATACATTTCTTTTATTGGATATTATATAATTGATTATATTTTTATATTACAAACATTATTTTCAAATCTATTATGATATTTTATAAAAGATGACAATATAATTCTATGCTACTACATATAATATAAATTATATTTTATAATTCTTGTACACAAATCTGATTTTCATTTAATTTTTTTTTAATTTGAAAGAAAAAATTACATAAAAAATGGGAATGAGAATTCTTTTTATTTTTATTAAAACAATGCAAGAATAAAGCAGACATCTTAATCATCTAACATTAACAAAGAACAGAAGTATCTAGGTCGAAGATCCCGCCTGCCCTAGATAAAAAAAAGTAATGTAATTATTAAACTGTGTACGGATAAGGCTACGTCTCATAGGAGAAAATTGACCATAATCGATTGTCATCATTGTTCATCGTGCTGCTATGTCTAATTGTACGTAAAAGCATTGTGCTTCAAAATATAAGTAACCAAAGCTGTCCAAAAATGCGGCAAGGAACAGTTTAAGTAAACGTTCTATTGGCTCGGAGTGCATGTAAACCGTCGCATACAATATTTTTGAGAGTAAACTTGCACAAGATTAGGGAGTTGAGTTTGGCGACTCTTGTTTCCTCCAACTGAATTCATTCAAATATAGAGGAAACAGAAAGTGGCCAATGTCCATCCAGGCATTTATTCATGAATTATTTCCAATAAATTGCTGTCTTGCAAAAGTTTATGTAAACGAGGCCGACAAAAAAGGCGTATTATAGTGGTCCCTTAAACACAGGCTATATCTGAGCATGCAATCCCTTCGGATATGAACAAATCCATATGAAATTAAAGAACCGTAGAATCTCTACACCAGGCTAACACCCACCTGGCAATTAAAAAGTCCGAAATTGTAAAAAAAACGAGATATCATGTAGGAGGTTGGCAAAGAAAAATTTAACGGATCGATAATAAGGATATCATGAAGGAGGTTAACATAGCCAAAATTAATAGATGGATAGTAAGCATTTTCTGCCGACCCCATGGATACCGACGAGTGATAGAAAAGTTCAAAGGGCATCAACGGAATCCGTAATCTACAGGAAGCTGATTGCTGTTATTAAGACATTTGTCTCCAAGTATTTCAACGCACTCGAATTCCTCGATGCCCACACATTTTTAAGAACATGATCATTATTATTCCAAAGTTGATAACTAGAATCATAAATTATATTTAAAAGGAAAGTCAAATAATTATTTTAGTAACTAATATTATATTAATATATTGTATTTGATGAGGAAGTATACGAACAATATATTTTTTAATATTAATTACTCACCACCAACTCTTACTGTGTGTGATCTATTTTTCTTTTATTTTATGATTCTTTAATAGGATTAATGTTCATCATACTAATTAATCATGAACATTTATGTAAAGTAAATTATATTATAATGTTTTGAGCTTGATTTTTAACTTAAATGTAATAGAAATGTAATGAATCATTATAATAAAATTTTGATATTCTAAAATTTAAATTTTATCACATATTTAATATAAATTAAATATCATTATAGATTGTCATTAATGAAAACTATTATTATGAAAAGTATTTCATATTTACATAGAAAAATATTATATTTTAAGCATTTAAGAAGATACATTTGATAGATTGCTTATTGTACAATTAGTACTTCATATAATATCAAATAATTATATAAATATAAACTTATATGGAACATAATTAATGTTGATATAATTACATTATAGTAATTTTATGAATAGTATAATTCTTTCATTAACATAAAATAAAATAAAAAAATTATTCATTTGAAAATGTAGAGGGGTACAAGATCTTGTCGTAGGAGTCGAATGTGTAGACCTTGAAGAACAAAATATACACAGATCGATCTTGAAGAACAAACTATAGAAATAAAAGAGAATTAAGAAAAAGAGAAACACTAGAGAGTAGTAGAAAAGGATCTCAAACATCCCTTTTAACCCATACATCAAAAAGGTCAAGGGTAATGTCCAGAAAGGTCCACTCATTTTTTGTAACAGAAACCTACTCTTTCTCCTTGTCCTTATGTGTAGGCCGGATTTCCAATGCTAGTCTAGGAATTTATTTAGATGAGTTGAACTACTCATAATCCCTACTAGAATTGGGTTGGCTACTCCCACCACAAGTGATCAGGTTCAAACCCCCATAGGTGACCTAGAGGTAGAATATGACATTAGAAGAGGTGCACCACATCTCCTTTTTCACCCCTTTTATTTGAGTCCATTCTCGCCCCAAGCTGACCTCCTATAGAAGTGCATAGTCATAGGAGCTTTTAGCGGAGTCTATTCTATGGTTTTTAGAACCTATTAGGAGGAAAGCACATTGCCTACAATGAAGCTAAGGATGACATATATATCCATTTTAGTAGTGGAGAGGTGAAGTTCTTCCTAACAAAATGGCTACCACCACTAGACAATTTGAAAGAAACCTAGGATCAGAGTGTGTTTGTAATACCTCTCCTATGGCAATACTTAGACTTTTCTGATTTGGACATTTTATTATGATGGTTAGAACTATACAATTACATTTATGTTTTGTGGATGATGATATGATGGATATGCTCATTTATGGTTATCAATTATATGTTTATGAGATTAGAAAACCATCTATTTTTATATGTTTTATGGATCTAACTCAGGATTTGAATCTAACCATTATCATGATGTTTTATGTTTCATAGATATGTGTCTGATGTGTTTTCATGACTCAGGACGAAGTCGTAGTTACTCACTTAGTTGACGTCCACACGATGTATCGATCCTGGTCATCTGCTTGCATATATCTGATTTGTATCTCCATATGTATCTATATATGTATCTCTTCTTGGTGATGCAGGATTGCAGGTACCGGATATCATCTCCACCTGGCTTCATAGGTCTGAGTGATCCCTTAAAATCCTCAATCATTGTTGTTGTTACGGAGATATCACCAGGTTTCACAGGAAGAAACTTCACCCTTAATCCTTTTATCCTTAGGTGAGAAGTGTCGAGTCTGTCCCTTGTGTGGATGTATTTGTGATCTCTCGGTTTATTGGTTTGGTGGATCTTGTAGTTAGTTTCTTGTCTTTTGCATTCTTTGAGAATGAGGTTTTGAGTATGGTATTTTTACTTCTTGGTATGCTCAATTTTGTTAGTAGATTATTGATGTGATTTATTTGAAGGTATGATTTATTAATTTATCTTAATTAGTAGCTACTATTATACTAGCATATCTTGTTAGGGACGAGTTGGTATGTGATTAAATCATGTGATTTTAATATTTATAATAATGAATAATTTTATGGTATTATTTTATAATACTCATAATAACAAAGTGTCTATGGCAATATTAATAATAAAATGTTTTAAATTAAATAGTGGTAAAATCTAACTTATGTTAGTAGCTACCTAATATATATTTTCGAACATGGATTAGTGTATGAATAAATAATATATTTAATAATAATGTTATTCTCAAATATTTAATATTTGTAATAGTGTGTCTTACTTATGATATATGTACCATAAGCATGTGGGTGCACACACATGCCTATGAATATATATATATATATATATATATATATATATATATATATATATATATATATATATATATATATATATATATATATATATATATATATATATATATATATATATATATATATATATATATATATATATATATATATATATATATATATATATATATATATATATATATATATATATATATATATATATATATATATATATTAATATTATATAATTAAATTAATAGTGTGAAGGAAAAATTATTTTGGATAAATATAAATCTAAGTTATTCTTATAAATGGTAAATAGGATTAGTAGATTCTATTACCATAGTTAAATAAATTAGTAAATTATTTTAAGATTATATTATTTATTTTGACTCCCTTAAATTTAGGGAACATGGATTATAGTTTTATTTTAAAATTATTCTCCCTTTACGGGAATGGTTCTGCAAGCCATCTCATTAACTTTTAACGGATAGATAGTTGAGATGGTTGCATCGGTTGGATTACCTATGCAACCACCTCCTCCATTCTATTTACAGGAAAGACTTTCCTGTGTGTGGGAGTTGGAAAGGAAATCTTGTTTTGAGGCTTTAATTTTAGGATATTTCTATAGTTTAGAGAAGAGAGAAAATTGATTTTTCTCTAAGAGGAGGTGAAGGAGATTGGAGCTTTCCTATAGGAGGAATTCAAAGGAGTGTTGGAAGAGATTTAGAAGCTTGTATTCTTCTTCATCAACTGATCTTCGCAAGACTCCAAGTTGGAATTCATCCTAAGAAATAAATCTATTTTATAATATGAATTGTTGTTTTGAGATTTGTTTGAAAGTCTCTGTGTTTCTGTACTATTTGTATTATTGTATTGTGTATTATTATTATAGGATGTTGATACGTTAATTTATTATGTAATAATGCAATACTATATTATGTATGTTGATACATTATTGTATTATCGCTGGTCATATATTTATTATTGTATTATTGCTGATATATATATATATATATATATATATATATATATATATATATATATATATATATATATATATATATATATATATATATATATATATATATATATATATATATATATATCTATATATATATATATATATATATATATATATATATATATATATATATATATATCTATATATATATATATATATATATATATATATATATATATATATATATTATTGTATTATTTTGCTAGCCATCCATACATTATAGAAATGATATATTGTTGTATTTCAAATGCTATATTATTGCAACATTCTGTCATTTTAATAATAATTTATTCTGTGTCGTTTATACTTTATTATATTTTGTATAATTGTATTATTGCATAAACCTTTGTGTATTGTTATATTATGTATTAATGTATTAATGCAAAATGTTTGTGCATTATTGCAATATGTATTATTGTATTATTGTAGAAACATTTGTATAGTATTATTGCATAAACGTTTATACAAATACAACTCGTTGTATTATTGTACCATGCTGGCTATTTTTGGTTTTATATGTATTATTCTAGCCGTTTATAACATTTTGTCATTGCTTATATTCTGTCATTTTGTTATGTCAGCCAGTCGTTTATAGAAGTTTATAGAATCTTGATTTTGAACATAGTTTTATTCTCATGTTTTGGTTCTCTGTCATTTGGCTGAATAATAGTTTTTACCTGTGTTGTTTATGTGTGTTTAGTTGCTGCATTTATATCAAGCTTGAAGTTGAACAAGTTTAATATTTAAACCAATTAGCACAATAATTATATTTTCACTTTATACAAGTATAACATTTAAGTATAAGTTTACTTTAAGTTATACTTTTATAAAGGGATTAGGTACCTTTTGGATTGATTGGAATAGGTTTCAAATTCCTAGGAGTTAAGCTACAACTTCTAGATTTTAGATTTTAATAAAATTAGACTTAGTCAATTTCAGGCTTAGTCAAATTTTAGGTTTAGAATGAAATTTAGGAGCATTATCTTTTGGTATATGAAATTTTGTGTAAATCTTAATTTTGTCCATTACTTGTTTGGTGGAGGTTATGTTTAGTGCATTTAGATGCCTTAATAGGGTTAGGATGTGTGTAGGAAGTATTTTAGGGTTTAGGGTTGTCTAAGAGGATCAGGACCATTCTAAACATCCTTAAACATTCCTAATTTCACTAAAACATCCATAAACTATCTTATTATTTTCTATTCTTTGTAGCAGTTCTCAAATGTGTTTATTAGATGTTTTCACTACATGTATGACGTGATTGTGATATATGGGTTAAGGGTAGAAAACCTAACGACACCTAATGAGTGGCTCTTAGTGCGGGGCCGGGGCCCTAAGAGGCTAGAACCAGGATAACCGACTGAAGAGTTATTTAACAAGTGAAAACTTAATTAAACTTATGGGAATGAGTTCAGACATTAAAAATATTAAATGTGCCTTGCCCATGCCATTAGCACTATTAAAGGCTATGGATGGGAGTGGGAGAAGGTACCTATGCGTAGGTACGATCGAATGGCGCTTGTCAGTATGAAAGGCATTCGATCCCGCATGTGCCTACTTGGGGGCTGGGGGCCAGAATGGCTAGTACCAGGACAACCCAAGGGGTGAGGGCTATGCGATGATACTCACTTAGGTTGTTTCTTAGAGTTTCTACTAAGCCTTAGAACCTTTTGGGGAAAGATTTATACTTTGATCATCTTGTATTTGCTATTTGGGAAAGGTTACCCAACCCTAGGTTTGGCCTAGCTATTCCTTCTTTGTGGACCTTGTTGTTTATCTCCTAGCATGGGGGAGTGGGCCTTTTAGGTATCCACGTGGTTGGGTGGTAAATATTTTTATCAAGGTATCTTTTGTGGATGCTATGTTTGAAGATTCATGCTTGCTTATGTACCAGTTTTCAAAGAATGAAGGCTTTGTAATTATCTTTCATGATGTAAATTTATTGTTACCTCCTGAGTGGAGATGAATGTAATGTAATCATTGATGTAATTCAAAAAATTTCATAAATCATTACTTAGGTTTTCCTTTTACAAAGAGAATCTTTGTTCTCTTCCCCGGTTCCCTTGCGGGGCATGACAGTGTTAGAGAGAGGAGTAGGAGAGCTTCAATTATACCAATATTTGTAAGGTCCTGAACCATCATGAAAAGACTGACTATTCAGAGTAACTATAGAAACCATGCAAGTGGAAATCCCTCAATGATAATGAAAATCCTAAAGTCATCCCACCTCCAAAGCCAATTTATTATCACATACTTAAATCTTTGGTACCACATTATTACATTTACCATCTTTAATTGAAATAAAATCGTAAGTAAAAATACATCTATTAAAAAATAAGACATCATTCACATCATTCAGGAAAGAGAAAAGGATCTCAGCCTCTGGAATTCATGTAATAATTTTGTAAACTTTAATGGGATGCAAGGCAAGTCCTCATAAAAGAATAAAAGAAAAAGATATGCTAGGAAAATGGTTTTGGCAAAAAGGGGTTGAAGAAATCATGAATCTAGCTCTACAAATTATAAGCATGAAAGTAGAACGACAATAGGAAAATTAAAAAACTCTAGTTTCTGATGGAAAGGGAATGAGGGTCATGGGTTCACATATGCCACATGTAGGAGTGTGAAGGCAATGCTTCTAGAAAAGAATTTACAATGAAAATTGGATAATATTAGGCTTGACAATTGTAGAAATTTTTTTGATGAATCTATATTGTTACATGGTATGAGAAGACTATAAGTTTCACTAAATATTTGATGAAGGAAAGAAAGGAATGTGCTGAGAGAGCCAGTAGTAACCCAAACATGGCTTGTAGATGCTAAATATAGTGTTTGGATACAAAATCCAATCTTTCCACAAGGGCTTCATAGAGTGAATGCCAATCTTCCATAGCCTATTTAGAGGTAGAATAAATTAGACTAAGTGATTTATATCCATTAATTTGGTTGGAAAAGATAATAATGGGCTTTTTTATGTTCCTAAAATCAAATAATCATAGTATTTGTGGGAAAAAAGTTTTAAAGTGCATGAATGCACTTTTTTGGGAAAGCATGCATTACAAACCATAAGAAACAAGGCCAAAATAATATTTTGGACCTAAATGAGTTGATACAAAAATAATATTATGTTGGTTAACTGAGAGGCCATACCTAGAGATAGATGTGACTCACTAGAGAGAGGATTTGATACCTTACTAATCATTTCAATACTATTAAGAATAAAAATTCCTTTAATATGAATGATATCCATCATAAAAAGAAGGGTTTAATTTAAAATCCTCTTCCAAGTTTCCTTTTTGACTAAATTCTCTAAATAAATATAATGCCAAAGAAGCAATTTCTAGGCTGAATTTGTAGAAATGATAGGACTACAAAAGGCTAAGCTCTACTTAGAGGTAAAAAGGAGCCTCAAATTACCAGATTCAAGTGAGTGGCAAAAAATCCCTAGGAAACTTTCTGAAATCCACAATGGTCTTAGGTGAAAAAGCATACAAATTCCTCAACAAATTCTCAAGATTTTTGTAAGAGAAATTCGATAGAGCCGAATAAGACATGTACGAAACATGGTTGGCTACAAGAAAATTAGAACAGTCCCAAAATTTATTGCAAATCAAAAGCGTCTTGGTAATCCAATGTGATATATTTTTCTAGATTTTCGAAAGCACTACACTCAAAAGGTCGATGTGAGATCCCTAGAAGGAAAAGGGGATAAGGTCAAAAGGTGAATTATTTTGTCATGCCCAATTCACTTCCAACCTTATTGGAGCATCTAGCATGAAATTGGAAGTAAATATTTCTAGTAACATTAAGTTTAATGTAAGAAAATAGAAAAACTAGAAGTGATGCAATGGTGTAAAATTACTAAAGGGATTTCTTGGTGTTTTTATAATCTTTGATCAAGGTGAGAAAAGAATCATTCAAAAAATGACTATTAAGTATCTTTGAAAGTGACTCCTATAGGGAAATTCCCTGATGTGCTCACATAAATAATTTTTTAAAGAAAATAACCAAAGTCTTCAATAGCCCAAAAATGTGATGGAGTAAAAGGGCTCCCTTCTAGATAGAATGAAAATGACAAAAATATGAACATTAATTATTGTTGATGGTGATACACATGGAGGCATCTCCAAAAAATATTTTGACAAATTAGATAATGTAGAGGCCAAAGCCAAGGATACCATGCATGGCTAAGGTAAAAGGTTATCCAATCTGATCATAGGCCTTGGAGAAATCAATTTTGAGGAAAATGGTACTCTATTGGGAATGATTTTTCCATTAAATTCCTTCCTTCAAAACAACATTTTTATCTAGAATAAATATAGATTTTATAAAAGTAATCTACTCTAGATAGATAATTTGAATAATAAAATGGTGATTTTGTATGGCCAATGCATTGATAATGATCTTATAAGATACATTGATTAGGTTTAGAGGTTTCCAATGGGTTCCTGGGTAAAAGAACAAAGTTGTGTAACGTTTGAGGCTTACTTATCAACACATTTGAGTATTTCTAACTAAAAATTATTTGTTTCCAAACATATGGTGAAGCTAGATTCATTAGATAAGTGCTTCAAATTTTCCAATTGGAAATATTTATTACATGCATGTTTTATACCAATTTGGGTCCAATTACCAAAGAAATAAAATTATTTTAGAAAAGTGATGTTTCAATAACTCCTACTCTTTTTAATGATATTTTTCTAAAAATATAAAAATACCCTTTTATAGAGCTCAGAGTTAAAATTATTGGCATATAAATTTATAAGTATTTTGATTAGATCTAATATATTATAGTTTCAAAATACTCCAAGTAGGTATTAAACATTCAAGAAGATGTTGGTTCAAATAAAGAAAAGAATAGTAAATCATATCAAAAAAATTTAAAATTTGTATTTAACACTAGAGGAGAGAGTCCTCTTCAAGAATATGTAATTTTATTTTTTTTCTGAATGGCATAGATTTGATAGGGGAAATTTGACGGGAGATGAAAACTATCAATTTCAGATATGTTCAACTTTGACTAGTTATATTAGAGAAAATATACATTGAAAATCAATCTTTGTTCTTTTTTGCACTAGCTATACATGTCATCTATAATATATTTTAAAATTAGAGGAAAAAATATTAGTTGTATATACTTGTTTGGCGGGAACTAGAACCCAAAATTTTTGGCATTTTTTAGCAACTCAAAAATTTAAAAATTGTGTCAATTTATGTTTTAAAAAAATAAAAAAAATATAGGCATAAAATTGATCCAATTTTACACAGTTCATTAGTTTACATCATTTTTTAAATTCTAGACATAAATGTCACATTTATGTCGATAAAGTTTAATAGTTGGTGTGCTATTGATTGTTTCCTTTATAAAAGTGTGACACAAATTTGTACTTTTATCCACCTACAAGAAATTGAATCCCTAAAAATTTCTCAAACTCAAAGTTATTTTCCTTATTTTTTTTTTCTAATTGATATTAAAATTTGAATCACTTAAAGTCTAAATGTGAAAAAAGTGAAGTAGTATAATTCTATTTTTTTACAATATGCTTATTTTAATATTTGAAGATATTTTATATCCAAACTTTTTTTTAATAGTTTTTCCCATTATTATATTTCACTCTAATTATTACCTGATATTTAATAATTCCTTTCCATCCTCACTAATTATGGATAGCATTTATGTCAAGTATACCTAGATTCCATTTTTGTATTTCGACTATCTTATCCAAAAAATTTATCGTCTTGTGATATTTTCATTCACCATAAGTCTTTGGCCTACCATGTACATCGACTTGACTCATGTGGAGATAAATAATTATAGTAAAACTAAGAATGCTACTACTTTATAGCCATTTTTATAATATGGTAATTTTTCTCCTACATTGTGACAAAGTGAATGTTGTGACACGATTAATGTTAGAGATATATCAATTTATGTGATTCAAGTGAAGCTTAATTCTATTTGTACTAGGCTCCACATGGAATGAGTTTCCTTTGATATTAATTCCAAAGGAAATTATGAGGATGATTATAGGAAATTCATAAATAAAAGATAGAATATCTCCCACTTATAGATAGTCATAAGGATTGACCTAAATGAAAGGATATGATGAAGGTCCTCAAGAGGTATCTAAGCCTATTCAGAAAGGTTCTAATATTTTTACTAGTAGCTACTTCCTATTTTAAATAACTTCAACCATAGTATCAAGATATTTTTTCTTTCTAAATACATTCTTATCTTTCTAAATTGTGTATTAAAGTGAAATCTAAAAATAGTGATATCCATATTTAACTAGGTTATATCCTTAAACATTAGAAAAATCATTTAAGACTAACAATATTTATGATCTCACTCTCCTACATCACTAATACCTCTTTTACCGTTGACTTAAACAAGGCTCGAATGCCCTATAATCGAGGAACCTCTCCTTCTATTATGCTAAAATCCATTCCTCTTTAATAGAATCCTTGTCATGTTGACCCCTATTTTATCACTAAAAAATACTTTTTTTGGATTACCTTAGTCCTTTAAAAATGAAGAAAATTATATCTCTTACAAAAATTTGTTTTACTTGTATATGACAAATTGACTAAAAGTGTATGACTTCAAAAGGGTATCTCACTATTTATTTTAGATTGATTCTTCTAGTAGAGATATAATACTTGTTTAATTTATCTTGAGAAATGAAATATAAAACTCAAGATATATATATCTATCTTAAAACAATCTATTTTAATTATGTATGAAAAATAGATCAAAAGTTGGTGCCCTGAAAAGAATATATCACTATTTATTTGAGAAAGACTTTTTTTAGGCTATGTATATTAAATCTTTCAATTTTCTAACATAAAAAGAAATTTGTATTGCATAAAAAAATAAACTTTAAGAAAAAAAAGAACTCAAAAGTAATATTGAGCTTATTTTGGATTTTATTTTATATATTTTAAAAAAGTAATATTATGAGTCCTTTTATACTTTCATACATGAACACTTTATTATTTGGGCCCTCAACTCTAAGTGTGCCCTTTATTTTGAAGATGGATTCCATTCATCTTGTACTTTATATTAGTACATTTAAGGTTTGGTCAGTGTATTAGATGGATATTAAGAGTTCTTTCATACATGGTTATCTTCAAGAGGATATTTCTATACAGAAACCACTAGGTTTTGTATGTAATTATTCAATTTTTAGAGACTTCAACATTCATTATATGATATCAAACAACCTCCTAGATTTTGGTCTGAGAAAATAGATAACTCTTTGCTTTCATCAAGATTCAGTAGATGTCATTCTAATCCTATAGTCTACATTAAGTGGCATGGGTGTGATCTTCTAATTTTCTTTCTTTATGTGGATGACTTGATACTAATAGGGATTTCTCATGCCATGATTGTGAAAACTCAATGATCCTTGATAAAGAATTTTGATATGACTAATCTTGGTTTGTTGCACTATTTCCCTAGTCTTCAAATTCATCAATCTTCTATTGGTATTTATGGTTTTCCAACATAAGTATGC
Organism: Chamaecyparis obtusa; assembly: GCA_027943335.1. Lineage (NCBI taxonomy): Eukaryota > Viridiplantae > Streptophyta > Pinopsida > Cupressales > Cupressaceae > Chamaecyparis > Chamaecyparis obtusa. The sequence goes on from BSBK01012184.1 coordinate 1,114,745, forward strand.
ACTTCAATTGCTACAAATATTTTGCATGGATGATTACAAACCAACCCCTACTCCTTTTCAGTCAGGTGTTGTGTTGTCTACCGACTGCACTACTCCATCAATGGTTTCTACCTTTTATAGGTAGTTAGTTGGGAGCCTTTTCTACTTGACACATACTCATCCTGATATTTCCTTTGTTATTAGTCTTGTTTCTCAGCTTTCTCAACGTTCTAGAGAGAGACTTCTATAGGAAACTAACTATATTATTGTGGTACATTTAGGGTACTATACAGTTTGGAATTCACTACACATTAGGTGCTACTGAAATTATGGGCCTCACTAATCTAGATTGGGTTGGTGACATTGATGATCAAAAGTATAACTTTGGCTTTATTTTCTGCCCCGTTCTAATCCAATTGCATCTTCTTGCAAAAATCAAATTGCTATTGCATTATCATTAATTGAAGCTAAGTATCACAAAGCTATCTTGGATAGTTAAGAAATTATTTTTCCTTGATAATTGATGGTTGAGTTTGGCTTTCTGGTCAATCATCCCACTACTCTTTGGTGTGACAGTGAAAGTGCCATACATAGTTATATTCACTAAAATATTATCTCTTCATTTGAGATTATATTTTGAAACCATCAAATATTATTGGTCAGATCATTAAGAACCTTTCAACTATATTACTAGATGAAGGATTTAATGACAAATATATACAAATTTGACACAAATCTCTCTTAAAAGAGGGAAGAAAAAATATACCTTTTACAAGACTTATTTTTACACTTGCTACTACAATCTATTCATCATAAGTAAAAACTATGCGAAGATGAAAAAACTCTTGAATGAATAGTGCAACATAAATGCAATGAAGTAAAACATCACAAGATAATTTTAAAAATTATTAGAAAGGGATTGACCGTCATGAACATTAAAATCATCTTGTACATACCTTAATGAATATAAACTATCAATTTGAGAAGTCAATGATTCATTGCAAATAACTGACTACTTTGGAAAAATAATTGAATGTAATCTAAAACTACATGTATTTCCTTTTTTAATTATTTTTAATCGAATATGATGAGAATGTACTAAGTCCTAATATTCTTAGATACATTCTTAAATTAATGATATGATGATTTTATCATTAAGGAAAAAATAATAGTAACAATCATAATATAAAAAATGGATACTATGAGAAGTTAAGAAAATAGGCTTAAACTAGAGGACTAAGATATTAACTACCCAATTCTACATGTACTAATTATATAAAAAATAATTATATCACTTTTGGAACTCACTTATTAAATAAAATTTCATTTGATGCCTATCAATAACTTGATTCCAATTGTATTCTTTATAAAAAAATTTATTAATATATGAATAATAATAATATTTCTCCTTATTATTATTCTTAGAATTTAATTCTATTAAAGAATATCATCATGAATTATTCTAGAAAGGAAAGTCAAATATTTTTTTTTTAGTAAATGATATTTTATCAATCTACAATACTTGATGACAAAGTAGAATAATAATATATTTTATAAAATTAATTACCAACCACCACCACTTATTTTGTATAATTTTTAAATTTAATTTATAATTCTCTAATAACATTAATGTTCATCATAACAATTAACTATAAAAAAATATTCCTCATAATAATTACTTTATGGAAGACTTATCTATTCTTTTTAAATTAATTTAACATATATTCATACAACTTTATGTCTATTAGAATATTTGATTAATATCACCCCAAACTTATCACCTTTGTACCATGAGGCGGACATGAATGAACATGAAATATTTTGTAGGTCTAAACTAGTACAAAATAAAATAAAAATATAGGGAAGAAAGTAAAATATAATGAAGTGGACATGACAAAAAAAGAATTTTTTTTGTCAAGTTAGACTCTATTCCTCTAAGCCCTCCAATGCATAGAGAAAAAATTGAGCATGCCCAAAATTTCAATTTTCATTATTTGGACATGTCCACCAATATTGTGGATGCCTCTTCTAATGAAGATGTTTTCTTTCATGTCGAGAATAAGAAGAATTTGAAGAAGAGGAATTATTCATCAAATCCCTCCTAGTTTAATGTGTATGAAGTGAATGATAATGATGCTTATTATGTTCCATCTAACACCTAGTCCCTACAAGATTTGGAGTGTTATTTTGGCCTCTGGCATGACCAACTTGATAAAGGTTCAAATTTAGAAACATCATATATTCAAAGTGTGATATTCCTCTAAATATGAGTAAGGAAATAAATAAAAACATTGAAATAAGGGGAAAATGTAACTATGGATTTGAGGAAAAGAGGGTTGTTAAAATTTCCTAGACTACTAGTCATAACCCTAGTATTAAGGAAGGTTTTGTGAAATATGATGAAGTGGGTCACTAGGAGGATAAAACTAGATTTCATATTTAAATTTTGAAGGAGTGAAGGAGACCTTTGCTAATGAAACTATGAATGTGCCAGTTCTTCTTAGAGATATTTTTAATGGTGAAGTGAAGCTTTTCAATGTTATTGTTATAGAAATTAACATAGATCTCTCATGACTATAAATATTAATAATTTTTAGGATTTTACTGGACATTGTATTTATAATTATAGTGTAGATAAAATGTTGGCTCTGATCCATATAGTAGACAAAGATGTCAATGCAATGAATACTAAGTTGGAAGAAAAAGATAGAGTGTTGAAGGATAGATGAGGAAAATTGCATGCCAAAATTAATATGGTTGTCTCAATTAGTATATTTTCCATCCAAAGTATCTGAATTGGGCTTAAAATACTAAATGAGAAATCCTCAATACTTAACGTTTTTGTTGTGAAAAAAATGTAAGGTTATGGTTTTTGAATTTTATATTGTTGGTCAAGATTTTTTCGGTATTGTTAATAAAATAAAAATAGGTTCAATTCCTCTGCAAGGAATTTTTCTAGGACCCTTATTCATGTTAAAGGTTTTTTTGATAAGTTATAGATTATCCATGATGTCATGGAGATGCAATAAAAAATTTTAGACTTTGAAGAATTCTTAAAGAACCTCCATAAGTATGGCTTTCGTTTATGACCCTATTTTATTCTCTTTTATATTTTTTGGTTGTTAGTTTGTTATTGGGTTTAGCTGTTTTATGTTGTGTTGATAGAAATATATTAATTTAAAGGATTTAGGGATCCCTACAAAATAAATTCTAACTTAATAAAAATTAAGAAAAGTTGCCAACCATCTTAGGTTTGTAATAGAATAAAAGTAAATAAAGTTTCAAGGGAACAATACCCAAAACACTGAAGACTAAATATTTTTTTTTACTACAAGAAATAATTGAATAAGAAGAAAAGTGATAAATAATTGTTAAACAACATCATAAGGAAATTGACAATTTAAAAAAATAGTAAAAAACCTTGAAATTGGGATCCCCAATTTTTTTCATAATATTATAATGTTTTGGGAAGTATGATCATGCTATTATACAAAGGCCAAGAATGATAAGCATGGCACATGAATAAGTGAAAACTCTAGGTTGAAAGAATCAACAAGGAACATAAGATATTTCTGACCACCTACACACATTGAATGTGATTTACCTCTTTTGAGATTCCATTTCTCATTTATATTATCTAAGAAGCATTAGGGGGGGCCTTGTTTAAAGAATATCTTGATATATTTATGTGCATAGTACTTTCTTTTTCTTCAATTGAGTAAAATATTAATACTTAGTCTACTAAACAAGAATATCTTGAACATACCATTATTTGGGAGCCACTTTTTGACAACTAGAATCAATAATAAAGTGGTAAAAGATGTAGACCTAATGATGAAATTGTCCAATATGTTATAAATGATTGCTTTGGATACCTATTTTATATATTAGATAATAGAAAATGCATTTCTTTTATATGATATTACATTCTTCATTATATTTTTATATTGCAAAGATTATTTCAAATCTATTATAATATTTTATAGAAGATCACAATTTAATTCTATGCCACCGACTTATAGTGTAATTTATATTTTATAATTCTAGTACACAAATCTGAATCTCATTTAAATTTATTGATATTTGAAAGAAAATTTGAATAAAAATGAGAATGATAATTTATTTATTTATATTAAAAACAATGCAAGAATGAAGTAGACATCTTCATGTAACATTAATAGTGTTATTAATAAAGCTAGGATTGTCCATGATGATGTTATTTCAAAGAATGTTGATCTAGTAAACTCTCTTTAGATTGTTGGGGTTGGTTGCCATGTTTTTGTGTCTTTAGACTATGGATTATTTAGTGCCTGCTTAGCTGTTGGATGAGAACTATTCGTTGTTATTATTTTACTTTCTTTAATTTGGGTTTCTAGTCCTTGTAAATCTAGTTTACCTTTAATCAAAAACATTAACACACAACATAAGTATTTAGTTCAAAGAACCCATCCACCCTAGATAAAAAATAAATGTAATTATTAAACTATGTATGGAGAATGTACCTTTGGTAGGAGAAAATTGACCATGGTTCATTGTCAGCATTGTTCATCGTGTTGTTATTCCTAATTTTATATAAAAGTAGGGTACTTCAAAATATACCTAAATCTGTCAAAATATCCTATACAGAACAAGTTAAGGAAGCCTTCTATTGGCCAAAATTTCCATTGTGCCTGGAGGTCAAGTAAACTATCCAAAACATTAATTTTGAGACTAAGCTTGCACAATGTTAGGGAGTAATTTTCATGACGTTTGTTTCCTCCAACTAAACTCATTCAAATATGGATGAAACAAAAGAAGACCAATATCCATCCAAACTATGTATTCATGAGTTATTTCCAATAAATTGTTGTCCTATAAAAGTTTGGTAAAGGAGGCAAACAAAAATGCATATTATAGTGGTCCTGAAACATAGGCTATATCTGAGCATGCAAAAACTTTGTATATCAGCAAATCAGTATGAAATAAAAAACCGTAGAATCTCCACACCAGGCAGAAATTGAAAAAGAAAAGAAGTATCGTGAAGGAGGTTGGCAAAGCCAAAATTAATGGATTGATAATAAGGACTTTCTGCCAAAACTATTGATACAGATAGGCATCAACTAAATGTTGGAAATTGTAATTGAAACAATTATTATATTGTCATTGATATCAAACCTTAACTGGTAAGACAGTTTCTATCTAGGATAGTACCATATCTATCGATTGATGAAGAGGATTAGGGCAAGGAGATAACAAGAGAACCTAAGGAAAGGTTGAGTTATTTGATACTTCAATGTGTACTTGATTAGTTGGCACATTGATAAGATAATGTATTGTTTATCTAAGTAAGAAGACATATTGAAGAAGTAGCCTTAACTGAGAAAAGGTGAAGAAATCTAGTTTAAGCCAAGTGATGTTAAAGTCGATTGAATACCAATATATGTTGAGTAAATTTAGTGTTGACTGAACATCAATATATGCTGAGCGACAAGAAATCACTGAGCAAAGACATTTTTAGCCGAGGAAGATAGTTTGTAGAGATGATCGAGACACGCAGTGATGACCAAGGAGAAGAACACAGTATTGACCAAGTGTCAGTAATTTACATTTGGAGAAAGAATTGAGATTCCCAACTGACATAGTTGAATTCTTGGGATATGTAAATCGTGTTGACTTTATTAATGAATTGTATGTAGAATTTAATGCATGGTAAATCATTTTATTATGGATTCAAAGAGAAGTTTGGATATGTATCTAGAAGGAAGGATGCAAAACATAATGATGGAAGGAATTGATGAATTTGACCTAAACCTAAGATCTATGGAGGAGATTAAGTGACAAAAGATGGATCTACCTAATCGAAGAGGTATAAAGGAAAACCTAATTGTGAGGTTACAACATGGGCTGAAGTTGTTGATGTTATTGACTTATAAGTCTAAGCAGAAGGCTAAAGGTGAAATTGTGAAGGATCTGAATAGAGTTGTGATTGCTTGAAGTGAATTCTAAGAAGATCAGTGATGGAGATGGAAACGAAGGTTAGTTATTAAATCAACATATATGTGTGAAGTGGATTTGTATTTGCAAAGTGAGTTGTATGTTTTTCAGATCAGCAACTAGTACTACTTTCTAACCATTGTATTAGTCTAAATCCTTTAATCAAGATTGACCTAACAGTCATTGTATAAATTCGTTAATCAAGGTGGCATTCTAATGGAATGTACTTAAATCCTTTAACCAAGTCACTTTTTATAGAGTGTTTAAATCATTTAACAGGGTCACACCTAGTAGTGTGTTTCTAAGCCTTTAACAGGGTTGGCTTTTCATAGAGCTCAATTCACAAGAGTGAAATATCAGTGGCATGTTACAAAGTGGTTTTTACCAAGTTGGATTTCCAATATAAATCCTTGTGTTATACTTGTGTGAATGTGTTGATGTGAGTCTTGTTATATTCTTCATGTTAATTGATTTTGGACAGTGGACTAGATGTTATATGTTTCTGATATATGTTATAGAGACCGAGTTGTATTGCTAATTAGATATGAGATTGTCGAAATACTAGAAAGTTCAATTGGTACATCTAGACCTGAGAACAACTGATTTAACCCCCCTCTCTATTATTCTAAATAATTCTAATAATTGGTATCAGATTTATTGTTGCTTACAGAGAAAATTTTAAAGGTACTTGAAGCTAATGATCAAGATGTATGAAAAGGAGGTATTGAAGTTGAACAAAGAGAACTTCCATATATGTAAAAGTCTGATGAAACTATTGTATCATCAAAAAATGGAAGCACTTCCATTTAGGACTTGTTTAGCCATTCGATTAAGTGCTTTGGGGTCATGTCAAACTCCTTGAATGGGTCTTTGACTTGGATCTATGTTTTTCCCATGTCTAGCCCTATTTTCCACTTCTTTCCTACTGATTCATGGCATCTTACTCTAAGATTTTGAGGTTCTTGATCTTAGGGTCAAGGTCAACCTTCTGGGTCAAGGTCGACCTCGACCCACATAAAGTATCAATTTATATCTTTACATTTTGGTAAATTTGAATCTTTACAACTGCATCTAGCTGGTATTAGTGATTCGACAAATTACTATGTGGAACATGACTATGTTATACCTGTTGCACCTTTGACTACCGAGGAGATGAAATAAAAACAAGAAAATAATTAAGTAATGTTGGAGATTGCATCTTTCTTAAGCTATCCTAAATTTGAAGATATCAAACACTACACTACTGCAAAGCGAATGCACGATAGTCTTCCCACTATCTATGGTGGAGATACTAATGTAATGAAAGAAAAAATTGAAAGTTTGAGAGGTAAGTTTGATCAAATGAAAATGAAAGAAGGAGAGAATATTGCTTAGTACTACGGTGGAATTAAGGAGGTAGTGAATGCTATTAGAGGAGATAATGAAATCATTGATGATGAGACTATTATTGGTAAGGTATTGAGTGTTGGCATTAAGCAGTATTGCCACTAGTGACAACACTTATTAGCATTCTGAGTGTAAACCGAGAAGACAGTGTAAACCGAGAAGACAGTGTAAACCGAGAAGACAGTGTAAACCGAGAAGACAGTGTAAACCGAGAAGACAGTGTAAACCGAGCAGACAGTGCAAACCGAGCAGACAGTGCAAACCGAGCAGACAGTGCAAACCGAGCAGACAGTGCAAACCGAGCAGACAGTGCAAACCGAGCAGTCAATGAAAACCGAGTAACATCTTGTCTACCGAGTCACCAATGCTTACCGAGTTCAATACCTACCGAGTGATCAGTATGAACCGTGCCTTCACTTCTACCGAGTGCATGACGATGCCGAGTAACGCAGTGGACGCCGAGTATCAAAAAGTCACCGAGTCAGTGTGAAGGAACTGAGTAACCATATTTGGGCCGACTTAGTAGCACTTATGTTTATTTGTCAAGCCGACTGTGCAATTGTAATTGTAATTAATTGTTTCAAACCTGTATATAAACAATGATGTAGAAATAAAAGATATATGCACAAGTAATAAAATATATGATACAGAATATATAAAAGAGTAACAAAGGCAGAAATAAGCGAATTGCAGAAGGCTTCAGAAGTATAAGATACAGAAAAGACAAATTCATCACAGAAGGTGATCAGTACATCAGCGAATCTCATTCAGCAATCCAGTTGCAAAGCAGAGATCTACTGTTTCATTCTAACAGGTGAATCAGTACTAAATCCTTTAACCGGGTAGACTTAACAGTCTTTGTATAAATCTCTTTACCGAGTGCATACTTCATTGTATGTTTTTAAATCCTTTAACAGGGTGGATTTAGCAATCCTTATTGCTCCTAACAGGGCAGATCATCGGAAGTGATCAAATTGTAAGCCTTAACCGGCCAACTTTATTCTGCAGTATTAAAGCTTTGTGGGTTTCATCCCCACCCCAGTTTTACTTTCTTTTGGAAGGTTTCTGGGTAACCAAATCCATGTGTCTTTATTGTGAATGCCTTTTTTAGTTTCATGCTTTTTGTATGCAAAGGTTAAAAGTAAAATAATTGTTAAAATTAGAAGAGAATTTGAAGTTACTGATTCACCCCTCCCCTCTCAGTAACTTGGTTAATTCCTGAATATTTCCAACAATTGGTATCAGAGCTTCATTGGTTCTCAAGACAAAGATTAACTAGCTTGAGCAAAGATCCAGGACAATGGAGGTATTCAAACTGAACAAGGTGATTGAAAATGAAAAGCTAGATCTGGAAATGGCCATAGCTAAACTCAAAGAAGCAAAAGAACATCTTTCCCAATCCCTAAGAAGAAGGAAGGAACTTGCAAATCAGATGAATGATCAGAATTACATTGAAGAAAAGATTGAAGATCTTCTTCCCTCAAATAACTCAGATGAAGCAAACAATGCTATCAAAGAACTCCTAGAAAAGAATGGGTCTCTGCAGGAAGAAGTGAGAAAATTGAAAAGAGAACAAGAACTACACTCTACAAGATTCTGTGAGATCTTGGAACAGAAAAACAAGTTGAAAGATGAATTAGATGAAAGAAACATTGAAGTCCAAAACAAAACCCTTCAGCTAGAAAACCTAATTGATCAGATCTCTCATACAAATGAAGAAATTCTAAATCTAAGTTCAGAAATAGAAAACACAAAAGAAGAACTAAGATCTGAAAAGGAAATCAATCTAAGATTGATGGATGACCTAAATGCTGAAAAACAAATCAATGAAGGAATGTTGAAAAGTCAAGAAGACTTGAATCAGCTGTATGAACGAAATCTTCATAGGCAAAAAGGAAAAGCAGGACTTGGATACAAAGAAGAAGGCGAATCCTCTAAGCAAGGTACTAAAAGAAATCAAAAACCTACTTGTAATCATTGTGGTAAAATAGGACATACTTCAAATAAATGTTGGAACAATGAAAAAGCAGAATTCAATGGAAAATGTTATAGCTGCAATCAACCTGGTCATAAAGCAAATGAATGCAAGGAAAAACCTAGATTCAGAGGTAATTGTCACAAGTGCAACAAACAAGGTCACAAGGCATCCGAGTGCAGATCCAAGATATTTAATCCAGCAGAACAAATTGTGAAAGCAATGTTTGGATGGGACTACAACACCTGGTGTAGATGTCATTACTGTGGAGAATATGGACACATTGGCATGAATTGCATAAAACATCATCTAAGGAAAAGAGATACTACCATAAGATGTTTCAAATGCACTAAACTCGGTCACATAGCCAGAAACTGCATGAATGCCAGTGAAATTGAAGAAGGAAAGAAGAATGAAGCAACTAAGGTCAGGAAACAGGTTAGACAAAAATGGATTCCTAAAGCTACCGAGCAATCCAGTCCAAGTATTGGAATGGATGGCTCTACCGACTCAGACTAAATTTCCAAGGAAGCACTGGAACTGTACTCTCATAGATCAATCTCAAACAGTTCCAGAACCGAAATTAAAAGAAAAGTCTAAATCAGCATGCAAGATGCAGTGAGATCCCAGCGAGGTCGGTATAATCTTCACCGAGCGAGGTCGGTATAATCTTTACCGAGCAAGGTCGGAGAATTATGAATTCTCGAGTTCACCGAGTTGCGAAGTCTTTTCCGAGCAATTAATTCTTGGTGGGTGACAGTCTGTCAGAATTCCTACCCTAATTTGAAATGAGCATTAATGACAGAATTTTAAACAAAAAGAAAGTAATCGAACTCATTCTTCACCGTGAATCTTTAAGCACTTTGAGAGCAGAAAACTTCAAGGGCAACCCGGCGATTTAATACTCTTGCGAAAGGAATTTTCTATGAGCTACCATGGCATCATCCAGCACCTCAGCGAAGAAAGGATCAGACATGTTAGTCCAAGGGGAGTGGAAAGCACCAGATTTTAAGATCGTGCCCGCAGTTGCAGCCGCCCTAGATCTGAACGGAGCTCAATCTCAGATTCCTCCTAAGGTACTGCTTATCAACGATATCTGTAATCATTTTAACTGTTCTATTCAAGAAATGGGAAACCTAGAACTAGACATTGTGCGTTAGGAACTATGTGTGGATGGTACTTTGAAACCCAAGCACAAACATCTGGAAGATAAGGGTTTAGTCCACATTGCACATCTTCCTCGAAACTTTCAAGATAAATGGGTTAGGTACATTCTCAGCCGAGTACACGATGGCAAGATTTGGCTTGAGCAACCTATTGAGATCACAAGGAAAATGATTCATCATGTTACCGGTCTTCCCATGTTGAACAAAGCGAAAACTACCAAAACCCTAGGTCGGACGGAACTAGAGAAGAAAACCCTAGCCGAGTGGGATGGTAGAGGCATGAAGGTTAGCAGCATTACCGACGTCGAACTGAAGTTTGGTACACATATCATTGCACACAAGATTTACAGTTCTAGTCGACAGAACAGTGTCTCATGTGAAGCTGTTGACCTAGCATACAAAGTGGTCAAAAACAACTTGACATTTGACCTAGCAGACTTATTGTTGAAACAGTTCAACAAGAACATGGAAAGCATCAAAACTTCCAAAAACAATCCATGTAAGATTGGATCTTTGATAGTCTGTTTATTCTTCTATGTTCAAAAATTCTTCCCTTCAAAAGGAAAAGTTGTATGGAGAAAAGATGTGCCTGTACTTTATGAAATTAATGAATACATCACAGAAATGGGTGAAAACTTTGAAAGCATCATGGATAATTATTTTGAGTCTTTCAAAGAGAAAATGAATGACAGATTCCGAATTCCACAGAAATTGGTGGAAGATTACAAAGATGATATCTGTTTTATGGTAGATTGTGATAATGTGTATATTCAAGCAGCTAAACCAAGAACTGTGTATGCAAAACCTCTTCCTTATGAGGTAAATATTGATGAAACCAAGAACATTATTGAAGCACTTCTAAATCAGCCTGTCAATCCCAAAGCCGCATATTTTGGAACATATGATGAAGCTAAGATGAGAATTGAACTAAGCATAAAGCTTCCACATGCGGTAAACAAAGGAAAGAAAAGAATAGCTAAAATGCAAATGATAACCGAAGAAAAAGAAGAAATAGGTGAAAAAGAAGAGGAAAAGGATGAGAAAACAGAGGAACCAGAACCTGCAAAGAAGAAAGGAAAAGTTTTTATCACTAAGGCATCTGTGCCTCCCACTGCTGTGTTCACAAGGAGAAATACAAGAGGAAAGGCAGACAAGGCAGAAAAGGCAGATAAGGACATAGTATTCAAAAGGCCTCCTCTAACCCTTCAAGAAAAGCTCAAACTCTTCAGAGATGGATCAGGATCTGGAGTAAGTAACATAAAATCCTTGAGATATGAAACCAGATCGGAAGCAGAGCAGAAGGAAATAGAAGATGCTGTTGTTGAGAAGATGGGACAGTGGAAATACTCTCCTGAAGAAATTACCCCACAGGTTCCTGCAGTTCTATTGAATCCGATAAGAATGAGATGGAGCAATGCAAGGCAAACTGTAATAGACATATTTGATCAAAACCTAAGACAGTTGATGCCGAGCCTGAACAATGATGAAGTGAAGAAGGGACTAAAAGAGAATGAAAACAAAATGACACTGAAGTTCAATACTTGTTTGATTTTGATCAACAATATTGAATCGGTTGTGAAGGCTGCAAAAGCCACATGGAAGAACATTTACCACCTTCACCAACCGAGCATTGAAACTGTAATTATAAAGGATATTGAAGATGACAGCGATGAGCAAGAAGAAGACACCAAGGTAGATGATACTGTAAGGATAGCAGCAGAAGTCATTGCATCCCTTCCTACCTCTCCAGTGAAAGTCTCTACATCCAGCCCAGAGACACCTTCAAGCATGGTTGTGACAACTTCCACATTTGTCCAATCATCCCTAGCAACATCAGAGGCAGCTACCATTTCTTCTACCGAGCTGCAGTCTCCTGTACCAGTAAGTTTTCCAGCTTTTGAATCATCAAGTGTAAATATTGTAAGTTCTCCAGTAGAAAGTATACCAGTGTCAATAGCCAGCCCTATTTTATCTACTATCACTACTACAAGAGCATTAAGTACAGATAAGCCTAAGGCTCTACCGAGTATAAAATTTTTGGGTAAAAATATAGTTGAGGATATAGACCTAGACGAAGAGATAGAGATTCCTACTCTGGATTTTGCAAATCTCTCAGCAGACCAGATGCAGAATATAGGTGAGATCCTCCAAAGGAAAGCAAAACAAAAGAAGCTTAAGGAGGAGAGAGACAAGGAGTATCAAATCATCAAGGATGCTAAGGACATTTTGTCTAATGCATTAGGCATTAAAGTAGACTCCTCCCAGCATGTTTTGTTACAATTGGCAGAAGCAGTTGAGAAATATAATGAGGACTCATCCGGGACAGAGAAGTTAGTTGAAAGAGCCGAGAAGAGATTCAACAATAAAGTGCTTGAGCACATTGCTCAGCACATAGCTATTAACCAAGTGGAATTATCTTCAGTTTTGTCTAACACAGAGTCTATTTATTCGAATGCTACCTCTCTTTTGGCCAGACTATGCAATTTTGTTGAGTTCACAAAGGATGTCAAAAATAAAATGAATAAAATGGATGAGGATATGAAGATTAGCATACAGAAGCTGCAACTTGAACCAAGTTCAAGCTCTGCTCATCACATGAAAATTTCACATCTATCCAACATGCAGTCTGATCTATTGAAAGAAGACTCAAGGATCCGGTCCACACTGCTAGACATCCAACACATGATCCTTCCCATCATGAATACAATGTATAAGCACATTGAACATTCCAGAACATTGATTCATGACAATCAGTTCTCCATAGCAGATCACATGATTGAACTCTCTGCAGAAATCCAAATTGCCATACAAACATGTAAGATTCTGCAAGAAAGTTGGGACAGAACCCTGGCACTAATAATGAAGGTACATTCTGATTTCTTATCAAATTTTGGATTCTCTCTGTAAATAAATTGTATATGCACCTTTGGCATTATCGTCAAAAAGGGGGAGATATGTATAGAAGGAGAGAGATGTATACTGTATAGATTTGTATAAGAAACAGTTAGCACATTGAAAGGGGGAGACAATGTATATAGCCCTATAACAAAGACAAATTTTGAAAAATCAAAATAAAACTCAGCATGATTCGGTGTATATAAATTTTGGCCAATAAGTGTTTTTGTCACTAATGCCAAAGGGGGAGATTGTTGGCATTAAGCAGTATTGCCACTAGTGACAACACTTATTAGCATTCTGAGTGTAAACCGAGAAGACAGTGTAAACCGAGAAGACAGTGTAAACCGAGAAGACAGTGTAAACCGAGAAGACAGTGTAAACCGAGAAGATAGTGTAAACCGAGCAGACAGTGCAAACCGAGCAGACAGTGCAAACCGAGCAGACAGTGCAAACCGAGCAGACAGTGCAAACCGAGCAGACAGTGCAAATCGAGCAGTTAATGAAAACTGAGTAACATCTTGTCTACCGAGTCACCAATGCTTACCGAGTTCAATACCTACCGAGTGATCAGTATGAACCGTGCCTTCACTTCTACCGAGTGCATGACGATGCCGAGTAATGCAGTGGACGCCGAGTATCAGAAAGTCACCGAGTCAGTGTGAAGGAACCGAGTAACCATATTTGGGCCGACTTAGTAGCACTTATGTTTATTTGTCAAGCCGACTGTGCAATTGTAATTGTAATTAATTGTTTGAAACCTGTATATAAACAATGATGTAGAAATAAAAGATATATGCACAAGTAATAAAATATATGATACAGAATATATAAAAGAGTAACAAAGGAAGAAATAAGCGAATTGCAGAAGGCTTCAGAAGTATAAGATACAGAAAAGACAAATTCATCACAGAAGGTGATCAGTACATCAGCGAATCTCATTCAGCAATCCAGTTGCAAAGCAGAGATCTACTGTTTCATTCTAACAGGTGAATCAGTACTAAATCCTTTAACCGGGTAGACTTAACAGTCTTTGTATAAATCTCTTTACCGAGTGCATACTTCACTGTATGTTTGTAAATCCTTTAACAGGGTGGATTTAGCAATCCTTATTGCTCCTAACAGGGCAGATCATCAGAAGTGATCAAATTGTAAGCCTTAACCGGCCAACTTTATTCTGCAGTATTAAAGCTTTGTGGGTTTCATCCCCACCCCAGTTTTACTTTCTTTTGGAAGGTTTCTGGGTAACCAAATCCATGTGTCTTTATTGTGAATGCCTTTTTTAGTTTCATGCTTTCTGTATGCAAAGGTTAAAAGTAAAATAATTGTTAAAATTAGAAGAGAATTTGAAGTTACTGATTCACCCCTCCCCTCTCAGTAACTTGGTTAATTCCTGAATATTTCCAACATTGAGAACTTTGCTTCCTATCTATGCTATCAGAACTTCTACAATTCAAGAATCAAGATGTAACCCTAGTAATGTTCTAACTCTGGAAAGTCTTTTTGGTAAGCTTACTGCTTTTAAGCTATCTAACTATGATAACTACACTATTCCTAATGTTCAATCTACATTCAAGTAATAAATAGTTTTGTATAAGTCTAAGAGGGAAAAAGAAAAATGTGTGAAAAGTGACAATGAAAGTGAGAGTGACACTTTTGATGAGGAACTAGATGATCTTGAGGCACTCATGGCTAGAATACTACAAAGAGGAAAATGAAAATATAAATTTAAACTTCCTATAATCTATTTTTATTGTAACAAAGCTGTCCATGTTGCAGCCAGATGCACTGACAGGACTTACAAGGATGATAGATGAGAAAGAAAGTACAAGGACAAGAGAAATGACACAGATCACCGAAGGTACAAAGACTACAAAGGTAAAAGTAAGAAATACTATTATATTAATGAAGAAGAAAATTATAGTGACACTAGTGAATCTGATGATTGTGATATTGAAGTAGTTTATGTTTCTATGAAAGATGATTCTAATGAAGATGAGAAAAATGCACTAATCTCTTATGTGAGAAAGGGTGATAAATGGATTATTGATAGTGGTTTCTCACATCACATGACTGGTGATAAAAGTAAATTCAAAATCCTAGATCATTACAAAGGTAGAAGTGTTAAGTTGGGTAATGATGTACCATGTCATGTGTGAGGTAAATGATTAATTAAGTTGACTGATAAGATCACATGTGAAAATGCTTATTGTGTTGAAGGTCTTAACTATTATTTTTTGAGTGTTGCATAGCTGAATAGTACTAGTTATCGAATGGAATTTCATCATAGGAAGGCTAAAATATTTGATGCCACTGGTGAACTAATTGGAAGTGGAGAATAGACAAGAGGTAACTTGTTCTATCTAGACCTATCTGAAGAAACATGTTTGTTTGCAGAATTTAATGATGTATGGTTATAGCATAAGAGGTTGTGTCATGTGAATTTTGACAATTTGGTAAACATTAGTAAAAAGAAGAAAGTTAGAGATTTACCGAGATTGAACAAACCTAGTAATGTGATGTGTAAATAGTCTCAATTGGGAAAAATGAAAAAGTCTAGTTTTAAGGGCAAGACATATACTTCTAAATTTTTTTTGGAATTGGTTCATTCTAACCTTTGTGGACCTATGGGTGTACAAAGTTATTGTGGTGATAAGTATTTTATTCTATTTATTTATGACTACACTACGATGATTACTGTAATGTTTTTGAAAGAAAAATCTGATGCATTTTAGTTACATTTAAGTGGTATTTGGAAAAAGTTGAAAAAGAAACAGGTAGAATCTTGAAATGTTTGAGATCTGACCGAGGTGAAGAATTTATATTAAATGTGTTCAATTTGTTCTGCAATTATAGAGGAATCAAGAGATAGATGTCTGTACCGAGAACACCTCCACAGAATAACATAACAGAGAGAAGAAATAGGTCAATTATGGATTGTGCAAGAACACTGATGACTGAGAAGAATGTTGTACAAAATAATGAAGAGAAGATGTAAGTACAACTATTTATACCTTAAATTGAGTACAAATGAAGAAAGGTATAATTGCTATAACTTATGAGTTATGGCATAGTTATGCACCTAATGTGAAGTATTTTAAAATATTTGGGAGTAAATGGTATATACTAAAAGACAATAGGAATGGAAAATTTGATAGAAAAAGTGATGAATGCATATTCCTAGGTTATTCAGGACTAAGAGAAAAGCTTATAAGTGTTTCAATTCTAACACTAACAAAGTTGTGGAAAGTTCAAATGTGCGAGTCGATGAATATGCAGAAAAGAATAAAATGAATGGAAAACAAGAACCTAAAGATTATAGATCTTTTGTTTATATGGAAGAAAGAGAGGCAAGTAACAAACTTGAACCAGATTCAGAGTCATGGATAAGTAATGTCGAGCATCAGGAGGATGTTGCCGAGCAATTAGAAGAAGAAGTTCATAATTTTGCATGATGAGCCTAAAGATCAAGATCAAGGAGAAAAGAAATTTGAACCTCCATTGGCACAATATGTAAGAAGACATCATAATCCTAAGTAAATCATTGGAGATAAAGAATACGGAGTCTTGACAAGAAGTAAGTTGAAAGACCCTCCATGTTTACTATGTGAGTTTGAGCCTAAGACAGTAAAAGATGCTTTAGAGAATGATGATTGGATATGAAAGAACAAATGAAAACAACAAACTGTATATGAAAAATGAAGAAGGTAAAGGGATTTTTTTAGCTGAATTTTTTGTTGATGATATCATATTTGGAGGACAAGATGCCCTATGTCATAAATTTTAAAATGAGATGTAAACTGTGTTTGAAATGTCTATGTTTGGTGAGTTAAAATTCTTTGTTGGTTTAAAAGTTTATCAAATGGAGAAATGTATCTTTATTACTCAATCTAAATATGTTAAAGAGATACTGAAAACATTTTTTTATGGAGGATTCTAGACCAGTAAGTACTCCTGTGGCTACTATATAGAAACTATCTAAAACTGATCATACTATTGAAGTGAATCAAACCTTGTATCGATCTATGATTGGAAAGCTACAATATGTTGTCCACAACATACCAGATATAGCCCTAGCAGATTGTGGGAAGATTTTCTACCAATCCTAAGGAAAAAAATATGATGGTAGTGAAGAGAATACTGAGATATTTGAAAGGGACAGAGGATTATGGATTATAATACAAGAGGAATGAACAATTTGAATTGAGAGTCTACACTGATGTAGATTGGGCTATAAATATTGATGATAGAAAAAGTACAAGTGGTAGATCATTCTTTCTAGGAAAGAGATTAGTCTCCTAGACTAGCAAGAAATAGAACTGTATTTCACAATCTAGAGAAGAAGCAAAGTTTGTAGCAGCTACAGTGAATTGTTCAAATTTGGTGTGGATCAAGAAATTGTTAAAAGGAATGAAAGAAGAAATCAGTGAGGTAGTTATTATTTTCTATGATAACACAAGTGCTATCAATATATCAAAGAATCTAGTAATGCACACAAAGACAAAGCATATTTCTATCAAGTATCATTACTTGAGAGAGTTGGTACAAGATAAAGAAGTGAGAATGGAATATGTGAATACAAAGGAACAACTGGTAGAAATATTCACAAAAGATTTACCTAAGGATGCTGATAAATATCTTAGAGGTAAACTAGGGGTGATTCAGCTAACTGAGGCTACCTAGTCAACTAGGAGAAGTGCATCAAATGTGCTACATAGAATATCTAACAAATTGATGCAGAAAAGGTCATACTTTAGGAGTTGCCTAGAGTTGCGAGAAGTAAAGAAGAGATGATAATCACTCATAAGTAAGATGATAGAGGAAGAAATACAACATACTAAACTGACATGAAGACATCTATATGTGGAAGATGTAAGCGATAGATACTGCTTTGGCATTGTTGTCCAAGAGGGAGAGATTCTGAAGAAAACATAGAGATGATTCATTGAATCTGAGGGAGAGATTCAAAGGGAGTAACTATGTATGTGGACATGAAAGGAAAAGATGTTGCAAATCAGAATGAAGCTAAGGATATAATAAAACTTTCTGATTCACAGACAAAGTTTTTGGATTGTTTGGTAAATAATGTGTTATTCATGTGGTGTTGCCATCAATGCCAACGAGGGAGATTGTTGGAAACTGCAATTGAAATAATTTTTATATTATCATTGATGTCAAACCTTAACTGGTAAGACATTTTCTATCTAGGATAGTACCATATCTATTAATTGATGAAGAGGATTAGGGTAAGGAGATAACAAGAGAACTTAAGGAAATGTTGAGTTGTTTGATACTTCAATGGGTACTTGATTAGTTGGCACATTGATAAGATAATGTATTATTTATCTAAGTAATAAGATAGACTGAAGAAGTAGGCTTAACTGAGAAAAAGTGAAGAACTCTAGTTTAAGACAAGTGATGTTAGTGTCGACCGAGTGCCAGTATATGCAAAGTAAATTTAGTGTTGATTGAACATCAATATATGTCCAGCGACAGGAAATTACCAAGAAAAGATAGTGTTAGCAGAAGAAGATAGTTTGTAGAGATGACTGAGACACGCAGTGATGACCAAGGAGAAGAACACAGTATTGACTGAGTGTTAGTAATTCACATTTGGAGAAATAATTGAGATTCCCAGCCGACATAGTTGAATTCTTGGGATATGTAAATCATATTGACTTTGTTAATGAATTGTATGGTGCATTTAATGCATGGTAAATCATTTTATTATGTATTTAAACAGAAGTTTAGAGATGTATCTAGAAGGAAGGATGAAGAACATAATGAAGGAAGGATTTGATGAATCTGACCTAAAACTAAGGTCTATGGATGAGATTAAGTGGAAAAATATGGATCTACTTAATAAAGAGGTATAAAGGAAAACCTAAGTGTGAGGTTACAACATGGGCTGAAGTTGTTGATGTTATTCACTGATAAGTCTAAGCAGAAGGCTAAAGGTGAAATTGTTAAGGACCTGAATAGAGTTGTGATTACTTGAAGTGAATTCCAAGAAGATCAGTGATGGAGATGAAAATGAAGGTTAGTCAGTAAATCAACATATATGTGTGAAGTGGATCTGTATTTACAAAGTGAGTTATATGTTTTTTAGATTAGATACTAATGCTAATTTCTAACCATTAAATCAATCTAAATCCTTTAATCAAGGTTGACCTTGATGGAATATGGATGAAGTGACTGAGAGGGGGGGGGTGAATCAGTCAACCATAAAAACACTTCACAATTAATTCTTTGCAGATCCTTTAAGATATCTTAACAATGTTGTCTGTCTTAGCACTCGGTAAATAGATTGCAGTAACTTTGAAGATGCAGAAAGTATTAGCAATATTATCTTTAGATATTCATCAGTGCATGTAAATGATTGAGGAAGCAATTGAGAACACAAGAGACACAAGATTTAACGTGGAAACCCAATATGGGAAAAACCACCAATGTATCTAGATACTGATTTTCACTTTTCTGAAGTGATGCCCGGTTAGAAGCCAACCCGGTAAAAGGTTACAAAACACACTGTTAGGTGTGACCCTGTTAGAGGATTTAAAACACCCTGCTAGGAGTGGCCTGGTAAGAGGTCTTGAAAACAATTCAATGGAATTGTCACCTTGTTAGACGATTTATATTATGGCTGTTAAACCAACTCGGTTAAGAGATTTAGAATTCACTGTTACAATGATAAGAAGGTAACAATGAAAAAGTGACCTGTATAATAATGCAACTGTCTTGCTGATTACAGATCTCTGTTCTGCATAAGTCTAATCCTCTCTGATCGAATAAATCTCTGCTGCTCCTCAAGGATATCTGAACATCCTTCACAAACTCGCATATATCTTTCCTTCTTTTCTTCTGTAAATCTTCTTCTGTATTGTTTTTACTTTTCACATTTGACCTTTTATTTATATGATTTTGGATTAGTCAAATCGACACTATTTAGTATAACAGTCGGCTGAATTAAGTAAACTCTATTTGCAAAAATCCTTCAAGGGCCGACAGTGCTCGGTGACCATATCTTTTTATAATTTTTCAGAGACCGAGGGAACTCGGTAAACACCAACAATCCTTTACCTTTGATAACCGACTGAACTCGGTAAATACTAACTTTCCTTTGATGACCGACTGAACTCGATAAATACTAACTTTCCTTTGATGACCGACTGAACTCGGTAAATACTAACTTTCCTTTTGATGACCGACTGAACTCGGTAAACACTAAATTTTCTTTGGCAACCGAGTGAACTCGGTAAATACTACTTTTCTTCGACAACCGAGTG
Source organism: Chamaecyparis obtusa (assembly GCA_027943335.1). Classification (NCBI taxonomy): domain Eukaryota; kingdom Viridiplantae; phylum Streptophyta; class Pinopsida; order Cupressales; family Cupressaceae; genus Chamaecyparis; species Chamaecyparis obtusa. The sequence continues at coordinate 1,135,405 of BSBK01012184.1, forward strand.
AACTCGCTAAACACTAAATATTCCTGTCTGGCAGACTGACTGAGCTCGGTAGAAGCAGATTGCTGCGCACTATGACATAGTGTGACATCAAAGACAATACATAATTGAGTAGCAATTTCCTTCAGACAATTGTTTCCAACAATCTCCCTCTTTGGCATTGATGGCAACACAATATGTCATAGCATAAGAAATTTGAAAGAGTTAGCTCGGTTTGGATTCAAATCTCCCTCTGTCAGCAAACTTCCTGTATCCTGAAAATTCTTCCTTCTGACTATTTTAAAATTTCTTGAAGTAATAGCAAAGACATAGCAAACACTCCCTCTTTGACAACACATGCCAAAGACAATTCACATATTACCGGTGAAAATTAATTTACCTCAAGTACTGATTCATATGCAATGATTCCTTTAATATGCTGCATCAACAGGTTGATTTTCAATCATGATCTGGTTGATGCATCTCTAAAACTGTATTTAGTGAGCCTCGGATAGGGGAATGACCCCTAACTTACCTCTTAGATACACAAATGCATCCTTAGGTAATGGTTTGGTAAAAATGTCTGCAATCTGTTCTTTTGTATGAATATATTCTAATCTGATTTCCTTGTCCTGCACCAATTCTCTGACAAAGTGATATTTAATAGCAACGTGCTTGGTTTTGGAATGCATCACTGGATTCTTAGAAATGTTTATTGCACTGGTATTGTCACAAAATATAACAACTGGTTCTTTGATTTCAACCTTCATACCTTCTAATAGCTGTTTAAACCAAACAATATTTGAACAGTTTACTGCAGCAGCAACATATTCTGCTTCGGCTGTGGATTGAGATGTACAATTCTGCTTTTTACTAGTCCAGGATACCAGTCTTTTTCCAAGAAAAAATGCTCCACCACTTGTGCTTTTTCTGTCATCAATGTTTCCTGCCCAATCCGCATCAGTAAATACTTTCAAGTCTAGATTGCCTCCAAATTTATACCACAAACCATACTCTTCAGTTCCTCTTAAGTATCTTAAGATTCTTTTGATTGCCATCATGTGATTTTCCTTAGGTTTTGCTGAGAATCTAGCTACTATACCGACTGCTAAGGCAATATCAGGTCTTGTATGTACCACATACTGCAATTTTCCAATCATAGATCGGTATAGGGTCTGATCAACTTCTTTTGAATCATCATTTTTGGTAAGTTTCAGTCCAGTACACATGGGTGTACCAACTGGTTTTGAATCTTCCATTCCAAACTTCTTAAGTATCTCCTTAATGTATTTGGATTGAGTAATGTATATACCATTCTTGCTTTGCTGAATTTGAAGACCAACAAAGAATTTTATTAAACCAAACATAGACATTTCAAATTCTCTGTTCATTTGTTCTGAAAATTCTTTGCACTGATCCTCATTCCCTGTAAATATAGTATCATCCACAAATATTTCTGCCAATACAATTTTGTCATCCGGTCCTTCTTTAATATACAGATTATTGTTATCATTAGCTCTTTTGAAATTAATCTGGATCAAATAGTTATGGAGTCTTTCATACCATGCTCTAGGAGCTTGTTTTAAACCATACAATGCTTTGTGTAACCTGCAGACCATGTCCCTTTTGTCTGGATCAACAAAACCTTCAGGTTGTTCAATGTAGACTTCTTCATCAAGAATTCCATTGAGAAATGTAGATTTTATATCCATCTGATATACCTTAAATCCTTTGTGTGCTGCATAAGCAAGTAGACTTCTTACACCTTCTAATCTTGCAACAGGAGCAAAAGTTTCTCCATAATCTATACCTTCTTCTTGAGAATAACCTTTACATACCAGTCTAGCTTTGTTTCTAGACACTTGACCATCTTCATTCAGTTTGTTTCTGAATACCCATTTTGTTCCAATTACATTCTTATCTTTAGGTCTAGGTACAAGAGTCCAAGTTTTGTTCTTTTGTATTTGTTCTAATTCTTCATTCATTGCTTCAATCCAACTTTCATTTTCTAATGCATCTTTGATATTTCTAGGTTCAAAATCAGTAAGTAGACATGTACCTTTTAGCTTGCTTCTTGTCATAGTACCATCTGATTTGTTTCCAATGATTTGATCTGGTGTATGATGTCTTCTGACATATTTGGCTAGTATAGGTTCCTTGCCTTTTGAATGATTCATGCTGTTGTCTTCTAGGATCTCTTCTTCAGGTTGCTCGGGCACGGTAGATATTTGCTCGGTAACTTCAGGCTGAGACTCGGTCTGAATTTCTTCCTGTGACTTGGTTTGAACTTCTTCCTGTGACTCGGTAACTGTGCTTGGCTCGGTAGATATAGCTTCCTTATTGATAGTTGTGTCTGTCAATGTTTCAGGTTCAATGTAAATGAATCTTCTGTAGTTCTCAGGTTCCCTTTTGCTTTCTTCCTCAGTCTTTTCTGCAAACTCATCAAATTTCACATGTATACTTTCTATGACTTTGTGAGTAGATAAGTTCAGACATTTGTATGCCTTGCTTTTGCTAGAATATCCTAGGAATATTCCTTCATCACTTTTCACATCAAATTTATTTCTTCTGGATTCTTTTAAGATATAACACTTGCTACCAAATATTTTCATGTAACTTACATTAGGTTTATAGCCATACCATAATTCATAAGGAGTTTTGAATGTGTCTTTCTTCAGTTGTACTCGGTTCAATGTATGAACTGCAGTGCTGATAGCTTCCTTCCAGTACTTTATAGCGATGTTCTTTTCTATCATTAGAGTCCTTGTACAATCCATAATAGATTTGTTTCTTCTTTCTGCTATTCCATTCTGCTCAGGAGTTCTAGGAGCTGATACCTGCCTTCTGATTCCTCTTTCAATGCAGAAGTTGTTAAAATCATGGGAGATGAATTCACCACCTCTGTCTGATCTTAAGCATTTCAATCTTTTCCCTGTTTCTTTTTCTACTCTTGCTAAGTACCATTTGAACTTTTCAAATGCCTCTGATTTTTCTCTTAAATACATAACAGTCATCATTCTAGAATAATCATCAACGAAAAGAATAAAGAATTTATCTCTAGTATAGCTTTGTATTCCAATAGGTCCACATAAATCAGTATGCACAATTTCCAAAATTTCTTTAGACTGATAGTTCTTACTCTTGAAACTAGTTTTACTCATTTTGCCAATCTGACAATTCTTACATAGACCAGTGTCAGGTTTCTTCAAAGTAGGAATGCCTCTAACCTTCTTGAATTTGCTTATTTTTATCATGTTATCAAAATTCACATGACATAACCTTTTGTGCCATAGCCAACTTTCTTCTATTTGAGCAATAAAGCATGAATATTCATTGAGATCAAGATAAAATAGGTTACCTTTTGTTTGTTTGCCTGATCCAATGAGTTTTCCTTTTCCATCCAGCAGTCTTGCTTGACCATTCATGAATTCAACCTTGAAACCAGTGTTGATTAGCTGTGCTACACTTAGAAGATTATGTTTTAGTCCTTCAACCCAGTAAGCATTATCACATATGAGTTCTTTGGTTAATGAGATTCTTCCTTTTCCTTTTATACAACAAGGTTCATTGTTTCCAAATCTTACATTACCACTGTCACAGTCTTCTAGATATTCAAATTTTGTCTTGTCACCAGTCATGTGGTGTGAACATCCGCTGTCTATTATCCATATATCATCTTTGCTTATATGAGAAATAAGTGCTATCTTATCTTCATCATCATCAGATTCATCTTTTATAGCAATAAAGACAATTTCTTCTTCACTATCATCAGAATCTTTAGCCATAAAACATGATTTCTTACCTTTATCCTTGTATGATTTGAAATTCTTTTTGCCATAGTACTTGTGACTTCTCTTTTCTTCCTTGGCTTGCTTGTTTGGGCACCTAGCTGCAATATGTCCAATTTCTTCACATGAAAAACAGATTAAAGGAGTTTTACCTTTATACTTACCTTTCCCTCTAGAGTACTTCTTTGCAAGTAATGCTTCTACAATTTCAAGATCACTATCAGAACTTTCTTCTGATTCTTCTTCACTGTCTGTCTGAACTTCTTTAATTTTCTTGTTCTTCTTTAGTGAAACCTTGGCCTCAAATGCTGATTCAATATTTTTGGAACTAGGAACATAGTTGTCATAGTTGTCTAATTCAAAAGCTGTCAATCTTCCAACTAGAGCATCCAAGGTTATACTGTGGTTTGCTTCACATCTTCTTTCTTGAATAGCAGATACTCTTATTGCATAGATAGGGAGTAGTGTTCTGAGTACCTTACTTATAACAGTCTCATCTGAGATTGTTCCTCCAGAAGCTCTAATTGCACTTACACTTGCTTTGATTCTTTCAACATATTTTGCAATGTTTTCATCTTCCTTCATATTCATCTTGTCAAACTGTCCTCTTAGGCTTTCTGCTTTGGCTCTCTTCACATTTGCATCACCACCATATATTTTCTTCAGTGCCACCCACATTTCATATGCAGTAGTGCAGTCTTTAATATCATCAAATTCTTCATAGCTGAGAGCAGATGCAATGTCTATCATCATGGTGTTGTGAGTCTTTTTATCTGCAATGTCTTCAACAGTTAATGCGCCATTAGGAATTGTATACTCTTCATCAATGTATTTGCATCCTGAATCACCAATGGAAGCCAGATGAAGTCGCATGAGACCTTGCCATGCTGAAAAGTTATCTCTGTTAAGCTTTGGAATTTCCCTCTTGTAAGACATCCTGATCTTTAGCTTAGGTCTTTGAAACCCTTCCTGCAAGCACCAAAAGCTCTGATACCAATTGATGGAATATGGATGAAGTGACTGAGAGGGGGGGGGTGAATCAGTCAACCATAAAAACACTTCACAATTAATTCTTTGCAGATCCTTTAAGATATCTTAACAATGTTGTCTGTCTTAGCACTCGGTAAATAGATTGCAGTAACTTTGAAGATGCAGAAAGTATTAGCAATATTATCTTTAGATATTCATCAGTGCATGTAAATGATTGAGGAAGCAATTGAGAACACAAGAGATACAAGATTTAACGTGGAAACCCAATATGGGAAAAACCACCAATGTATCTAGATACTGATTTTCACTTTTCTGAAGTGATGCCCAGTTAGAAGCCAACCCGGTAAAAGGTTACAAAACACACTGTTAGGTGTGACCTTGTTAGAGGATTTAAAACACCCTGCTAGGAGTGGCCTGGTAAGAGGTCTTGAAAACAATTCAATGGAATTGTCACCTTGTTAGAGGATTTATATTATGGCTGTTAAACCAACTCGGTTAAGAGATTTAGAATTCACTGTTACAATGATAAGAAGGTAACAATGAAAAAGTGACCTGTATAATAATGCAACTATCTTTCTGATTACAGATCTTTGTTCTGCATAAGTCTGATCCTCTCTGATCGAATAAATCTCTGCTGCTCCTCAAGGATATCTGAACATCCTTCACAAACTCGCATATATCTTTCCTTCTTTTCTTCTGTAAATCTTCTGCTGTATTGTTTTTACTTTTCACATTTGACCTTTTATTTATATGATTTTGGATTAGTCAAATCGACACTATTTAGTATAATAGTCGGCTGAATTAAGTAAACTCTATTTGCAAAAATCCTTCAAGGGCCGACAGTGCTCGGTGACCATATCTTTTTATAATTTTTCGGAGACCGAGGGAACTCGGTAAACACCAACAATCCTTTACCTTTGATAACCGACTGAACTCGGTAAATACTAACTTTCCTTTGATGACCGACTGAACTCGGTAAATACTAACTTTCCTTTGATGACCGACTGAACTCGGTAAATACTAACTTTCCTTTTGATGACCGACTGAACTCGGTAAACACTAAATTTTCTTTGGCAATCGAGTGAACTCGGTAAATACTACTTTTCTTCGACAACCGAGTGAACTCGATAAACACTAAATATTCCTGTCTGGCAGACCGACTGAGCTTGGTAGAAGCAGATTGCTGCGCACTATGACATAGTGTGACATCAAAGACAATACATAATTGAGTAGCAATTTCCTTCAGACAATTGTTTCCAACAGACCTAATAGTCATTGTATAAATCCTTTAATCAAGGTTCCATTCTAATGGATTGGAATTAAATCCTTTAACTGGGTAACTTTTGACAAAACTTGTTTAAATCTTTTAACAAGGTCACACCTAATAGTGTATTTGTAAGCATTTAACAAGGTTGGCTTTTCATAGAGCTCACTTAGAAGAGTGAAATATCAGTACCATGTTACAAAGTGGTTTTTTCCAAGTTGGGTTTCCACTATAAATCCTAGTGTTATACTTGTGTGAATGTTTTGATGTGAATTTTTTTATATTCTGCAAGTTAACTACTTTTGGACAGTGGATTTCATGCTATATGTTTCTGATATATGTTACAGAGATCGATTTATATTGGTGATTAGATCTGATATTGTTGATGTTATAGAAAGTTCAATTGGTACATCTAGACCCGAGAACAATTGATTCACCCCACCTCTCTATTGTTTTGAATAATTCTAACACTAAAACCCTAATCTACAAGAAGTCGATTGTTGTTATTAAGACACTTATCAAGCCAAGAATTGTAATGTGCACAAATTCTTCAATCCCCACACATTACGAATAAATTTTTGTTAAATAGAGTAAATTAATTATCACCAATAGATATGTCCGCATAGACAAATCAACCATCACCCAACTAAATTTCATCATCCATATTATCTTGTATTCACTATTTCACTTCTCTACCATTAATGTCGCAACAAACTCTATTCTACAGTCTTCATAGAAATTATTAAGTATTCAACTATAAATTGATGGATTAGCAAATACAATCTTCGAGCCCATATTTGGGTTTCTCTTATGTTGGTTAGATAATCAGACGGTCCACTATGTATGGCTCCTATTTCTAGGTTTTCACCAACATACTTGTCAAAGGTGTCTGATTGTTGAGTTTTCACTATTGGATGATTATTTCTCTTTACTTGTTTGGTATTTTTTTCTTTTTGATATTTTTCTTTGTATTTTTCTAATCTTTTGATTTTTTTGTTATCATTAAGGCATTTGGTTACTAGGTTTCCATGAAGACAATGATTTTTTCCAAGATATTTTTTACTTCTTTTGGGTTTTTTGCAGATACATTGGATTCACTCCATAGATCAGGCATAGAAATTATTTCGATGAATGATGTAGATGGGATCATTCAGAGGTTCCCCTTCAGGTATTGATAATTGGTATGATCCTATGCCAAAATAGGATATGAAAATATAGGGACCCAACCAAGGATGCTCAAGTTTTTATTTCTTTTCCTGATCTTCTTGTACTTTATGGCTCTCTCTAAGGACCATGTCCCCTACCTGGAATTGTCTTAGGTGGACCTTTTTGTTGTATCTTCTCTTAAGATAGTTTTGGTACGTGCAACTAGGTGGTCATATGATTGATACCTCTTCTCATCGAACATGTCCAACTGTGTGTGGCATGCTACAAAATAGTATTCATCGGTGATGTATTTCTTTAGGGATACATGTACTAAAGGTAAATTGACCAAAATTGGTAAGAAGAATTCAACACCATATATGAGAGAGTATGGGATGGCACCCATGGGAGTGTGGAAGGAAGTGCGATAAGCCTAGAGGGAAGGATTGATTTGGAGGTGACAATCATGACTAGAATCATTGACAACACTTTTGAAGATCTTTAGGATGGTTTTCTTGGTATCCTGAGAACCTTGGAAAATGTCAGTTAACAATCTTACAAGAGACAAAGAAATCTTGTGGGAACAACATATTTTGGCTTGATCTCTTTGGATAAGGACTTGTGACTCTAAATGTGTATATTTTAAACATATATTTTTACTAGGTTTACAACATAAAAGACACATACAAGCACTTTATATCTGATGGAATTGGCTTAACTTTATAAACTTTTCCCACAAACCTAGATACATACCTAAGAGCTAATTAGAATATGGCCATTGTTGACTGCACAATGGATCGACAATGCTGCATTAGTTGACTCCAAATGCTGAAGGATGGAAAAATATGGAGAGTGTCTCAAGGAGGTTATAATTATCCTTTCAAAAAGATTATCAAGTCTTTAGGAATAGATTAGGTTTTCCTCTAAATTAATCGTGTCTAGTAAGATCTTTGATGTCCTCCCAATCGGTTTCTACACCCATGAATCATTTAAGAGCCTAGTTGACAATGTAAAATATGGTAGGGAAATTCACCTACCTTGAACTATGATAAACACTCATCTTCCATTCTTGAGAGGATAAGGTGAGAGTTTTCACAACACTTTGTTTATATATCGACTAGGGAATTACCGGTTTGAGGTCATTTTGTAAAGGGGAAGCACTTCCCTCTAGACAAGCCTCACTAGAAGAAAAAATAATTGAGTTTGATAATTCTCTTCACCTAATTTCCATGAAGGTGAGGGGAGGGGATATAGATACAAATTAGTTGTTTCTACGTCACTTAATTTAACAAGGATTTGCAATAAAATAAATAGCTCTAGGGAAGTGTTTAAAAAAACTCCATCGAACATGCCAAAAACTCATTCTTTCCAAATTGAAGACTAAATTAGCTAAGTGTTTTCTATCTATGAAACAGTACACTCATGTCTAGCATGTATGGATCATTTCTTAGAAATAAAATTGCAAGTTCTTGAAAAGGGAAATTTTGTTGCAAATGTTTCACTCCCTTAGCATTCAAGATTGGATTTTTGTTCTTTTTAGAGCCCAAACAAAATATTTTTTTTCTTGTTTAATACACTTTAGGCATTCAAGATTTAATGATGTTCATTTTATAGGCCAAATGAAATATTTTTTTTCTTTTCGATTCACTTTAGGCATTTTAGATTTAATGATGTTAGTTTTAGAGCCCAAATGAAATATTTTTTGTGTTGTTCATTGTCCCTTAAGCATGCAAGAATTTGTGATATTATTTTTAGAGGCCCCCCAAAAAGAGGTTTGAATTTGTCTTGTTCATTTTTAGTTACCAAATTGAAATGTTTAATTTAGTTGTTGAATTTTTAACCAATGTTCATTCTAGAACCCAAAAATCAAGTGTGAATGTTTATTTTGTTAAAAAAAAAAAAATTAATAATAGTCTTGGTTCTTTTTATGCCCAAAATCAAAATGTGAAAGTGATGTGTGCGATAAAATGTAAGTTTTATAGCACCAATGTAAACTGTGAATTAATTTTATTCAAAAATATTATATGTATTATCTCCAAACAAGGTGGCTAATCCCGTCGACTTGCAGAATTGTAGACTATCGTATTTTCTACAAATAATGATCTCGTTGATATAGACTAATTCTAAAAAATGGGTAATAGAGAGAAGGTAGAAAGAAGAGAGAAGGAATATAGTCTCTAAATTTGTGTTTCAAAGATATCCATAGAAGAATAACTAATTCTTCTTTTCTTTTCCAACCTACAAACAACAAAAGGAGCTTGAAAAATACACTCAAACAACAAAACACATTAGCTTAGAGGGTTAGTTTACAAGTAAAATGATGAAAAAGAGACCGACACTTGAAATGGGTCCCACCAACGTGCCAAAATGTGTGCAATAAAACTAGTGTTGAAAGAATACTAAAATTTGTTAAGCATTCAAAACACTAAAAAATACTACATCATCTAGATTAAATGATAAAAAAGAGAGAAAACCAATCAAATAAAGTCTAAAGAAGTGAAAACCTCCTTAAACCAATGAAGAACCTCCTTCCTTTCGTTGTTGATTTGTCCAAGTAGAGGGATGCATGCTCAAATGATTTATCAAACTTCAATGAAAATGCATGAGGAGAGAATGTGGAAGGATTTTGGCATAATAATAGTAATATGATAGTTTTGAGCTCTCAAATTAGCATTATAACTTTTCATTGAAGGTGGATGATTTGTGAAAGAAGAATGCTTCAATTTAGGTAAATGGAGAATCAAACAGTTGGTCAAGATGAGAACCTGAGGAAGGGTGGAGATGCATTTGAGAAATAGCATATGGATTGTGCTTTCTCAAATGCCTCTCATTGGGAAAAGTGTCACAAGGATAGAGGTTTGGAAGAATGGGAGAATGAGACCATTTTGGGAGATGTGAGAGGGTACATGAATTTAAGAGAAGGATGGAGTGTCTAAGAGAGGTGTTAGATCATTTAAGATTGACATAAATACATTTGGTTAGGGAGTGGGAGGATGTGACAAGAATTGAGTTGGACTTTGGGTTATATTTCTTAATCCTTATGATTAAGATTGTGCACATGATTAGAGTTGGATGAGCTTTGATTAGGATTAATTAGAGGCAAAGAGGGATTTTATGGATGACACAAGTGGGAGGAGAGAGACTATGTTAGTGCATTTTCCTGTCATAGCAAAAATCCAATGAAAATGGCCTTCTCCTTGCAAACTTTGTTAAGTTGTATTGCCATGCCCACAAACATAGTTTTAATTTGTGATGAAAATCTACAATGTTTCATGGCTTGTTCTCTTAGCCCCGTGTCCCTCAATGTGTCACCATGCTCCAGTTCAAATCACATCTCCTAAATCACAAAACCCAGGGAGTTATTAAAGTTTTATGGTCTATAGAAACAGTCTCAGAATCTACCAAAGTGTCAAAAACCTTGGATGTTTTCAATCTTTCACCAAAAACCCTGTGTGTTTTTGACACTGCATTTCTTCCCTTTTTTCTGACACTCCTTGTTCATCAGTCCTAAGTTCACAAGTGCGATCAATTGGTGGGGCCAGATTCTTCAAGCGGCAGAGGGAGGAGATCTACGGTTGGCGTAAGATCATAAAGAATATTCCATGCTCATGAGATCATGCGTCGATCATTGATTTGGTATATTGTTAGAGGGCTATCAAGATTGGGTGAGATTCTCTATCTAACGGTGGGCGTATGTTTGCAAGCGATGTGTCAGAGGCTTCAGATCTTAAGACCATCATTGATCTCATTGGGTGACGATGTTTTTCCTCTAAGTGGGTCCATATGCCAAGTGTGCCATGTCAGTGTTTTCTTATTGGTCCACATAGTATGAGGTGGAATCCTATCAGTGGGACCTAGTTTTTGGATGTGTCGGTGGGCCCTGATCCTATCAATGAATCGATGAAGGGCGTAAGTTCTTATAGAATGTGTCAAGGGCTTGAGATCATAAGACTACCGTTGATTTCATCTGGTGTCAGAGTAGGGGGAAGATTCTTCAATCTGATGGTCATCTTATAATCTGAAGGAATCTCAGATGGGTATGTGAACTTGCGACAGCCGTCGATCTTCCTGATGCGGGCTCGGTCAAGTTTCTCAGTCTTTTGGCTGTTGAGTTAAGATTTAAAGACCATGAAGCATGAAGATCAGATGGTCATGACTTAAAGTGAACCTGATTTCAAATATCGATCGCTGATTTGCTGAAAGCGCCATAAAGTAGCCATTTGATTTCAAATTTGAATTTGCAGAGGGTTTCCAGCGATAGGAAGTACCAAAATTTATGGTTTTAACAACTGATTTCAATTGGTTTGGTGGTGCTTGCTATTGCAGTGTGGTCCAGGGTGTAGAGTGATCATCTGTAGGGTTTGTACTGTGTGGTTTTGTACTCAAGGCATGTTACAGGGTTGACATTTTGAGCATTGTTCATGATTCTCAGTACCTTCTCAAAGAATTTTTCATGATTGAGGATCATTCTAGGATTTTCTTTCTCCTGGTTGCCTGGGTTTCCACCCCTGTAATAACTTTATGACCATTTCCAGTTGGTTGGGTGGTTGAAACCCTAACCCTAAGTCATTCGTAGCTTGTTGCATTCTCTTTGAGAATTCCAAGATGACTAGGGAGTATAAATTACAGGTCATTTGACTTTGTAATGGTTCTAGCTTAGAGTTCCTTCCTGGTTCCATGAATGGTGCTTCCTATAGTATTTTCCTTCTTCTCTGCATATAGGGTGTTCCCTCTTTCCTCTCTGCCTATGGGAATATAATGAAATTGTAATAGATGTCTTATGTATAAGATTTTAGTATGTTTGTTCTGCTATCAGATTGTCTCTATTTGGGTTTTAAATTTATTGATTATAGCATCAAGGGTGTTATAGTTTTTCTACTTGCATTTCCAGTGAGTGTCTATAGTAGAGTTGTTTTCGTAGAAGCAACTTGGTCTAGGACTAGTTTTCAGATGTGTATGAGCTGGGGTATCAAAGATATGTCATGCTTGTCTTCCAGTGGATGCTGGTTAATGTATTACTTGTTCCTAGGTCTTCCTTTGAATAGGTGATAGCATATCTGGGTACACAGGTGGTTTGGTAATGTATAATTTAATTTGGGATGAATTTGTTGTCTTCTTGTTTCATAGCTCTATTGCAGTGAGGTATTTGACTCTGCTGCCCATTGGATAAGGCACTGGTCTATGAGAGACTTAGGGCATCTCAGGGGTCCTTTCAATCCATCTAAAATCATCTACATTCAGTTCCACCCTTTCCCTTTCATGCTATTAGTGTAGGTCTCTGGTTTTCAGACTCATTGCATGCAAGCAGGTTATTGCATCAGATTTGGTTTCATAAAGGTAGAAGATACCTATAGGGGTCTAGAAACTATTCCACAATAATACATATGTAGGCCTTTTGTTCATCAACTCAAGAAGATTCATGAGTGTGCAGATGAGGCAATACCCGCCTGAGTGATGTGGAGCTCAAAGCAAAAGGAGGATGCCCTCAGTCCTCATCAATTGGCACGTTTTCCTTGTCAAACTTTGGAGCGAAGACTAACCACTTTTTCAATCATAGTGTAAACCTGGCACCATTTGGGAACAAGTTTAGAAGCCAATAGAATGAATGGAGGGTTAATTAGTTAATTAATAATCATTGAATAGCTAAAGGATAATTAGTATGTGTGAATGGGTTGGGATGAGTTAAAGTTTAAGGATTAGGTTGGAGGTTAGGTGAGGATTAAATTAAACAAAGATGGATTTGAGTGGGCAAGTGGGTTAGAAGGATGGGTATGAAAAAGTCAACAAAGAGGGCTTTTAGTGGACAAGTGTGTTAGAAGGATGCATATGGTTAGGAATGTGAGGTTAGGTAAGGTTTAAAGTTAGGAGCAAGGTGATCTATTTGATTAAATGATATTTATTTAATCAAAGGGGGAAATACATATGATAAATTTATTTTATTTTTAATTTTGAGAAAATAGAAGAAGGGGGAAAGATAATTAATTAAATTAGATTTAAATAAGAGAAGAAGGGGAAAATGAAATTAATTCAATTAGATTTCATTAATAGAAGAAGGGGGAAATGGATTTAATTAAATTAGATTTTATTAATAGAAAAAGGGGGAAAGAGATTTAATTAAATTAGTTTTAATTTATAGAAGAATGAGGATCAATTAATTAAATAGTAGTGGTTACTTATTTAATTAATTGGACTAAATCAAATTAGTATGTTTGATCTAATTAATGGAAGAAGGGGATTAATTAATTAAATATCTAGGGTTTCTTATTTAATTAATTAGACTATAATTAATCAAATATTTAAATTAATTAATTAGGGAATCGACAAATCTTAATTAAATAATAATATTTAAATAGGATGCATAGAAGAGAATAAATATGATTATAATATCATTAATCAAATTCAGGTGTCTACAAATGCAATAACTAAGGTAGATTGTTTTTACCTAAATACATATTATATAAGATATCTCTAGAACTCGACCGAGATTGTACACTTATATGCAATTTTTCATGGGGAAGATTGTGTTGTTTACTAGAGATTCATTCTATGGACTTACGTGAAACATTCCTTTTCTTCCTTGTCATTTTTATAATATTTTTTATTAGTTTTATTATTTTATTGTATTTAGTTCTTATAATAGAGTGCATCTTTCTCTATATTTCTTGATAGAAACTTCTATGTTTTATCTATATGGTTTACTTGTGAGTCATGTTGACATCCTCAACCTTCATGTACATCTTGTACAAAGACATGATGGATTTATAGATATCATAATATATAAAATGTGTAATATATATATAATGGGATGTGTGAAATTGGATGTTTTGAAAGAGGGAATGTAAGATATACTTCTTAACCCAAATTCCCAAAGGAAAGATCCAAATTGATTAACCACAAGGAAGTGATTAATGCACAAATGAATCAATCAATGGAGAATATGAAGAATGGAGAAAACCTTATATCCTGTTATAGAAAGTATTTATTGAAATCTTAATTAAATTGAAGATAAATACTAAGCTCAAAATATGATAGATCTAGAAAATGTTGTATTTCTAGTGTCTATACACAGTTTCAGGAAATTCTGCAATCGGATCTAGCCTGGAAACAAAGAAATAGAGAAAATAAAGAAACCTTCTTCTTTTTTGAGCAAGGTTGACCTTGACCCAAGACAAGGGTAAGATCTTACCCTGGGGCACAATCTTACCCCTAAAAGTTGACCTTGACCTACACTGCTCTGACGGAAATTCTGTTCATGGATCCTAAAAGTTCGCTGAAAAGGGTACTCATTTCTGAACTGTGATTTGTTGTTCTGCAACTGTACCTACAAGAAAAAGGGTTTTTTTTTTTGGATTAGGGGTTTGCCTTGGTCAAACCCCGGTTTGGAATTAACCTTGAAATATAACTGAATTTGCAGTAATAAACAAAGTAAATGGAATAATTCACCTCGCTTATGTTGAAACCCTTGTGGAGGATTTAAATCCTTGAATCCACAAGTATGGATGCTCCAAATGAATTTAGAATTGTATGAAGGGTGTCTCAAATCAATTGCATTATATCTTCAACACCAATCTTGAATGGATCTTAGAATAGGAAGAAGCTTGGATAAATGTTGATGGAGAAATCTTCAACAAAGGGGCTCTATAGATATTGAATCCTTCAATGGCTACCAATGGATCTCCTTGATGAATTGGATCTTGAATGATTTAATGCTTGAGGATGAATGAATACTTCAATACTTTCCTTCTCCTTCTTTATTTCTTGATGATTTCTTGATCACTTGATTTCACTTTAAGCTCAAATTCAATGGATGGTGGATGTGAAAATGAGAGAGGAAGGCTTCCTTTTATACAAGTTAGGGCGCAAACTTCTAGAGAGACCTATAAAGGAGAATTAAATTAAAATTTAAGGCTTTACTCTTGGAAGTGGACCCAATTTAAATATCATATAAGAGTTTACTATTTCAAAGCCCGAAACAGCCGAGTCGGAAGCGGAAAATAAAACTTTCTGAAACCTGGCACTTGGAAACTTTTGGGACTTGAAATGTGGACCCAGGATCAGGGTTGAGGTTGACTCTGACCTAGGTTAGGGTCAAGGTCAACCTTGACCCAGAAGGTCGACCTTGACCCTGAGGTCAATAATCTCAAATCCTAAACATAAGGTGTTAGAAACAGGCTGGAAAAAGGTGGAAAGAGAAGCAAAATGGGGGGAAAAAGCTAGATCCCAATCAAAGACCCATTCAAGGCATTTGACATAACCCCAGAGCACTTAATTGGAGGTGTAAACCAAACCTAAATGGAAGTGCTTCTATTTTTTGATGATACAGGTATAATGTCTTCCTTAAAAAAAATTATGTTCTACCAATGAAATAGTTTAGTTAATTTCTTTTCTTAAACACAATTTAATCATTAAAATGAATAAAAAGAGAGGGTACTAATCCAAAGGTTTTTCCTAAGAAGAGAGTTAAAACTTCAATAATTGAGGGATTTGATTACAAATTTCATCATCCACATTGTTAAACTAAATTATAAATTTTTTATAAGTAATTAAGATATACAAGATATGTAGTTAATTAAAAAAATTGTAAACATAAGCTATGTAAAACTATACAAAAACTTTAATGAAATGTGGAGAGTGATATAGACTAAGTTAACTAATATAAATCAATCATTTCAACGAAAAAGATGAGATTGTACAAGATCAGCCAAGGGGTTTGTTGAAGTACATTGGTGGGTTTTGTTTATTCTTTTGTAAGTGTAATGATTGATTGATGACGTAATAAACTAGGTTAAAAATGATCAAATTGATAAAGCCTAATTTTTTTAATAAAGATATTAAACAAAAAGGAAAAGACAATCTTGAAAGTTAAGATAGAAAAGAACATAGAATGAAGGACTAGGTTAGATTGTAGAAACCACTAGAATTCTACATTGTGTTCTAAATATTATTAAAAATTAGGATTTTCAACCTATATGGACCAAACATAACTTCTTTATACCTTTGAGAAAAATAAATTACAAATCAATATAAAAATAAAAAGTAGAGTATCTTAATCTGTAAATCAAAAATAATAATGAAAAGAGTTAGAGCTTTAGGATTTTCCATAAAGATTTGAGAATTAAAATATTTCTTCCACAAAAGAAAGTAAGACACCAACAAAATTGAAATAAGAAAAAGTGTTTTGTTGTATAGGGGTTTGGTTTGGTAAAACCCCATTTTGGTGTTTAAACATCCACAAAGTGACAATGATATTGATAATAAAGAGTGTACTCTCACCATGACAATGGGAAATGAAAAATAATAATGATAATCATAAACACGACAAGAATGCAATTCTACCTAGAGGATATGGAAACATTATTGGAAAAATAATTCTACATGAAATTCACACGAAGAAAGGAAATCTTAAGATTTTACAATTTTTATTACAAAATAATTAAAACATCAGAAAAAAAATTAAAACCAAATAGTACTTGAGGACAACTTCATTATACATAATATAATTTATAAACATGTATTATTTATCATTACTACATAGTGTATCTTGTTATATTTTTTTTATAGAATTTTCTCTATTTTATGTCTCCTCCTTTGTAACAAAGGGAGGAGGTCATATAATAGGCTAATAACATATTCAAGAAACCGTTTAGAATAGGATAATATTAAAGGCACCATGATTCAATTATTTATGGCTAACATTTTATTTCAATTTTTTTTACACATACTGTAAATCTTTATTGTACACTACATTGGTGTCTAGACATATTTTTTTCTCAAAAAATTCTATAAAAAGGAGCTCAACCAAATTTTTAAAAAGGTGGTGAAAAATGCTCATTAGAATTAGAAATAAATATAAATTGAGTACCATTCCTAGCATAAAATTATAAGTAGTAATAATTTATGACTCTAAAGGTGAATATTCCTATAAGATGAAAAATAAAAGAGTGACAAATAAGTGTTAAATATTAATTCGGAACAAAAATCCCCAAATCATGAAATAAAAAATTCTGAAAAGACCTTCAATTCCTATAAAAATAGCTTGGAGGAGTTAAGTTTTTTCTATTCTTATAAGGATACTAGCAATTTGACAATGACGCTTGGAGGAAAAAGCATTTTGGCATGATGAAACATATTACATTCTAAAAAATTTCATATTTTTTAAACGTTTAAACATTTGTAATATTAAGAGTTACTTGCACCATATTAAAGGGAAAAATCATAGCTATGATAAATGGGATGTATTTATAATATATAAAATATGTAAAGAGTAGTAAAAAATCTTAATATTGGACACAAGAAAATTACTCAAGTGCAAGTAAGGAAAAAAAAAAACTAAGTAATTTTTTTTTTAAAAATGTGAGAAGATAGTGACTTGTCTTTATCTAGGTGGACCAACATTGCGTATATTTATTATATGTGTATTGTAAGAATAATCAAAAGATACATTTTAGTTTTATTACCTAATTAATAAATAACTTAGTTCAAATATCTTCTAAGATGTTTTATTAAAATAAAAATATTTATAACCTCAATTGTTATCTAATATTGTACATTGACGCATCACTCATTGATTTAGTTTCCCAATTTTCTCTAAATGGCTTTGGTTGGCGAGACTCTAGCAATGATGAAGGTTGGTCCCTTTCACACCCTAATCCTCACCCCGCTATGTATTGGGTAAAAAAGATGATCAAGATCCTCTATATTCTACCCGCACTAACTTTGTTTCTTAAGGTAGTTTGTTGTTGTTTTTGGGTTTTGCCCATGTTTATGGATTTTAGGTAGCTTTTGGAGCTTTGCTACTATGACTCTCATGGAGTGAAAAACTACATAGATGATGTTGTGTTTGAGGAATAATGATCAATTTATGTGCCGAGTACTAACTATTTCTTCTCTAGAGTAAAATATTGATATTTTGTCTACTAAATTAGAATCTATAGAAAATAACTTTATTGGAACCCACGTTTAGACAACTAAAATTAATCATAAAGTGGTTGAAGATCTAGACCTAATGATAAAATTATCGTATTTGCCATAATTAATTACCTTAAGTACTTATTTATGTAATATGATAATTGTAATTACATTTTTTATATGATATTATATGTACATTTTTCTATTGTTAATAGTATGTTTATATTTGTTATAATATTTCAATAAAGAATACAGCTGAATTTAATTAAAATTAAAGTTAGAAGTCTACATCAAAATGAGAATAGGATTTTTTTTTTATATATATTCAAACAATGCAAGAATAAAGTTGGCATCAGATCTATTTAGTGAAGACATCTTACCTGCCCTTCATATATAAATTGTAATTATTTAACTGTGTACGGAAATTCTTAGCCCTGAATGGAGAAAATGGAGCATAATTGACTGCCATCATTAGTCATCGTGATGCTACGCCTAATTGTACATAAAAGCATGGTGTTCAATATGTTTGTAAGCAAAGCTGTCCAAATGTGCTGCGCAGAACAACTTGAGGAAGTGTTCCATTGGTTCAGATTTTCAAACGTTAAGGGTACAGATTCAATACGAAGAGCTAGGAGTGCGTTCCATCGAGCTCGGAGGGCATGTAAACCGTGGCATACAATATCTTTGAGAGTAAACTTGCACAGCACCTGTGAGCTATTTTTGGCGACTGTAGTTTCGTTCACCTAAAATCATTCAAATACAGAGGAAACAGATGAAACTAGTAAGGCCAATATTGGGCAACGTGTAAAGAGAAAACTAAAACGTATATCTTAGCAAGGGGGACACTTAGTACTTTTTTCATTTTTTTTAATATTCTACGTTTTACTTTGCTGCATAGCCACTACTACTTAGTACTTTTTTCATTTTTTTTAATATTCTACGTTTTACTTTGCTGGATAGCCACTACCTATTGAAGTGGGCCTTTAAGCGCAGGCTATATCTGAGCAGGCAACATCCTCGGATATCCGCAAATCGATATGGAATCAAAAGCCCTAGAATCTCTATACAAAAAGAAAAATAGAACGTACATATGACAATTAAAAAAGGCTGATATTGTTAAGGAAAAGAGATATCGTAAAGGAGGTTGCATCTATGAGAAGGCTTTTCTGCGGACCCCATTGATACGGACGACGCATAGAATGTTCCAACCGTCAAAGAAAACCCCTAAAGATCATATTGCAGTTATTAAGACACATGTCTCCAAGTTATTCAACGTTCTCGAATTCAGCCTTTCCTCTGTAGACGCTCACACATTTTTAAGGTGACAAAGCACTTTTTTAATGGCGACACGCTATTTCATTGAAAAAGCAAGGCACCCCTGCCAGTGGCCCCGTACTTATTATTTGGAAAAAAAATCTTGAGCAGTGACAAATTTTAAAAATATCATGCACACGCATAAGAAAGTAAAGATGGTGATTAAGCATATGACCGTTAACAAATCATAACTCTAAATAGAGATAACAATTGAGATTAGATATAATTGATAAAGTATTAATATGCATAATTTTACATTCATATTATATTGCCATTTCAAATTAAAAATTTAAATTTATATATGCATATGTTAATTTGTTAGTAATCTACTTTCTCATAAATCGGATTTTAATACATAACTGAATTTTAAATTTGTTGTAACTATTTTTTTTTATAATTTGATAACAATGTACTAGTTAGTAATGTTTTTAGATGTCTTCTTCAAGATAAGTTATAGTGACTGGATT
>BSBK01012185.1:0-89917 GCA_027943335.1 Chamaecyparis obtusa
TGTGTGTGTGTGTGTGTGTAGTACATCATGGTATGCCAAAAAGTGGTTATGAGAAAAAGAAGTCTTGATTGATAGACTCTTTGAAAAAAAATTATAACTTTCAAACACTATAACATTTTTGAAATTTGAAATATACATCATATTCTATGCTTCACCTAATACAATAATAATATATAGTTCTTTCAATTTGATGAAGTTTAGACTAAGCTAAGGTGGTCATACACGAGACTTTTTATATTCAGGAAGATTTGTAGAAGAAAAATCATAATTAATCATTTACTTAGAAAAAAATTACAAAAAAATATACATCACATCTGGACTTGAGTCTACTACTTTGATGTAAAATCCTATATAAAAATATTATCATTGGATTTTATTAAGTGTGGTCAGACATACACCTACATGTAATCTTTCTAGTCCTGATTGATAGACTTATTGAAAAATAACTATAACTTTCAAACTGTATAACATTTTTTAAATCCAAAATATATGTCACATTAATGCTTTTCCTACAAAAAAAATTAAAAGAATTTTCAATTTGATAAGGTTTATACTAAGTTAACGTGGTGAGACACGAGAGTTTTTGTATTCTGAAAAAGTTGTAGAAGAAAAATCATAATTAATTATTTACTTAGAAAAAAATTACAAAAAAAATATGTGTCACATCTAGACATGAGTCTACTACTTATATCTAGAATCTTGTTAAAAAAAAATATCATTTGATTATGTTTAAGGTGGTCAGGCATATACCTACTTCTTATGTATTTCTTGAAATTTTGATACTACTACATTGAAATTTGAAATTTTCAACCTATAGAATCATTTTTTTTCAAGAACGACTAGTATCCTAGAAACTAAATTCAATTTTCTACAGATTCTCTTTTTACATATTTTTGATATAGTATTTATAACTTGTTCAAATTTTGATGTCAACTTGCCTAAACCTAATTTTCTGAATTTTCAATGCCACTTAAGGGGCTAGTTTGGCATACCATGATCCTGCACCATATTATATATATATATATATATATATTATATATATATATATATATATATATATATATATATATATATATATATATATATATATATATATATATATATATATATATATATATATATATATATATATATATATATATATATATATATATATATATATATATATATACATAATTCATATTTTATAAGTTACTACAACACATATTATAACCTTTATTAAAAAGTTAAAAAAAAACTGTCAAACTTATGCACGTTTTATAATCCTTTATCCACGCACGCGCATTATTTTGGGAGTTGGGGCAGAAGCCAGCTGCCATCATTAGCTACATTTATTTTATCTCGTGTTATCTAGAAAACCCAATATTAAGCCAAATAACAAATGTCTTGTTGTCATGTTGACAAACTCATGAGGGAATCAAAGACTATTTCCCTGCATTAATGAAACATTGTGATGTTGTATATTGACAAGTATATATGGCCTATATACACACACTTTTGTGTGTATATTGACCCATGTATACTTGTGAGTATACTTCCTTGGTGTCTTCCATTTCATTAGCCCTTAGCCCAAACCTGCAAACCAAAACAATGAAATTAAGGTTTTGGGCCATGTTTTATTTGGGCCCAAGTCCTAGTTTTCAATTAGGGCTAGGGTTGGGCTATGGAGCCAAAAAAATTTTAACTTTTTAAAAAAGAGTTATTATTAAATTTTGGAAAGTGAAAATTAAATGTTGACATTAGCTTTTAATGTTAATGATTTTTCCCCCTTGTTTGGAATTTGATTTTTTTTAAATTCATTATTTAATTTTGCCATTTGACTCCAAGATTCTTTTTATGAAATTTTTTGAAATATATTCAGACATTAATGTGAAATGGATTTATTATTTAAAATTTTAAATATTGTTTTTTAATTATGGTCTTTTCTTTTATTTTATTAATTTATTGAGATTTGAGATATTGGATTTATATTATTATATTTTAATATTATTTGATCATTTGTTATGGTTTTATCTAAGTATTAATTGATTTTATAAAAAAAAATTAATACTCTATTGCATTTCTCTTGAATATTATATTCATAGGGAGATTAATAGTCTTATAATATCTAGGTGGGGCCTAGGTAAGATATTACTCCTTATTAATATTTACTTGATTAAATATTTATAATATTATTAAACGTTTAATATCACTAAGTTCAGATAATACTTACAAGTTTTTTACATTAATTAATTTATGATTAAATCTAAGGGGGTTATAAATTTTAATTCTTTATTCAAAAATTATCATATTTAATTTAATATGGACTATTAACCCTAGTATGCGATAGGGTTCTTTTATGTTCACATTTTAACCCATTAAACCATTATATCAAATTTTGCATTTGACCCTAAATGGATCCTTGGTATTTGTTAGGAGCCATTAGGGTTACGATTGAATTTATGGGGTTATTCATCTTCGAAGGACCCCCTAGGCTTGTTATCATAATATTTTCCCTTTTTTATTTGTGTTGTTTTGAATTCATAGAGTTAGGGTTAACCCCTCGTAATCTTTCTATGTTTAACCCTAGTTAGGGTTTTGTCAGACTGATGGACTTAACAAGCAAGGGATGTTTGACAACCAGTGCATGCCATGATTTCCCTTGTGAGTTAAGTGTGTTTTTTGGAGTGTTACATTTCAATTTTTAGTGCACCTTAGTGTGCAACCTAGTTGTTTCTTTTCTAAAACAAAATTGTTGTGTGTGTTTTACCCTAATTTTTGGGCATGATAGTAGAGAAGATTCTCCAATTCCAAATATGTGAATCCTCATCCTCCTTTTCCATGTGGAGAATTTATCTTTGGTCAGCTTAGGTACTTCCCTCTTATACATCTTGTGATATTTTTCTCAAGTCCTTGAAACTTTCCTCCAAGCAACCAATAAGCTATGATACCAATTGTTAAAATAATTGAGAGGGGGTGTAAATTAGTTAAGTTAGTTATCCTACAGTCCTAAACTCTTGAATGTACTTTTCATAACTTTTTCAACAAGCTCTGTAACTCAGTAAGATAAAATATCTAACTATTTGTTTATTCACTGAGTACCAATAATTATCCAAATGATGATTACCAATTAAATCAACTATGTAGTATATAAAGTATGATAGAAAAAAATCATAGAAAATAACACATAACACAATGATTTAATGTGAAAACCATATTAAGAGAAAAGCCACCTGGGATAGGTAACCCAAAATATTTCACTCTTCTAAAGTGATCTTGGTTAGGAGCCAACCATGTTAAAGGGTACAATGCACATGGTTATGTGTGACCTAGTTAGAGGTTTTATCACTAATAGTTAACTCTTGACAAATAGTCACTATGGGGTCAACAAGATAACAATTAACATTCATTGAATGTCATGGAAATACAATAAGACTATTAAGTCCACTTGGTTAAGAGATTTTTCTGAATCAATGGTTAAATCGATACAATTCTGATATGATTCAAATACAAATCAATTGCAACTATTCAAATCTATGCTATGCTCATAAAAAGCAACTGATCATTAATCAATTCACTTCCTCAATTTCCTTGAACTTACTTCACTCGGTAACTAGTTCTCTAATGCTTGATAATGTATACAGTTTGGTTCTGTCTCTAACCAGTTTGAACAAGAATGCATGAATAAATTCTTCACATGAAATCTCTGCAGCCTCTATTTTGTCCAGCATGTTTCAACAATGAAACTCATGTCTCTTATATAGATGTGTAAACTATTTTTATATTAGCCACCAGATTTTGCCTCTTAATCTCCTTCATTCATTTTTCCACTTAAACCTTTGTTGGTAGATGTGTCCATAACACATTTCAATCTCATCCTTTAGATCTTTGAATTTTTTCAACCGTGGATCTTATAACTAACTTCATCCTTTACCTCAAAATCATAACAATTTTCAGTTCATCAATTTTAAGCAGCTGTTCTTAGCATTTAATATTTTCATCCATACTCATTTAATACTGAAATGCATCAGTGATCACTAACTCGGTATATAGAGGATGACTCGGTGTATACAAAAGTCTTCAATTACATACCACATTTACTTGTTCAATTCAAATCTCTTCTTGATAATAGATTAATGTAACATGCTCAATGCAACAATATAAAGTGATAGACTCATCAATAAGTTACCCAATGTATACCTTATTCTTATCTATCATATCCAACTTTGCCTTATGTAGATATTGTATGGTGAAAATGTGACCACACTTCTATGAATCCTTACATGCAAGAAAACTCAAGAATGAGCCCTCACAAATCGATCCATAGCTCTCTATGCATGGCGTTGCAAGATTTGCAAAATTGCTCTCAGCTAGAGCTATAAACTCATGACCTTTCTAGTCAACCATAAAATCAGAGATTCACAATGAAAACAAGGGCAAGAATGCCAATATCTCCAATGAAATCAGTATGGATGCAATGCAATGCAAACTAATCTATGAGAATGAAAGATGCAAGGTATGTTATAAAATGAAAAATACAATTCTTACAAATCCTCCTATTAAGCTATGTGAGATTAATCTATTACATAAAGGAAACTAAGCTAGCATGCCATGATTATGCAACTAAGAAAGCAAATATGAAACTAGAATGTAATGCAACAACAATGTCTTCAAAGAGCTCCAAATGACCTAGAAAACCTACAGCATAACAATAGCATAAAGATGATGGATATGCAAATGAAGGAGAGAGCTCTCCTTTTATAAGAAATGAGATGAAATGGACCATTGAGATTAAGAGGCAAAAGACTTAAACAATGGTGGAGCTTGAAAGAGGAGCAATCCATGTGCACAAGTATCCTCGAATATGAAAATAGGAGTTGACTTTTGTGTCCATATGAGACAAAAAGTGCTTTTTCCTTTTTATAAAATAAGAATAAATGCTTTATTTGTGCAACTTAGGATATGAGGAAAAGGTGGAGCTTTTTATTTAATAAAAGGGGAGGAAATATTCTTTTTAATTAAATAAAAACTTAGGATAAAATGGTTAACCCATAGGATAAAAATTCAATATATGATCAAAATTAAGACTTGATCAAGAAATTGATAATGTTGAAAATATTGATTATTGATAAAATTGATTCAGGATAAATAAATCAAATAAAGGGGGGCCCAAAGTCTAGGTGACCATTTTTGGGTGCATATATTTGCCCCCCTTTGACTAATGTGTGATCAATCTAGGAACACATGCAGTCAAAGAAGAATTGAAATGTGAGATCGATCTGGGATCACAAAACAACTCAGATGTGAGGTCGATTTGGGATCACACCCAAACAAATATAGACAAAGGCCTTTGAACATGAGATCGATTCGAGATCACATTCAAAGTAAGAGATAAGAATCTCAAATTTGAGCAAAAACTCACAAAATATGTCTGAATCAAGAGAATCAAGGAATCACGGATGAGAATCTCATAAATACTGCCCCCTCGGAATCGAAATCGAAATCAGGTAGAGGAGAGATAGCAAATCGATAAAAATTTGATCAAAATGAAATGAAATCATAATCAAAGATAAATGATAATAGGATGACCATTAGGCAATGAAACATTCCCCAATGATGAAAGAAAAGAAAAGAATTAGGGTGAATGAAAGACTAGAAAATTTAGAGACATGGAAGGAAGAAATTCCACTGAAAATCAAATTATGCCTCAAAAAGTCAGTCAACTGCTCAGAATAAGGGGAAGATTTTGAAATAAAATTTTGACTATCAAGATGACCTTAGATTTTGATTTCAAGTCGTTAAATAGATCCAGAACGTCAAAATTAGCTAGGGGTGCAATTTTCATGCAATTCTAAGGTGTTTTGAAATTTGGTCAAAAAGTCAAAATGCTATAAAAGGGGTGAAAATGTCCCATTGTCAAAATCATTTGAATTTTAGCTATTTGAGAATCTAGAGCTCTAAGAGATAGCGGTGGCTCAACTAGCAGGAGTTTCCATCCATAGACACTGATTTGAGCACTCCTGGTTGCACAACCGGCCTCCACATTATGGTGCCCCGGTATGTATCCAAAAACTAGCCGTTGTTTGAGTCATTTATTGCATTTAATACATTTAAACATGTCAAATTTTTAGACTAGGGTGACAAGTCACATGACACTTTACATGTGTTGCACCCTTTGAAGGAAAATGTTGTGCGACACTTCGTGGGTCAAAATAGTGTTGCACGAACATGGAAACCAGTGTCGCATGACACAGGATGAAATGTCACACACCACTACGTGAAGTGTCACCCAAATAAAGAATGTCACACTACTTAAGAGAAAGTGTCACATGACACTTAGTCAAAAAATAGTGTCACCTAGGATAAAATTTTGACATGTTTTAATATTTTTGAGCCAAAATGACATGAGTCCTAACAATGTTTGATTTTAAGATGCTGTGTACTGATACATCCTTCATGATATGTTCTAACATCTGGTATGGTTTCATGATGTATAGGAGGTCTTCCCTATGCTCTGGATCAGAGCACCCTAGGTGACTGGATTGTAGTTTTTCTGAGCTCTAGATGATCCGAGCAAGGCCAATATCAGAACTATGGGATTCCACTATCTACTATAGTTTCCTCATATCTAAGCTGATTGTGGATTGTTGACTGCTCTTGCTAAGAGATGGCATAGTGAGCACAACACCTTTCATTTATCGAAGGGAGAGGCATCTATCACATTAGAGGATGTCTATCAGATTGTATGGGCTCCGTGCCATGGAGAGCCTGTAAGTATAATCATGTTTATAGATAAGCATAGTTTTAAAGTTTCCATATGATAGAAACTGACATGATTGTTTGTTGGCATAGGTATAATATGATCAGGATGTGATGGTAGGTTGACAGATTATCCAGGGGATGTTCCAGGATGTCATGATCCTAGATCGACACGTTAGCTGGGATAGGCGTATGGAGGACTTTGGTAGAGACTTCCTGGTGTCATGTATTGTGGCATTGTTTATTGGATAGGCCCTTATCCTTGACAAGAGTCAGAAGGGATTTCCACTGGGATGGGGGAGATTATTAGCAGACATAGTGGCATAGCCATGATAGATGGCATGGGGCTTGGCTATCTTAGCTGATATGTACTACGAGCTACATGAGATCGTCTATAGAGACAGTAGGACTTGGGCATGCAGGGCTATACTCACTTAGATATGGGTGTGGGGGCATATTGTAATAGTGCATCCATGAGTATAGCCTAGGGAGCATAGGTATCCCTATATATATAGGTATGTAGGGTTCATCCCACATACGCATAGCGGGGATGTTTCTTACTATCACAAGGTATTGGATGAGCTTGCCTCATTCACATGGAGACCGTACAGGTCATGTGAGTAGTGGGGTGACTGGCGGGAGCTAGATTACATGCTGTGTAGTCAGCCACTGGTAGGCTGTCACCTAGACATTATGGAGAAGTTTTTGATTACATGAGTCTCGAGGCAATTTGGACGCCAGCAGAGGGTGTCCACAAAGACCATGACACATGCACGATTTTGAGATGAGGATGGATAGGGTTGGCTACCAATGCTGGACTACCAGCAGGCAGTACAAGATACAACTGCTATATGCTAGGAGCCATGGGAGTACCTACCAGACATAGAAGATGTAGGTGCAGATGTAGCGTACAGGGCAGAGAGGCACAGGACTCCATTTCCTAGATTTACAGTCCCAGATGTATAGCCACCAGTAGCACAGGGGGATGAGGGAGATGATGGGGAAGATAGAGGAGATGGAGGGAGAGGGATGGAGAGAGGGGAGGGATCTAGATCAGGTGGCTAGAAATGGTCACGAGGATGGAGATCAACCACTCTAGAGGATGAGGTGAGACTAGCTCGTCAACAGGGAGAGGCCAAGCAGGACCCACCTGCAAGAGGAGAGGATTTGAGAGCCCAGTTATAGGATCTAGAGATAGAGATATAGTAGCTTAGGATCACTATAGTAGTTAGAGAGTAGTAGCTCACTGATTAGCGAGTAGAGATAGAGTGGCGAGAGAGAGCCTTACAGGTTGCCTTTGCAGAGAGATAGAGAGAGGCAGCGCAAGCTGCATATTATCATGGTCTCTACATATAGGTAGTACTAGTGGATTAGAGGGCTCCTTCCTACTTGACAATGGTGGGTAGATCAGATGTGGTACCAGATGTGGCACCACCCCCTCCACCACCTGGTCCTCAGGATGGTGGCAGCGAGTCTTAGGTTTAGGCTTAGGTTTAGATGTTTTGGACATATCTTGAGACTTTTGAGCTAGATTTTTGGGTTGTATATTGTATCATGGCATTGATTTATATATGAGATTACTAGATGTTTAATATATCATGTCTTTACATCTCACTTGTGATGGATGTATCAGTATTGTCTTGTCATTTTGCTCAAAATGTTCATGTATATGTGCATGTATGTTCTCTCGCATTGTTTGATTCTCATGTGTATGATGTAGACTCATGTTTCTTGAAAATGACAATTTTGATAAAGATATGATGATATGATTAACCCCTTGTGATGATAGGAACAAGTCATGATGTGAAAGACAAGGAGTGAAAGACATGAGTGGGAAAAGGAAAGGTGAGCGCAATTGACCGACAGGTCCACGTAAGATGAAAAGGAGAGCTCTCTCTTTATGCAAGATGCAAAACTAGACTAACATGAACCTAAAAATGCAAGCTACTATGAAAAAGTGGTTGACTTGCAAGGTCACAACACTTATAGACATCTAATTATCATCATTGAGCATTAGGTAGTGTCGTAAGATCATACAATGCACACTAGCATGACTATGTGGATATGAATATGATCTTTATCAGATAGAAATGTGGAAATCCCACCTAGGAATCAAAGACATGGAGGTCAAGATGACTAATGCAGTGAGATTACCTAAGTTTGATATGGGGAGATTATGCTTGTATCAAGACACATGAAAGTTAGGATAACTAGAAGCATGCACTCGCAAAATAGTCAAGGATAATACCTTGTCAATCCATAGTGTCAAGTAAGACTAGCATAAATGCTCATGATAGTTAGGATCAACAAAATATACCCACAAGAAGATAAAGAAATAAAACATGTTCTCATGCCCTCAGTCTTCTAGCTATGCATCATTGAAAACTTCTCAGGGAGAGACCACTCATTAAAGAAATCCTCATAGACAACACACAAAGAAAAATAAAGTCAACATATCTCAAGCGAGTTGATTGTTTAAGTGTGTGTGTGTTGGTCATAGAGTCAGACTCTGGTTATCACATCTGCCAATGAGAAATATCGCATCATACTAGACTATTGGGAAAGACATCTGATAAGTGTTAAGAAACACTCGATGCAAGGGTAGTGTTAAAAAACATTGTTTGGGGTGGTGTTGAAAAACATCTATTGTGAAATGCGCCAAGAGACAAACACACCTAAAGGACCTATGCGAATAGGTATGCCCCCTAAACAAAAATAAAGACCAATTCTAGACCAAGCCAAATAAGGTCAAGACATGATGGAGAAAGGTTTAGTGTTGAGGATGCATGCTAACAAATAGGAGTGCAAAGGCCTCAAGTAGTGCCTATTTCCAAGTTTTCACCACTTGGAATCTTTTTTCATTTTTTGATTTTTTTCTTTTTTTGTATTTTTGCTACCAAGGTGCCTGTTTCCAGGTTTCCACCAAGGCACTTTTTCTATATTTTTTGAATTTTTTATTTTTTGTATTTTTTTAGGACTTTTTATATTTTTAAGGATTTTTTTAGCATCATATATGAAATTTTTTTTTTGGTATTTTTTTAGGATCATAAAATATGTACAAAGGATGCCCCCAGATAGAAATGGGCATCCAGGATAGAACTTCTTTAGGTGCAAAATGTTGATGGGCTCAGGGAGCTATTCTCCATCTTCATCTGACAGTAAATATGCACCTATACCAAAAGCTACTGTAATAATGTATGGCCCAAGCTAATTGGGTTTGAACTTTCCCTTTTGTTCTCTGTTCTACTGATTCTTAGGATTCTCTTGCAAAACAAGATCACCTATTTGAAACTCTCTAGGGTGAACCTTCTTGTTAAATGCCTTGGACATATGCTTCTAATATACTCTCATGTGATCAAAGGAGGCCTTACGCTTCTCATCTAGAAGTTCTAGTTCTTGTAACCTCATAGCACAGTAATCCTCATCTATAATCAAACCTTTGAGTAAGACTCTAAGTGAAGGGATCTCTACTTCTAAAGTCAACATTGCTTCAACGCCATAGGTAAGAGTAAAAGGAGTAGCTCCTGTAGGTGTACAAATGCTAGTTCTATAAGCCCATAGTGCTGGATTGATTTGCAAGTGCCAATCCCTACAAATCTTGTGCATTGTCCTATGCAGAATCTTAAGAATGGTTTTATTAGAGGCTTCTACCTATCCATTTCCTTGTGGTAAGTAGATGGAGGACCAATGTTGCTTGATTTTAAAATTTTTGCATAAATTCTTTAGGTCCTTGTTCTTGAATTCTCCTCCATTATCAGTAATAATCTCAGAAGGCACTCCAAATTGGCAAATAATATGATTCAGGATAAAGAGTGAAACTATTTTTCCCAAGGCAATAGAAAGAGGGACTGCCTCTACCCATTTTGTGAAATAATTAGTAGCTATGATGATAAACTTATGTCCACTTGATGAGTTGGGGTGAATTTTCCCAACAAGGTCAAAGGCCCATCGCTGAAATGGCCAATGCAAAATAGAAGAATTAGCTCCCTACCTGGAGCATGAATCAGGTTTCCATGTTTTTGACATTTCTCACAAGATTTAGAGAAAGCTACTACATCTGCTTGCATTGTGGTCCAGTAATACCTTGCCCTAAGCAACCTTCAGGCCATGGCAAGACCATTGGAATGTCCATCACAAATGCCCTCCTGGATGTCTACTAACGCTTGGTTGGATTCCTCCTTTTCCAAGAACCTAAGAAGTGTCCCATCTAAACCCCTCCTATATAAATCACCAGAGATAAGGGTGTGGCGAGAGGCATTACGGACAAGGTTTTGACATTCAGAACAATTGAATGTGTCAGGGATGATGCCATCATGGAGATATGAATAGATAGCACCATATTAGGAAGACTCATGAGTGACAAGGGTACAAATGACATGACTTTCAAATGAGTCAAATATGGGATGGTGTAGCTCTTCCACCAGGAATTCAAATCTTGATTCATGTTGTTCCAACTGAAGGAGTGAAGCTAATGTGGCCATAGCATCTGTAGCTTTGTTTTTTCCTCTAGGGATCTGTTGGAATGTCACAAAGTTAAAGTAACATCTCAATGAATCAACCATCTTTTTGTAAGGTACCAATTTATCATCCTTGGTTTGATACTCCTCATTGACTTGGTTGATAATTAACTATGAATCCCCAAAGACATGCAACTCTATTATGTTCCATTCTATAGCTAGTTTCAATCCATTGGTTATTGCTTCATATTCTACAATATTGTTTGTACATGGGAATAAAAGTTTGTAAGATTTTGGTATATTATACCCATGAGGAGAAACAAACAACACTCCTGCACCTAATCCATTTTGCATGTTGGAACCATTGAAGAACATCTTCCAACTGCGAGTGGTCATGTATATAATATGCTCATCTGGGAACTCTACCTAAATAGGCATATTATCCTTAACTGGAAAATCAGCTAATTGGTCAGCAATAGTTTTCCCTTTTATGGCCTTTCTTTCAATGTACTCTATATCAAACTTAGATAAAACCATCATCCACTTAGGGAGCCTACCTGTGAGAGCAGCCTTACTAAGTAAGTACTTTAGAGGATCAATTTTAGCAATCAAGTGTGTAGTGTGAGCTAGCATTTAATGTCACAACTTTTGAGAAGCAAACACCACAACTAAGCAAGACTTTTCAATATTGTTATAATTGACTTCATAGGATACAAGAGTATGACTTATGTAGTATATGGCCCTTTCTTTCCCAGTGTCATCTAATTGAGCCAACAATGCCCCCAAGGAAGACTTTATTGCTAAAATGTACAAAATCAATGGTTTCCTTGGAATAGGAGGCATCAAAATTGGAGGATTAGCCAAATAATGTTTTATTTGATCAAGGCTCTTTTGGCAATCCTCATTCCACACACATGTGACCCCATTATGCAATGTTTTATTGAAAGGTTGTGCTCTATCTGCAAGCTGTGAAATAAACCTCGGTATAGATTGGAGTTGTCCTTGAAGACTTCTCATTTCACTTATGTTCTTTGGAGGTGGCATATCTAAGATAGCTTGGACCTTTTCAGGATCAACCTCTATTCCCTTTGCTAATATTATGAATCCTAGAAGTTTACCTGAGGTAACTCCAAATGCACACTTTTTCAGATTCAATCTAAGTTGAAACTATTCCATGTGATCTAGAATCACTTCGAAATTGTCGAGGTGTGTATCCCATTTCCTAGATTTAGCCAAGGTATCATCCATAGAATCTTCCATATTCTTATGCATTGTATCATGAAAAATTGTGGTCATAGCTCATTGGTATGTTGCTCCTGCATTCTTTTGGCAAGATGGCATGACATTCCAACAATAGGTTCCCCATGTACATGTGAAAGCTATTTTCTCTTGATCTTTGGGACCTATTTTTATCTGGTTATATCCGGAAAATCCATCCATTAAGGAATATATCTCATAACTTGTCGTCATATCCACTATCATGTCTATGTTTGGGAGTGGAAAGTGTTAGAAAGTAAAGATCCCCAAGATAACTAACAAGGGGGGGGGGGGGTGAATCAATTATCTAATAATTTATCCATTCAATTTCTTTAAACAATATAATCAATGTACTGATCAACCATAGAAAAATAATCATACACAATTGCACAATAACACAAGATATGTTGATTAGGGAACCTCTTGAAAAGAGTAAACCCTGGTGGGAATGATGCCCACAAAATGATGCACTAATATGAAAGTTCCTTGTTAGAGGATGGACCCTATTAGGAGTCTTATGAAATACATTCAATACATATAAATCCCTATTATGAGATTTTGAATCCTTGTTAAAAGATTCTAACCCGGTTAAGAGTTTATGGAAGACAAAAGGACCGACTGCCCAAACAGCTTCAAGGCAAGAATTCTGAACCAACTGTCCAAAAGATCTTAGAATTATTCAACAAAATAATATGAAATATATTACCTCCTTCACACTGTGCCAAAACTGCACTCTCTGCTACACAAGATCACAATTCCAGATCTCTGTACTCACAAGTCTTCCTTCATCACTGAATTAACTTTTTTCTTCACTTCATCCATATATTCACATTACAATCTTCATAGTACACATTAAAACAAGGAAAACATTCCTTCTTATATACCAAAGTCAAATAATTACAAATGAGTCAGTCCTCAATTACAAAATAACTATCGGCTTCCAGATACTGTAACTTTCTCCAAACATATCCTCAAAGTTTTCCCTATGAACCATGTCATCATTAATGAGTCTCCAAAATCTTTTTAACTGAGCAAAATCAGATTCCATCCCAGCTAAGATATATCCTCCGATTTTTTAACATCGCTTCACAGAAACACTGTCTAAACACTGCTTTCACCAAAATGCTCATAACTCTCACAAATGAATGAATTTCTTTTTGCGCTGTTAACCATAGGTTAATAAAACACCAAAGAACATACCATCAACTATGCAAAATCCAATCTGCAATAAAACATGTGTGCGAAACAAAACTATACCTGCTTTCTTGCTAATATCCAAAATATCACTATGTTGACATCAATGACAATCCAAGTCATGAATGCAACAACAACTGCTACAGAATGACTGCCAAAATACTTTGCATTCATTCCTAACAATCTCCCCCATTGGCATTGATGGAAACATAGATGAAAAACATCCAATGTTCCAAAAATCCAATACTACAACATCACTGCAAAATATCAAATCAAATCTTGCTTCATTTTCCTATTTAGCTCTCTCATACAATCCACAATGTTTTTCATGTATATCTCTCCACCATTGACATCAATGATAGAAATTTCATCACTAGGTCAACAATAACTTAATGTCAAAAGACACTTTTCAAAAAAATACAATAACAAGAGTCCTCATGACTCAGCTCATAAACTCCCCCATAGAGGAAGTTCCAACATCCAATCCAAAAGAAAGATAGGGCTCATATACCACTGGATAGATGCAATCATCTGCATCAATTCTCAAAAATAGGTTGGGGCATAGCTCCAAGCATACCTCTTAGATACACAAATGTATCCTTAGGTAAAGGCTTTGTAAATATATCTGCTATCTGCTACTTTGTACTTATGTACTCCAATCTTACTTCTTTTTCTACAACTTTCTCTCTTACAACATGATACTTGATCTCAATATGTTTAGTCTTAGAATGTAAAATAGGATTTTTTGACATACTCACTGTACTAGTTTTATCACAATGTATAACAATAGGCTCATCAAACTTTATTCCAATATCCTTCAACATCTGCTTTACCCAAATAATCTGATTACAATTATTTGCTATTGCAACATATTCTACTTCTGTTGTACTTTTTGAAGTACAATTCTACTTCTTACTTAGCCAAGAGACCAATTTTCCTCCAAGAAAAATGGCTCCACCATGAGTGCTTTTCTTCTCATCAATGCTACCTCCCCAATCTACATCATTATAGACACATAAAGTAAAATCATCAGAATTCTCATACCATAATCCATAATCCATTGTTCCTCTTAGATATCTCAGTATCCTCTTTACTGCTACATAATGTGATTCTCTAGGTTCTACTTGAAATCTTGCTATAATCCCCACTGAATGTGATATATCAGGTCTTGTATGTGTCAAGTACTGCAATCCTCCAATCTTGGATCTATACTTTTTCTGCTCAACTGCTTGTGTCTCATCTTTGCTAGATAACTTATGTCTAGTTACCATAGGTGTTCCAACAAGTTTAGAGTCTTCCATTCTAAATCTTTTCAATAAGTCACTCAAATACTTAGTCTGACTTACAAATATACCTTCCTTGCTTTGTGTTATCTGTAATCCTAAAAAATATTTCATTTCTCCAATCATGCTCATCTCAAATTCAGTCTTCATTTCATCTGCAAATTTGTCACTAGCTTCATCTTCTCCTCCAAAGATAATATCATCAACAAATATAACTATAACCAACAAACCATTCTCAATTTCTTTTTTGTATAAGTTACTATCTGTTGTTCCTTTTATAAATCTCAATTTCAATAAATACTTATCCAATCTTGTATACCAAGTTCTAGGTGCTTGTTTTAATCCATATAAAGCTTTCTTTAACTTACATACCATATCTCCTTCTTGTGTCAAAGGAAAACCTTCAAGCTACTCAATGTAGACTTCTTCTTCCAATTCACCATTCAAAAATGCTGACTTCACATCCATTTGATACACTCTGAATTTCTTGTAAGTTGCATATGTTAGAAACATTCTCACTGCTTCAAGTCTGGCCATAGGTGCAAAAGTTTCTTCATAGTCAATTCCTTCTTGTTGTGAATATCCTTTACATACCAATCTTGCTTTGTTTCTTATCACTTCTCCTTGTTCATTCATCTTGTTTCTGAATACCCACTTTGTTCCAATCACATTCTTGTCTTCAGGTCTAGGGACCAATTCCCATGTCTTATTTTTTTCAATCTGCTCTAGTTCTTCTTGTTATACATTGAATTTGCACCCTTAGTTCAAGCTCTTGTAGTATTGATAACTCTATATAACAAGGGAATCATCTCAAGGTTGTGGGACCTTTTGCTAACCGAGATGAGACCTCTAGATTCTAGGCTGGTTCCTCTTGGATAGTCACCTAGATTTGCTCTTAACATGAAATGTAAAATTTTCAGGGAAAGGGATAGAAGGAGTGCATGAAATGTAAATGATAGAAAGAAAATCTACCTACTAGGTGATGCACCAAACTGGGGTTTAGATCTCTGTATAGAGGGATGAAACCAATGAAAGAATTAGGTCTAATAAGTCACCACTCACTAGATAGGTTTGCATAAGTATTTCTTAGGAGGGTCTGAACAGGGGACTCAACCTATGACCTACAAACAAACATCCTTTTCTGCAAATAGGTGTAGGAATGAGACAAGGCTGCTAGGGGCTATAGTATACCCACAAAACACCTAAATAAGATTAGACATAGGAAACACACACAATTGCAGAAAGCAAGAGGAATCAGGAAACCTGAGATATCATTGAAATCATTCATAAACATTGATTCAATAAGAGACAAGCCAAACAAAGAAGGCATGAGGACAAGAAAAATGTCACAGAATGCTTTGCAATATTTGTATTATCAATGAGAACTTACAGGATGTGAAAAACCAGAGAGTAGGAAAAATGCTACAGATAGTTTTTCAAGAAAAAACCTTTTCTTTTTACAAAATGTCAATTCTAAGCACTATAGGCTCCAAAAAATCATATATACACTCTCTGCACGTAGGCAGGTATCAAAAATCTTTTAGGGCTACATAAATTTTGCATTATAATAATCATCCCTAAAATTGGTCACCTCTGATCATAAATGTGCTCTGTAAATATCATAGCCGATCAGATATTTTGTC
Source organism: Chamaecyparis obtusa (assembly GCA_027943335.1). NCBI lineage: Eukaryota > Viridiplantae > Streptophyta > Pinopsida > Cupressales > Cupressaceae > Chamaecyparis > Chamaecyparis obtusa. The sequence goes on from BSBK01012185.1 coordinate 16,573, forward strand.
TACGTGCCCATGCCTGAATTGATCATGCCTTGCCAGGACAAAAACCTCATCCATCTACCTCTCTGCAAGCTGGAATCTGTCATGAATGTTCAAATCTGATCCCATACTAGAAAGGACTCAAAATGGCACCCAAAAGATCTCTGCAAACATTCCTAGCCTTTGGAAACATTAATTCTCAGCTACCCGCGCTTTGCAAACATCTCTGCAGAAGAAAGCCTGTCAAAGCAATCACGCTGACCTTGTAATAGAAATGGTCACATGATCACATGAGGCCAAAAGGCTTTCATGTGATCATGCAATAACCTTTGAAAACTTGCCTCCACCTTGCCACAAAATGACACCTCAGGTCTGTAAAATCCACCACCTATCAAGCTTTGCTGACCGCCAGCCATCATACTTGCCAAACTTGCCACGTGGCCTGATAGGAGCCGACCACATGGTTGGACCCATGATCAAACTACCTTGAAAAGTCAACAGTCGCATGATCACATGAGCTGAAAGGCCTTTATGTGATCATGTGACAACCCTTAGGAAATCTACCTCCGCTTTGACAAATGCTCGAGCTGATGATCGCACTACAAAAATAACTCAACATTTACATCAGGTTCCAATTTTCTTTTAGTCACAGAATCATTTGTTTCTTCAACTAACCCCGGTTAAGTCTGGTGAATGTGAGATACCTTTTAGTCACTAAGTCGCTAGATATATCTAACCCTGGGCCCACCTTGGGTTCATCCTCCCGTCGTCGCCAAGTCACGTTATCTTTTTCTTAACCTTAGGCTCACTTGGCGACCATGTGAAACCCTTCAACCATGCAACCGCGCTCTATTTTACCAACCCTGGGCCCACTTACACCACTTGGCATTCTGTTATTCATCCTAGTCACTCAGTCATCAACACCTCAGTAACCCTCTAACAATGGACCCACTGCAAAATCCAGATTCCCATCTAATGGTGGGCGTAAGATCGCATGGCCGAAGAATATACCTTATGCTCTTATGCCAACTATAGATATCCTTGCACTTGCACCAATTTTGAAAACCTTAGGCTCCACTAACTACTTGTCGTAGTTGATGGTTTGTTGCATGATCTCATGCAGTCATGAGAATGCATGTGATCATGCAACCAATCGCTTGACGTTAACTGTCGAACCATGAACCACTACCACTGAAACCACTAACGGTTTGTCGCATGGTCTCATGGGCTCAGAAAAGCCCATGCAATCATGCGACAAACTGTGTGATGCCACCCCGATAACCACTGACAGCTAGTCACATGGTCACATGGGCTCGGAAGAGCCCATGTGATCCTTCGACCAATATGAAACTATTGCGTGCTGACTGCTGGTGGTTAAAGGCTTGAAGACCGTGAACTGGGCCCGGCTGGTACCTCAAGGTTGCGCACTTAACGGCTAGTCACATGTTCGCATAGCTTAAAAAAGGGCTATGCGATCATGCAACAAGATGTAGTAGATTGTCAAAAATGTCAAAGGGACCCACCTGGTCAGAATTGCATGGATGGAAAAATGCAAACGCTAGAGAAGGGTAAAGTGCAGAAGTGGTCAAAAACACACTGGGTTTTCAAATCGAGGTAGAAAGCATAGAGAATTTTTTGTACCGAAAGTTGAAAACATCTGGAACCTTCAAAGATAAGGTCAAAATCACACTAGGTTTTTGGGCCAAAAAGCAGAAAACACACTGGACTTTCGACACTTTGAGCATTTCTTTTGGAAAAAAGGGTCACGACCAAAAATGAAAGATAGGGAAATTTTGGGCAACACTTCTTTCATAGCATTAATCCAATGTTCATCTTCACAAGCTTCATTAGTAGTCTTAGGTTCAATTTGAGAAATCAAACATAAGTGTACCTTATTTCGAGTCAAAACTCCTCTATCTAAACTTCCAATAACTTGCTCAATAGGGTGATGTCTTGAAGTATACCTGTTAGGTGTCATAGTTACTGATCTTATTCGAGCTGTAGATTCTTCTCTACTTTCTTCTTTGTTTTCATCTTTGTTTTCTTCTCTATTTTCTTCCCTATTTTCTTTAGTATGACTTTCATTCAGAAAATCATTGTTAGTTTCAAAAAATAATTCTACATTTTCAATGTTAGGCTGAGGTTGTGCTTCTCCATTAGATTCATAATCAAGCATTCTTTCCTGAATTTTAAACTTCTCATCAACTTTTACATTTGCACTTTCAACAATAGTTTTAGTTCTTTTGTTATAACATCTATATGCTTTTCTTTTTAAAGAATATCCAAGAAATATTCCTTCATCACTTCTAGGATAAAACTTTCCTATATCATCATCTCTCTTTATATAACATTTACTTCCAAAAATTCTAAAATACTTAACTGAGGGTGTATGTCCAAACCATAATTCATAAGGTGTCTTGTTTGTATCTGCTATGATTTGTACTCTGTTCATAGTGTATACTGCTATGTTCACTACTTCTCTCCAAAAAGTCTTAGTCAAATGATTTTCAAACAACATAGCTCTTGTTACTTCAGTTATTAACCTGTTCCTTCTTTCTACAATACCATTTTTTTGTGGTGTTCTAGGGGCTGAAAGTTGTCTCTTAATACCATTCATTTCAAAAAAGGTGTTAAACTCTCTAGATGTAAATTCACCACCTCTATCAGATCTTAGACACTTAATCTTCATTCCAAATTCATTCTCAATTTTTCTTTTCATGATCTTAAATTTATCAAATGCTTCAGATTTTTCTTTCAAAAATGCAATCCACATCATTCTTGTAAAATCATCAACAAGAATCATAAAATACCTTTCTCCATAGAATCCTCTAGTCCTAGTAGGACCACTCAAGTCTATATGAACAATCTCCAGCTTCTCTATCGATGTGAACTTCTTGTTGGGAAATGAACTCCTTTTCTACTTTTCCATCATACATTCTTTGCAAATCATGTTAGTAGGTTTCATAATTCTAGGTAAATCTCTTACTACAAGTGTAGTGCTCACCTTGATAATATTATCAGAGTTTATATTACAAAACCTTTTATGCCATAACCAACTATCATCAATCCTAGTTAACAAACATGTCATCTTAGTAGAATTCAACTGAAATACATTACCTCTGGTTCTGGATCCTTTTCTAATTAGATTTCCATGTTTATCTTTTATCACACAAGTTTTCTTAGAAAACCAAACTTGATAACCCTTATCAGCCAATTGTCCAACGCTTAGTAGATTATGTCTTAGTCCATCAACAAAGTAAACATTATCAGTGTTAGTCTTTCCATCAAGAGTAATAGATCCTATACCCTTAATCAAACAAGGTGCATTGTTACCAACCCTAACAATTCCTCCATCATAATTATCTAACTTAACAAACTTTCTTTTATCTCCAGTCATATGATGTGAACAATCACTGTCTATAATCCAATCAGATTTCTTTTCAACTTGTGAAACTAATGCTTTTTCTTCCTTTTTATCAGATTCAAAACTTTCTTCTTTAATTGCTACAAATCCTATTTCCTCAAAGTTATCATTATCACTATCACTTAAATGTTTTTCAATTCCTGCTTCAAGATCTTCATCATTTGCATAATAACATTCTTTAGATCTCGGTCATCCCACAATAGTGGGTCACACTTTTTGGCTTGAATTGACACTGACCTTCCAATTTTTAGAAAAACTTCAACATTCCAATGCATATTGTCGTTCAACCATTCGAAATCGGAAAATGATGTAAACTAGAGTCCTTTCAGATTTTATGTGTAGAATCTAAATATATTTTTTATTTTTATTTTTAAATTAATTTAAATCAAAATTTCTTTCTCCCACAAAAACTAGTATGTTGCTGAAAATGGCATTTTCAAAGAGTTACCATGACTGCGTAATGCATAACTTTTTTTCTATAAAAGATATCAATGCGATTCTTTCAAATATAGTTTGGTAACATCCATACTGAGGGAATCCAATTGGTTTCAAGACATTATCACATTTGTTTCATATTTTATGTATTCTCAAAGTCAACCAAGCTAGTTTTTTGACCTACTTTCACTGCGTAACGTATAACTTCTTTTGTATATATCGGATTTCAAATTTATATTTTTTGGTAGAAAGAAGACTCTAAGATGAAGGGCACTAATATTTTTCAAAAATTTTATTATATTTTCTATTGAATGTCAAAGTCATATGTTTGAATTGGCTAAAAAACCAACATTCGTTCCACGTCAAACAACATACACCTAATGAATTCAAAAATGGTCAAGAGTATAGTCGTTAGAAAGCTGACTCAGAGAACTTTTGCATGGACTCAAGGTCATTTTCTGAATGTTTCATTTGACCCTAGTGCTTCAACTCTGAAACTCAGAAATGTGCTATTTTTTTTTGGCTTTTGACAAAAAGTCCTAGAAAGGAAGTTTCGAATGAAACTAGTTTCATTCAAAACTTATTACTTTCATTCGAAACTACTTTCATTTGAGACTAAAAAATGCTAACCCCAGGTTGACATCTGCATCAACATCTAGGTCAAGAGAGTTTCAAATGAAAGCTAACTAGTTTCGAATGAAAGTTAAATTTAACTTTCATTTGAAACTCATGTCGGCCAATTTGGTGTTTTTTCATGATAGCGATGATTGCATATAGATATAAGAACCATTTTCTCAATATTTTAATTTAGAGCTGCAAAATAATTTATATTTTACATATAAAAAAGACATTTGAAGGTGTATTTTCCTACATTTTGTGATATTTTAGTGGAATAATCATGCAAAAGTGATGGGGAATCAGAAAAGAAGGCAAAATAAGAGTGCTCGACATTACTCACCAGAAACTAAAGAGAGATTACGAAGAGAAGCTCGTGAAAGGTATCATTGTGTGAGACAAGGTGTGACCCTATCTCTCTCTCTCTCTATGTGACTATATATCATAATTGATGATTAGGACATATGTTAATGAAGTTCATGTAAGCACATGATATTGCAATTTCTAATTAGACCTAGAATATATTCAATAAAGAGCATGTCTTATTAATAGCTACATATATTAGGACTTGAATAATATGTACATGTATACACTTGTATTAGTTAATTTAATCAGGCCTATTAGAGGTCGATTAGATCTATTAGGGCCTAATTAAGTTAAATTGGCATATTAGTACCGACATAGATGCAACTAGACCTATAACCCAAGTAGCTTAGATGCAATTAGATCAATTGGACCTGGTACCTAATTAGACCTATTACTTGACAAAAGGTCATATTAGACATGTATTAAGACCTAGTCAAACCTATTAGGACATGTATCAAGACCTAAATACCTATTAAGACCTATTAGACCTATTAGGACCTATTAGAAACCTATTATGTACCTATCTAGGACATATTAGATGTACTTATAGTATTATACATCTATTAAGACCTATTAGACCTATTACTTGACCTATTAGAGGTCTATTAGACCTATTAGACATGTGTGTATTAATACCTATCAAACCTATTAGAACATCCATGAATACCTATTTATTAGACCTATTAAGCCCTATTAGACCTATATTAGGACCTACTAGGAACCTATTATACATGTTCTAGGACATATTAGATGTACTTGCAGTATCATATACATGTATTGAAACCTATTAGACCCATTAGAGCTATTAGGACATATTAGAGGTCTATTAGACCTATTAGACATGCATATTAAGACCTATTAGACATGTATTAAGATCTATCACACCTATTAGGGCATGTATCAAGACCTAAAGACCTATTATGACCTATTAGACATATTACCTAACCTATTAGGAAAGTTAGTTTCATTATTCTAGGACATATTAGATGTACTTGTACAGTATTATACATGTATTAAGGCCTATTAGACCTATTAGGACCTATTAGAGGCCTATTATCTACCTATTAGATATGTATCAAGACCTATTAGATAGGTATTAGGACAAAAAGACCTATTAGACATGTACTAAGACCTATGAGACCTATTAGGACATGTGTGAAGACCTATTAAGACTTATTAGACCTATTAGGATGCATTAGTAACCTATTATACCCATTATAGGATGTATATTAGATGTACTTACAGTATTGTACTTGTATTAAGACCTATTAGACCTATTGAGACCTATTAGACCTATTAGGACCTATTAGATGTCTATTAGACCTTTTAGACATGTATTAAGACCTATTAGACATATATTAGGACAAAAAGACCTATTAGACATGTATTAAGACCTATTAGACATATATTAGGATAAAGAGACCTATTAGACATGTATTAAGACCTATGAGATCTATTAGGACATGTATGAGACCTATTAGGACATGTATGAAGACCTATTAAGACATGTATGAGACCTATTAGGACATGAATGAGACCTATTAGGACATGTATGAAGACCTAATAGACATGTATTAAGACCTAGTCAAACCTATTAGGACATGTATGAAGACCTAGTTAGACAAGTATTAAGACCTACTAGATGTCTATTAGACCTTTTAGACATGTATTAAGACCTATTAGAGAGATATTAGGACAAAAAGACCTATTAGGACATGTACTTTTATAGTATTATACATGTATTAAGGCCTATTAGACCTATTAGGACCTATTAGAGGTCTATTAGACCTATCAAGACCTATTAGGAACTAAAATTACACATGTCTACTTTAATATCTTTAATAGATCTACACATGTCTACTTTAATATCTAGTAAGTATTAAACTTACTAACTGTATCTCCATTTGCAGGAGAAGGGTCATCACAAGCTCAACAAGACCAACTTGTAGAAGCTAGAGAAGGGGCATCTCGAGCTCAACAAGACCAACCTGTAGATGCTGGGGAGGGGACATCTCAAGCTCAACAAGACCATCCTATAGATGCTATAGAAGGGTCATCACAAGCTCAACAAGAACATCCTTTACAATCTCAAACAAGTACACATAGATCTCTATCTCTCTCTATCTCTCTCTTTATTTAAGTTACATACCATTGTCTTGATTTAGTCTAGATTTGAATGATTATAATACACTATGAGCTTATACATAAATAATCACTTGTTCTCCTTAAGATGAGCTATCCTAAGATATTTTTAAATATTTTGTTTGCAGTTGAATTACAAGAAACACATGACAATGTCAACCTAGCCCAATAGTTGAAAAGAAAAATTAATCATAAAAGCATTGATCATTTACTTGAAATGGATGTGAACAAATTGAGAGAGTATGCCAAACAACCCACAAATACTACGAAGAGGACATTGAATAAAAAGTCTAAGGATATAATTGCACAGTTTGAAAATCTTGATACACCTTAGAAAACTCAACTATTATCAATCACACTTCTTAAAGATGAGTTTAAGGAGCCATTGAAACTATTGGGTGTAGATGCAAGTTCAAAAAAGAGAAAATTGGATGACCTAGGAAAATATGTTGTTGAAAGTGTCAAGGAAGGTTTGCAATCCATTGGGAAAACATCTAGAGTTACAGATAGGTCCATTTATAGAAGAGTGATATTGACATCAATTTTAAATAAAAATATGTATCATAAAAGATAGATTTCCTCACTTTCATCTCATCTCGGGTATAGTAGGAAGACAATGTCGCATTACTTGAAAAGGAGAAACATTTTGGATGATACTACATTGGAAGGTAATTGGGCACTAATGTGTCAAGCTCCTCACTTTGACAAGATTAATGAAATAGTCAGGAACTTAGTTATAACATTTTGGACTGATCATACTCATCCTTCATCAAATAGGAGAGATGTCATGAAAAAGAGGACAGGGCCTAGGGAATATTTCCAACACACAAAACATTGGCTGGACACCACACAACAAGAATTGTATCTCTCATTTTGCAATTCAAATCCTAACGTCAAGATTGGACAAACGATGTTCGAAAGATTGAAAATATATTTTGTAAAGATAAATAAAACTTTTGAGACTTGTTGTTTTCGATATCATGTTGAATTCGATCTCTTCTTTCAAGGGTTTAGAAAGATGATAAAAGAAAGTGGTGGCTCTCAGAATGATTTTCCTAAATGACCAAGCCAATTCATAACATCGATCTTATGTGAAAAGATAATTGATAGTGAGATACATGAAATAAAATGCATAAGAGGCACATGTGAAACATGTGGGGATTTAGCCAAATTTCCTTTTAGGGATGAAGATATTGACATGACAAGGATGGTAAATTGTAAGAGATACAAGTATGTAAAGTTTGAAACAAAAGTCGAGAAAGAATCAACAAGGTTGGAATATGTAGAAGAAGAGATACATGCTGCAACATTTATGGAAAATTTTTGTAAATTGATTCAACCATATATACGACACATTTTCTTTGCTAAGTGGCAAGCTGAGCAGTTCGAACTACTAAGAGACACTTTTCCACTTGGAATAGTTTTATCTGTTGTTGATTTTGCAGAGAATTACTCTTTTGTTTCTCAAAAAGCACTTCAATCAGAATACTACTATACAGAGCAGGTCACTATCATGGTGCATGTATGTTATCGACATGCACAATTAGATTTGGATGGCATTGAAAGTACAACTCAAGAATGAGTCATAAAGAAAGAATATCACTTTTACATCAGTGATGATAAAGAGCATGACACTCATTTTGTCGAGCACTATTTTAAAACATATTTTGGATATTTAGAAAATAAAGGCATAAAAATCAAAAAGCATTATGTTTGGTCAGATGGATGTGCAACACAATTCAAGTCAGCAAGACCATTTTATGCACTATGTAGATATCATCGATTCCAAAAGATACCACATATTTGGAGTTTCTTTGAGAGTGGACATGAGAAGGGAGAGCACGATGGTGCAGGAGCTTGTATCAAACATTCTTTAAGAAAGTATCAATTGGACTATCAGGGATGTCGTATAAATAATGGTCATGATGTGGTTGAGTGGTGCAAGAGACACTTTGTAGCTCCAAATCAAGATAGCACATCTTCACTACGAGATCGAGTCATACCAGTTAGATTATTCTGGGAGATATCAGGTATATTTATGAAATGCATTAATTTCTAAATTAAAGTTTCAATTTATGCGTACATATATATGTTATACTAACAACTCTTAAAAATTTACATGTGTTTGTGTATTATTCAGGTGTTGATAGAAGATCATTCCATGGATGCAAGAGGGTAGAGAAAACAAGATCTCTGCATTCGGTTATGAGTACAGATAGTAATGTGTGGTCATTGTATTGTAGAGATTACTCATGCTTTTGTTATGACTATGTTTCTGAAAACTACGGTGAATGTATTAACCAAAAAAGTGGATATGTTAGTGAATGGAATTTGGTTCCACTAGATGTTACCACTACAAATGATGAAGTTGAGGATGAAAGCTATGATGATGTTCCATTGATTTCCACCGACTATGACCTTATTTCAAGTTTGATCAAAATTGGTACGTGTTCTTATATACATATGCACTTTTCAATTCTTAGGGTACCCATATGTATCTCTAATAAATTTATATAACTTACAGTGGTGTAATGTTCTTTTACAGGACATGTTTTTGCAGTAATAGCAGAGTCTGATAATGGTGAAGGTGTGAATTACTATCTATTATGTTGTATGAAGGAGAGGATGAAGCTAACAAAGAATGAAACAAGCGATGGAATTGTGTTTCCTATAGGTTAGCGTGCTATATTTATGGGTTTTGATGAATAAATTTATCTTGCATTTGATGGCCTTATTCAAATTTTTGTTCAAATTATGATACAATGTATGCATGTACACATATATATACACATGTTTATTTAATGCATGTTGTTGTTCAATTGTCTATGCAGGGTCAGTTGTTGTGCAAGGAACATACTTGAAGCAAATCAAAGTAATTAAATAGGGGGTTCATTTTATTGATTATCAATTAAACAACAAGGTTTATCAATATAGTCATCTTGTAATTGCCACACAACTATCTCTTCATCCAGTGACAGGACGTGGCATTTGTAAGTGGAGACTTGATACCGAAGAGCATGAGAAATTAGTGAATATTATCAAAGAGAGAGATGAACCACTTGATGTATAGTAAATTGTGCATGTGCATGTATGAAAAATGATTTTGAGAAAAAAAATTTAGTGCATGTTCCCTTAGTGAATGGAGCAAATTTATTAGTAGATATATATATATATATATATATAAATTAACTTGTCTTTTTAAAATGTATATGTGTGCATGTGCCAAGAATTAAATATATCTCATTTTGGATTTATAAAATTAGGATAATTTATATGCATGTTAGATAGCTTAATTCAATATGTGAAATTGCTATGTTAGGATTAAATTGTTTACAAATTTAATAAATACTCTTGATTGTGATATATTGCCTATTTTACTTCCCATATTAAAAATAATAAGTTTGTAATGTACATGCAACTTAATTATCTTAAATTTCATGTGCATATTGAAATTTGTATGAATTACATTCAAATTTAACATTCAACTAAAATTTGTATGAATTACATGTACATATGTCAAATATAAACATCAAATAGTACACATGTACATATTTGTCAAACATAAACATCTAATATATGAGATAGATCAAAAAGTAAGTACTGTAAACATGAAAAAAATATACATGCATGCATCCAACTATGTCAAATGTATAGTCAATCTAGAGATCTATCAATTTAGTATACTACACATGTACATACATACATCAAGGATAAACATGCACATATATGTCAAACATGAACATCAAATATATGAAATCAATCAAGAAGTAAGCAATGTATACATGAAAAAAATATACATGGATGCATGTCCAACTATGTCAAATGTAACATCAGAGATCCCTACATGTGTAACATGTCTAAAAGAGCCTAAGAATCATCATGACAACTCCTAACAGTATGATCGGGCCCTGAGTAGCTATCATGCTGCGAGGGATGTGCAGAACACTGTATAGACAAAGTGAGATCATACAAATTAATATTCACATCTTTCAAATGTTGATAAAATAATACTCATCTATTTTAAAAATGTAAAGATGTACATACACAAATTGAATAAATTATAAACTCACCTGTCCACTGCTGATGTTATCATCAAGTGAGTCCTGACATTGTACACGATCGCTACCTATAGGAGTAATGAGAGGCATCTCCCCCTAGATAAAAAAAATGACAAAAATTCTATATACATTTATATATAGATTTTGAATCTCCAACAATCAAAGTTTAACTAAATGACATTAAAACAAATTATACCTGTGTAGACGGGGGAACCGGAACATGCTCTGAGTCCCTCTCCTTGATCCTATCAATGAGGGTATCAATATGTTGCTGCACCTGATCGAAGCTAAACTAAACATCTGCCACATGAGTAGATGACAGTCATCTCTCTAAAGATGAATGCAATGGAGAAACTAGATGTGATGGCATAGAAGCCGACTGATCATCACGTGTCAGTAAATCTAGGTAACCAGTCGTACTCATGCCAAACTCAATGTCCTCAAGACCAACATCAGATAACCACTACCCTACACTCACTGAAGGGTCTGTACAGTGTGCCTCTCTCTCAGCAGCAATAGACTGGTCCGTAGGAGGATCACCATGGGCACCGTTACTATCATGATGTGTGTGATGAGGATCCTATCACTGAGTGTATCTAATAGTACCCACATGATCTCTGACATCCACTATAGGGATACCATGCTCAGCAGCTATAAATGCATATGCATCAATAAGATCCTCGACCAAACTAGTCATGGTGACGCATGCCATCTCTCCTGTAAGTTCCTCAAGGCTAGAAAGTGAAGGGATCCCTGCTATAGAGTACAAGTCATCTGAGCTCCTACTGGAAGATGCTCCACATGATGATCTGGAGTGCCATCGCTACATCAAATACTAGCCAACCTAATCTATAGATATGGATGTCCCAACTGATGCAATGTGCCCCACACTATCAATCACACCCTGTAGCTAGGTGCTACGAACAACATCATCTGCTACGGAACCCAACGATGGAGCAATAGCCTGTGACCTCTCACCTAGAATAACCCTGTGTGTTGGTCTTGGATGATCAGGTCGGCGAAAAGCATCTCTATCTGCAAGTCTCCCATGCCCTTGCCCCTGATGTGGTGCCAAATCTGTGTAATTAACCTGTTTCCCTAATTGCACCTCTACATAGATCTATTGTGTGAAGTATAATGGGATTTGGTCATCATTTGGGTAATGACCATGGGCAGCTAGAAACCTAGGGTATATCAGTGCAGATATAGCTGGATCCTGACACTTCGTAACCTGATATCCCTTCACATATTGTTTCTCTACATACGATGGCCAAACTTGGGTTTTAAGAATCTCTTTGGCCACCAGTTTGGCCACCTCATTGAGAGAAAGACCAGAGCTAACCTCTCATCTCTTTCTCTCAAGAATAGACTGTACAACATCTGGGGAATATGCACTAGTCCTTTGTATGTCATTTTGGATAACAATTAGGCTATCCAAGATGGGCTAACAGGTGTTCCTATAAATAGTGGAGCTAGAGGGACTATCAATAGACTCTTGTAATTTTTAAATTTCCTTATTTTTGCGATCAAATAGGTTCTTAGATTGTTCCCGATCCTGAGGCGGGATAGGTGCATCTACCATGTGTAATGTCTAGTAATCTAGATGTATAAATGAACTATCAAGATATGTGCACCTGAAAGAAATTATATTTATAGTGTCAAATAACTACATGTACACATGCACTAAATCATATTTTTTGAACTTCATCAAATAAAATTAAAGTACACTTCTACATTATTCAATAAAAATAAACTGTAAATAACTAGACATTAAATTTGAGCACAAATTATAACTGCTTAACTACATTATTCAATCAAAATAAAATTTTTAAAACTACATTTAAACTCATTAGAGACTTATTATCTAACATGTAGGTCTATGTACCTATGTATAAACATGTACCTATTTATACCCATTTAACATGTACCTATGTATACATGTACATGTGTATGCATATATGTACATACTTGTACACATGCATTGAATGCATGCACCTATGTATACATGTAAATTTACATGTATATACATGCATATATACATGTACATAAATGTATATACATGTAAATACATGCATGTACACATGTACATACATATATGTACATGTGCATGTGCGTGTGTACACATGCATATATGCATGTGTAGACATGTGTGTACATGCACATGCACACATATGTACATGTGTACATACATATGTATGCATTATGACCACACGTGCCCATGTATATATGCACGTGCATGTGTGTATATACATGTGTGTACACATATGCATACATATGTATGTACACATGTACATACGTGTGCATGTACACACATGCATATATGCATGTGTACACATGTACATGCACATGTATATATGTATGTACATGTGTACATGCATGGGTACATGCATGTACACACATGCATACATAGGTACATGCATGTATATGTGTATATGCACATGTAAATACATGCATATATGTACATGCATGTACATGTATAGACATGCATATATGTACATGTGCATATACACATATACATGCATGTATATACATGTAAATACATGCATATACACATATACATGCATGTATATACATGTAACTACATGCATATACACATATACATGCATATATAAATGTACATACATGTATCTACATGCATATATATGCATGTATATACATGTAAATACATGCATGTATATGTATACATGTACATACATGTAAATACATGCATATACACATATACATGTGTATATACATATACGTGTGTATATACATATAAATACATGCATATATACATATATGTGTGTATATACATATAAATACATGCATATATATATACATGTACATACATTCATATACACATATACATGGATATATACATGTAAATACATGTATATACAATATACATGTATTTACATGTAAATACATGTACATACATGCATATACACATGTATACATGCATGTATATACATGTAAATACATGTATATATGTATGTAAATACATGTATATACATGCATATATATATATATATGTATATGCATGTGAATACATGTACATACATGCATATACACATAGATGCATGTATATACATGTAAATACATGCATACGTACACATATACATGCATCTTTTCATGTAAATACATGCATATACACATATAAATGCATATATACACATAAATACATATATATACACATATAAATGCATGTATATACACATAAATACATGTATTTACACATAAATATATGCATATACACATAGATACATGCATATACACATAAATACATGCATATACACATGTATATACACATATACACATGTATAGACACATATATACATGTATATATGTTAAAAAATACTAAATACATTAAAAAAATACATAAATATACAAATGTAATACGTATATATACATAAAAAATCAAAAAATACCCACCTAAAAAATGACGGTCGATGAATCGGATGCCCCACAGCCGAACCCCACAGTCGAAACGTCACTTTCCAAACTGGAAAGTGGGGTTAAAAACCCCACCAAAACCTAATGCAACAAGGTTTCGAATGAAACCTAGGTTTCATTCGAAACCTTGTTGCATGGAATATTTTATTCCTAGAAAATAGGTTTCGAATGAAACCTAGTTTCATTCGAAACTATGGTATTTTTGGGTTTCATTCGAAAATTTTTAGTTTCATTCGAAAGTAGCACTTCAGTTTCATTCGAAAGTATGAAGGCATTTTTTGCCTCCGCCGTGTTTCGGGAAGAATTTCTTCCTCTGAAAAAGTGTAACCCACTATTGTGGGTTGACCCATCTCCTAGGTTTAAAGTTCATTCTATACTTCTTAACTCTTTTAGGACATTTAGATGCAAAATGACCATATTCTTGACAAGTCCAACATTTAAAGATTTTCTTACCATCTGGTTCTCTTTTTACAAGTAATGCAATACCTTCTTCAATCTTCTTATCTTCCTCAGATCTGTTACTGTTGGCATAATCTCCATTCACACTGGTACTTCTTGTACGTCTAATGTTAAGAGCACTGAATGCTATTTCCATTCTAGGTAGCTCTTCTGATAATCTCAAGTTCATCTCTACTATTTCTAATCTTCCAAGACGAGTCTCTCTTGAAAAGTTTGATGTAAAAGGTATCAGTTGTTCAATCATCTACGTTGTCTGCTTGAATACTGGTGTCAAAGTTCTCAAAATTTTCCATATCAGTTCATTCTCTATCTTATCACCTCCACAAGACTTTATTCTTGTTACAATCTCAGACATCCTACCAATATAGCTTCTAATAGATTCATCTTCCATCATTCTAATATCTTCAAATGCAGAAATCCAATTATGTAATCTAGCCTTCTTTGCATGTTCATTGTAGACTAGGATTTGAGTGTGCACCTAAACCTGTTTTGAAGGCCAAAGACAAACAAACGTCATAGCATATAATCAAATCAAATTTAATGGTAAACAAACTAAAATCAAAGCCACCTCAGTTTAAGCCTAAAACGGATGCGCCCATGCACCGTTTGATATGCTTGGATATAGATGGATGTGGGTGTGCAAACTCAAGCACTTGGAGCATGCAAGATAAATGATGATTTGAGGATCAAGAAGACCCAAAATGACACAAAATAGGTATGAGGAACCTATTTTGCCTCAAAGGCCTCAAGAACACACAAATATGCAAAGCTAAATGATGAACTAAGATTGATTAAACAAGAAATGAATCTATGTTAATCCATTTAAGCTAATTTAGATGTGATTTAAGCTTGAAAATGATCTAAAATGATGAGTTTATGCTTATGCTAGAATGAAAATGGTATTATAACTTTGCTATTGAGTTTGAGAGTTGAAAGATGAGAGAGGATTGTTTGCTCAAAGAAGTGAGGCTATTTATACGAAAAGGGAAGGTCTTGGGTTAAAAGGATGAGTCAGAGTTAGGGCTAAGGTTAGGGTTGAGTCAAGGACAAGTGTCCTGACAAGTGTCAAGGGAGGATTGAGTTGAAAGTTTGAGGGCATGTGAACAATTTGGTAAATGTGCCCAAGGCCAAGAGGTGGCAAGGAAGGGATAAGAAGGTCTTAAATGCATAATGAATGCATGTAAGAAAGATAAGGAAGGCTTAAATGCATCCTTAAATGCATTTGCAAGAGGTGGCCAAGAGGTGGCAATCCTTGTTGCCCAAAAAGGATGACTAAGAGGAGGTTAGCATAAGTTTTGGTAAACCTTTTGCTAATGGAATGTGACAAGATTAGAAAGGGGATTAGGATTAGGATTAGGAGAAAGGGAAGGGAAAGTGGCTTTTGGTGAGATTTAGATATTTATTAAAGGTAAATTTAATAAATATTAAATATCTAGGCTTAGGGTTTGAAGGGACTAGATTAGGGATTTGACCCATTTAGAGGAAGGTTTAGGACTTTCTAGAAGAGTTTAGTGCTCTTTAGAATTTTGGCCGACTTTGGGATAAAAAATAAATTAATTTATTTTTGAAGTTTTTGGTCAATTTATTAATTAAATAATTAATAAATTAGGGATAATGTCCAAATGACATTTTTAGGCTAGATTCCTTAATTAAAGATTTTTAATTAAGAGAGATGGATTTAATGCCATAAAAATAAATTAATTAATTAAATAATTAATTAATTAATAAATGATGATGTCATCAAGGATTTTTAGAAAATAAAAATAATTTATTTTCTGAAGGATTTTTCGGTGTCTACATTTTGCCCCTCTTTGATGCGATGCCGCAAGTGGCATGGCATCAAAGACAAGAAAACAAGATGCCAAGGCTAGAATCAGAAGAAGAGGGTATGACGCCTGGGTGGACTAGAAGAAAGAGGAACATGCCCCAGTGGGACAAAATCAGGGAAGATGCGCCCAGTGGGACAAGGAGAAAGAGGGATTACGCCCTGGGACAGAGTGTGCCCGGCGAGATGAGGAAGGAAGGGCCTAGGAAGAAAGGGGAGATAAATAACCTCACTTCTAAGAACAAATATGGATGATATGCAAGATGAGATGGAAATGCAAGATGCAAGATGCAGCTATATGCAAAGATGCAAGATTAATCTATATGATAAATGCAAGGGACCAGATAGCTCCAAGTGCAAACGGGAGTGCACAACCTAGATTTAATATAGTTATGTTAGAGACCTGCCAAGGATACTGGGATCACGAGGCCTGCCAACAACGTCGCAGAGGACTGACGAGGACTGACGCTAAAAAAACACACAGGGTTGCCCCAACATCACACATGAAGCGTAGAAGCGACATGGTAGAACCGATGCTGAAGGAACCACAAACACACAACTGACTCACAGGCAGAAGTGAAAGATCAAAAGACCTTGCCCCAGATTATCCGCACATGCAACACACCGTGATATAAAGAATCGTGGTGACCCTGGTGGGATAAAGAGAAGCCAAAAAGATTAACAAGACCCAAAGGACAAAAATCCAAGATCAAAATGATAACTCCAAAAAGACATCCTTTGCCAAGGAGAGAGATTAGGTTTGATTGATGGTGGGAAGATTGGTCAGATAGGAGGAACGATATATCCTCAAGGACCCATGGGTTGGTGAGAGAATAAGTGTAGTTGTTCGCTGGAAAAAGCTGAAGTTCAAGGAATAATCAGGATGAGCAAGGATAAGTCGACAATTGATGTTGCTGAAGCACAAGGCCCGAGTGGGACTAAAAGTTTTCTGAGGCTGGGAATGGGACAAGATATTTCTAATCAAATGTTGCTGCAGGACGGATAAGGACTAAGACAAAGGATGGGTCCTAAAGACACAAATGTACAAATGAGCTTAGGTGGAGACATGACTGATGCTATGGTACAAGACTCAAGAATAGGATATACAAAGAACCTGGGGATGAAGCTGTCAACTTCAAAGATATGCAAGATGATGCCCCAGTTGGGTTGGAAGGCCAAGACGGACTGGCAGCGGATGATGTGTCCTGAAATGACATAGATTTGGGAAGAACATATCCCAATGATGATGATTGGATCGAGATCAAGGCTTGCTACAAGATGAAGGATGCGATTTCATCAGTTAGCTTGATCTTGGATGTTGGCTAGCTAGAAGATATGGATAGGTTGGGAAGATTGCTAGCAAGGTGTGGATAGGGATGAATGGCATTGGATTGCAATGAGGTTGGCCTATAGCTAGATACCAATGACAAGAGAAGATACTAGGTGTTGGAAAGATGGAAGAAAATGCTAAAGATGGGGAGGATGGAACTGCTAGAAGATTTGGATGGAGGAATATTCGGGGAGATTGGATGGTGGAACTACTAGAGGATTTTGAAGATGGAAAAGCTGCTTGGAGGATGAAAAGCTGGTGGAAGATGGAAAGCTGGTGGAAGATTACCAAGTGTTAACAAAATGAGCTGCTGTTTTCCCAATGGAGGATCAGTGATAGGATTGCGTCAACCTAGGATAGACTGATGATCTTCGGTCAACTGGATTCTTGTCAATACAAGCCAATCTCTTGCTCGAGATGATAAGGCTATGCAAGGACAAGGTTTTGATTTCTTTAAGACAACACGTTGTGCCAAAAAGAGGATGATTTCTGATTTAGGATAAGGGATGGAAACAACTCAAAGGGCTGGAACACGATAATGCTTGTGGATTTGGAGCTCTGGATTTTGGTGAAAAAGATGGTGAATCTGCTTTCTGCTGTGGATGGTGGATGTTAGATTCTGATAAAGGATATGGGACGCTGAGTTGGTTTGCTGGTGGATCAAGATAGAGGATGCTGGAGGAACTGCTGATGGATTAAGATAGAGGAGTGCTGGAAGGATTGGATGGTGGTTGGTTTGGATTTGGATAGAGAAATTGCTGAGGATTTTGGGAGATGGAAGATTCGGATTTGGATAGCCTCCAAGGAATACGTCACCAAGGAAGAGGATGCCCCCTGTTTAAGATAGTTCATGTGTTTTAAAGGCATGGTGTATGCTTGGACGGAAGATATGCCAATAAGAGGATGAGGAAGGATGGAATCTAGGATGAAAGGATTGGATAGAGGATATGTAGCTGAAAGGTGCAATGGATGCCAAGGAGATGCCCAAAAGCATGTACATCTGATAGTCTATGTTTTTGTCATCAAGATCCAATGGAAAATGAAGGAAGTGAGAGACAAAAGGGGATGGAGGACATGTTGGATAAGAGGTGATAGAAAGGAAGCCCCTAACTGCAGAAAGGAATTAGGGGGGGGGGCACTACGCATGGCACCTGTTTGCTAGGTTTTCACCATGGTACTTGTCCAAGGCGCTTGAATTGCCAAGTTTTCACCAGAGGATGAATGTTTTTCTCTTGATTTTTGCTTTGTTGATAATTTGCTCCTTTGATTTATCCAATTTTTATGGATTTTTGTATTTTTTCCTTGACTTTGTGCTGATCTTGTTGATTTGTCGCTGAGCTTCTGCTGATATTCCACTGATTTTCTGATTTGTTGCTGATTTTGTGCTGATATGCATTGATACTTCTGATTTGTTGCTGATTTTGTGCTGATATGCACTGACATTTTGATTTGTTGTTGAAGCTCTGATTTAATGCTGTCGTGCTTGCTGATCAGCTGATTTCACTATTTTGGCACTTCCTCTTGATTAGATGGTGACCTTTTGATTTGTCACTGATATTCTGATGGTGTTGCTGATTCTTTGATTGGATGTTCCCTTATGATTTGATGATGGCCCTGCTATTTTTTGATTTTGCACAAATATTTTGATGTTATTGCTAACTCTCTGATGTGGCACTGAGTTTTGTGCTGATTTTGGTGCTATCATGTGATTTGATGTTGAT
This sequence comes from Chamaecyparis obtusa, assembly GCA_027943335.1. Lineage (NCBI taxonomy): Eukaryota > Viridiplantae > Streptophyta > Pinopsida > Cupressales > Cupressaceae > Chamaecyparis > Chamaecyparis obtusa. Next base: position 36,356 of record BSBK01012185.1, read on the forward strand.
CTTCTGAGAGATTCTTCACTGATTTTCTGATGTGGATTGCTGATTTTCTGATGTTGCCGGCTTGTCATGGGGATCCATTGCTAGATGATGGATGACAAGCTTAAGATCACACCTAGGCATGTGCATATGACCATGCACAGTTGATAATTGACTCCTCGGAGCAAGGCACTTAAGGTCATGATTCACTTTCTGTCAGGTTAACCTCCATGTAGATGAGCCACAAACATCCTTCTGTACCCAAGTTGATTTAGCTTGGTTTCTGCAATGTTGATAGGGAACTATCATGTGTTGTTATCCCAGATAGGAGGAAGAGGCAAAGCTCCATCTTCTAGCGCTTGAATTGCCAAGTTTTCACTAGAAGATACGCCCTTTATTTTTACTGTTTTGGAATCAGAATGTGCCCCAGAAGGGTTTTCACATAAAGACTCATGATTTTGCCTTTGCTTTTTTAACTTTTGCGACTAAAGCTTGCCTCTTCCCCAAAATATGCTTCTGTTTTAAGCTGATAGGCATATGTTGATGCTAAAGCCTGATTGCCTGTTGACTTTGCTGATTTCTCTGATTTGTCATTGATTTCCCTTTGCTGTTTTAGATGTGCTGACTGATCTTTGCTGACTTTCCTCACTAATTTCTTCTGATTGTGTGCCTAGATGTTGGTACAACTGTAGCAGGATGGGGGGGATCATGCAAAGTCATGGATTAGATGGGGGAGATGGGAAAGATGGTGGTAGAAAGTGTTTGGATGGAAGGATGGAAAGTGATCAAGATAGGGGGATGTTGTCAAGATCAACATTGGCACATGTTGCGAGGAAGATGGATGATTGGATGTGGAAGATAGCGATAGATGTGATGGAGGATTTATGCTAGAGGATGGAGGAGATGGAGGGGAAGATTGAGGAGCTGGGAGATGGGCAACGTTGGATGCCATTGTGGATGTTTTTTTTAGATGGATTACATATTTTTGCTTTGGGATCCACATCATTTTTGTTTTAGCTTTAGTGTGCCTTTGCGGCCATTGGTGGGCATCAGATTGTGCTTTTTCTTTGCTAGGCCTTTGTGGCCATGTGATAGATTTTTCTTGGACTTTGCTAGGTTTTCGGAGCCATTGGGGTGCTTTAGCATTCCTGATTGGCTCTTTGCTAGGCCTTTGCGGTGAATTTGATTGCCTGATTGGAGCTTGCATTGATTGACCATGTCGATTAGACTGGACATGGTAATCATCATTGGGCCTTTGCATCCATTGGGATGCCTTAGATTTGGCATTTGCTTTGATGGGCCTTTGTGGCCAGTGGTTTTCTTTGGCTTGCTTGATCGGATTTTGCTTTGATTGTGCATGTCGATTAGACTGGACATAACAATCCTGGGATATTTGTGGATTTTTCCCTTTATTCATGCGCGATATGGCATCCAAATTGCGAGGAGCATTGGGAGGAATATGAGGAGTTGTCTGGGATGGAGGAAATTTGGATGGAGAGATGGAAGGAGATTGGTAGATAAGATATGTGGACATGTGCCGTTGTTGATCTTGACTAGGGATGCTTGGATGTTGGATAAAAGGCTGAGTAGGATAAGATGGGGGATGATATTTTGGGATATAAGGTCCCAAAATGGATTTGCTGGGTAACGGAGATGCGCTGAAAGACTTTGGGACATAGGGACCCAAAATGGATGGGGAGGATGAAGGAGGAATATGATAGGTTTTCCTCGGTTGTAAAGATGGAGGGGGAGGAATTGCATTGTGGGCTCTGAAAGATGTTTTGTTGGTTTTAAATGGATGTTTGAACTTTGCCTTAGCTGTACCAACATTTCTGGATGAAGTACCTTTCGCTGATGTGGAGGGAGTGTCCTCTTCTGGTGTGCAACCAATTCCATAGCCTTTTGGATGTTTCTTGCCTTGAATGGGCTGTATATTTCCCTGTTCGTGAGTGCCAAGGCCTTTGCCTTGATAGTTCCATCTTTTCAACATTTTATCCAGACAAGGATATTTCTGACTTGGGGTGAATGACAAACAGCCATTTTTTGGTTCCCTGATGGAAGATAAGAAGCTAATGTCCTCTTTTTCAAGTGGTTTACCTTTGACAAATGTTAGTGACCCAAGAGGATAGAGTGACGGCAGCTAGACAGTTTGGTTAGGAGGATCCTCAAGAGGAGAGGATAGGATGTTGGGATTTTGACTTGGATTGGGGGATGGTATTGGATCTTTAGTTGGAGAAACTGGGATGATAGGATCTTGAATTGGAGGAATTGGGATTGTAGGATTTTGGATTGAAGGTGATGGAGGCAATAGAACATGCGATGGGGGAAGTAAAGGGGTTGGATCTTGATGTTCTTCTATAGATATTTCAACATGCTTTTGGTCCAGATCTTGACATGATGGGATTTGTTCAGATAGAGGATTAGGGGCTATATGGATGGACTCTTCAAAGGGAGTGGATAGAAGGATTGGGAACTCTGCTGCTAGGGTGTCTGGAAGAAGGAAGAACTCTTTAGATGGTATGGATAAAAGGATGGAAGATCTTTCAGCTACAATGGTAGGAAGAAGGGTGAACTCATGGGGCTCACTGAATGTGCTTTGGATAATGCTAGGAGGAGGTGATGTTAGTGGGGATTGGATGGAGACTCCAGATGGAAGGGACTCAATGATGCTAGGAGATGGAAGAGGATCGTCGATTAGGATAGATGGAGGACAGATAACAGATGGGAGTGCTAGATAGGCCACATCAATGATGGATTCATATGAAGATTTTCTCAGCTCTTTTTTGCTTGGCTCTTCAACTTCTGGTGTGGGATTTGTTATTGGCTCTTCCTTGGGTTTTGTTATTAGTTTCCTTGGAGACTTTTGCGGTGAAGAAGAATTGGAAGGTGGAGGAGATGGGGAGCTTGGATGATCCCTACATGAAGGTGGGGATCGTGCCTGGGTAGATGCTCATGAAGGAGGAGAGAAAGAAGGGAACACCCATGAAAAAGATGACTTTGAAAAGGGAGCTTTGGGTTTTTCTTGAGGGGATGATGTAGCTGCAGCGGTTTGAAGGGATGACGGTGGTGAAAAGATGGGGGTGATGGTTTGAGGTACAGGATATGAAGCGGGTTGAGGGGAGCATTCTACTTGAGGGAAGAGACTTTTGGTAATCTGGTTTGGAAGAGAGGATGGTGGTTTGGGACAGGATGGAGGATTGGGGAAAAGGATAGGAAGACTAGAATCTTGGTTTTCAGAATGTTTTGGAGGATGGGTAGATGGAGGCCTTAGATAAGGAAAGTAATGTGAAGCACTTCTAAGGGGTGATGGTGACTGGGATATGACCATAGCAGAAGGTGGAGGCCTGAAAGGAGCATATGGAAGAGGTTTGGGTTGAAGAAAAGGGTATGCTGGGGATGGATAAGATACTGGGTTTGCTTTGTCGAGGACATGAAAAGAAGTACTAGCCTTGCCGAGGACATGAAAGGGAGTGCTAGGAGATAAGTGCGAAGGCATGGTTGGCTGGATTGGAGGAATGATGGAACGCTGGGGGTTGCTTGGAGCAAACTGGCTGAAATAGGCATCATGGTCTGCAAGACCTTCATCATCATTAGGATCGATTGGACAGAGAGGAGAGATATCATAACCAAACTCATTATAGATTTGAGACATGCTGACTTGCAGATGAGTTGGATAAGGAGGAAGGACGAAGATGGTTTGGAAGACTAAGACTCGGATTGGGATGACTGATGGAAGAAGACAGTCAAAGGGATGGGAGATGACCAAGTTTTGGGATGGCTGCTCTGATTGTTCTTTGAACCAAGTTATAGATCTGCTTGATGTTTTTCCATTGGCAAAGGATTTGATAAAAGAAATCTTCACAAAGGACAAAGCAACTTTGTGAGATACAAACAAGATAAAAGACTCTGATAAATGCTTTCGAAAAAGTGTATGTTTGACAAATGTTTTCACGGAGTCTTTGACTGTCAAGAACTTCAAACAGATCTACCTAAGGAAGGTGAGTATCAAAATCGGTTGCCCACAGCTTGGTATCCCCCAGAAGGGAATACAAATGGTGAGTAATCTTGAGGCGACCCGGTAAACCCCTTGGAATCAGTCCTTGCACAAGGATTTTGATACTTTCAGATGTAGATAGGGTAGCCTCTATTTTATCAGGTTTTTAATAGTTTTGTGGTGTCTCCGTACCCGGTTATGTTGATCATCCGTGACTCACTTAAGAGCCTTGCCAATTATGCTGGGGGAGAGGAATGTTTACCATCGCCAGACACGTGTTTGGCATGAATGCCCAATGATTAGGAGATGTAAGCGATTCTTTTGGTATTCTCTTATTTGTATACCGGCCGGGGGGGATACCGGTTTGAGGTCATTCTCCGAGGAGGAAGCGCTTCTCCTTGGACAGGCCTCGCTAAAGTAGAACAGGTGAGCTTGTCCAAGTTCAAATGTTCCACGTTGCTTACTCTAACAATGATTATGCAAGAATTAAAAAACTCCTACATGCACATCAAGCAGATTTTGTTCATTTGCCCAAATTTGATTAAGTGATGTTTGAACTTTGAAATGAAGACACTCGTGATTAGATTTTGATTTGTTCTTTTCCTCAAAATGTAAATAATTTGAACGGTTGCAAGTTCTTTCCTTTTGTGCATTCAAGATTTGATTAGCGAGTTAATTTAAGAACTTTGAAAAAGCTTTGTTTTATCCCTTAGATCACTCAAGATTGAATTTGTTTGCTTGCTTTGGAATTTGAAACGAGATAGGGAATAGAGTTGTTCATTCCTTTTAGTGCATTCAAGATTTGGTTTGATTTTCAAATTGACAATGACACTTAGGACCTAAGTTCATTTCCTTAATGTCATTCAAGATTTTGTTTTGACCTTTGCTGTAAAAGAAATGAAAAAACCAGTCCCAAGAAACTCAAGACAAAAAACCAAAAAGCGACACTATCCAGCTTATAGGCGATGCTGGAAAGTGCAGAGGCGACACTTCATTTTTATAGGGGACATTCTGTACCTCGAAAGGCGACAAATAAAAATGCAGAGGTGTGATTTCTTTCATCACAGGTGTGATTTCATTACAAGAAGGTGACAGAAGAGAATTCTGGGACGTAACAGAAGTTATCGATCACAGGAAAATCTCAGTTATGCAGGCGTGAAAACAGAGCTCATAGGCGTCATTTCTTTCCTCAAAGGCATGATTTAATTGCATGAAGGCGTGACTGAATTGTTTGTAGGTGACATTTCTTTTGATGAAGGCGACATTTCTTTTATTTCCTGCAAAATACAAGCATATAAAGTATAATTTCATCAAAATGATTGTGGTTTGAGTCCCACCGGGCATGCCAGAATGTAGACTAGGATTTGAGTGTGCACCTAAACCTGTTTTGAAGGCCAAAGACAAACAAACGTTATAGCATATAATCAAATCAAATTTAATGGTAAACAAACTAAAATCAAAGCCACCTCAGTTTAAGCCTAAAACGGATGCGCCCATGCACCGTTTGATATGCTTGGATATAGATGGATGTGGGTGTGCAAACTCAAGCACTTGGCGCATGCAAGATAAATGATGATTTGAGGATCAAGAAGACCCAAAATGACACAAAATAGGTATGAGGAACCTATTTTGCCTCAAAGGCCTCAAGAACACACAAATATGCAAAGCTAAATGATGAACTAAGATTGATTAAACAAGAAATGAATCTATGTTAATCCATTTAAGCTAATTTAGATGTGATTTAAGCTTGAAAATGATCTAAAATGATGAGTTTATGCTTATGCTAGAATGAAAATGGTATTATAACTTTGCTATTGAGTTTGAGAGTTGAAAGATGAGAGAGGATTGTTTGCTCAAAGAAGTGAGGCTATTTATAGGAAAAGGGAAGGTCTTGGGTTAAAAGGATGAGTCAGAGTTAGGGCTAAGGTTAGGGTTGAGTCAAGGACAAGTGTCCTGACAAGTGTCAAGGGAGGATTGAGTTGAAAGTTTGAGGGCATGTGCACAATTTGGTAAATGTGCCCAAGGCCAAGAGGTGGCAAGGAAGGGATAAGAAGGTCTTAAATGCATAATGAATGCATGTAAGAAAGATAAGGAAGGCTTAAATGCATCCTTAAATGCATTTGCAAGAGGTGGCCAAGAGGTGGCAATCCTTGTTGACCAAAAAGGATGACTAAGAGGAGGTTAGCATAAGTTTTGGTAAACCTTTTGCTAATGGAATGTGACAAGATTAGAAAGGGGATTAGGATTAGGATTAGGAGAAAGGGATGGGCAAGTGGCTTTTGGTGAGATTTAGATATTTATTAAAGGTAAATTTAATAAATATTAAATATCTAGGCTTAGGGTTTGAAGGGACTAGATTAGGGATTTGACCCATTTAGAGGAAGGTTTAGGACTTTCTAGAAGAGTTTAGTGCTCTTTAGAATTTTGGCCGACTTTGGGATAAAAAATAAATTAATTTATTTTTGAAGTTTTTGGTCAATTTATTAATTAAATAATTAATAAATTAGGGATAATGTCCAAATGACATTTTTAGGCTAGATTCCTTAATTAAAGATTTTTAATTAAGAGAGATGGATTTAATGCCATAAAAATAAATAAATTAATTAAATAATTAATTAATTAATAAATGATGATGTCATTAAGGATTTTCAGAAAACAAAAATAATTTATTTTCTGAAGGATTTTTCGGTGTCTACATTCATCACCTTCAAAAGTAGAATGTAAAGCTTTCCAAATTGTATGAGATATTATCAAACAACTTACCTGACTATATTCATTCTCTGGTAGTGCTGACAAAAGTGCTTCTCTTGCAAGTATGTTACACATGAATAGCTCTAGTTCATCTTTAGTTCCTACCTCTAGCTTGTCTTCCTCAATGATAGTCTTCTCATTCTTTGTAATCAACCAATAACTTGGTCCTAAACACAATAGATGTGTCTTCATCTTTTCTTTCTAGCTATCAAAATTTACTCCATCAAACTTAGGGCTTTCTTTTCTAAAATTCGCCATGGATCTCCTGGTTGTTAAACTTTTCTTTCAAGGACCTGCTGCTTTGATACCAATTGTTAGAAAGTAAAGATCCCCAAGATAACTGAGAGGGGGGGGTGAATCAGTTATCTGATAATTTATCCATTCAACTACTTTAAACAATATAATCAATGTACTGATCAACCATAGAAAAATAATCATACACAATTGCACAATAACACAAGATATGTTGACTAGGGAACCTCTTGAAAAGAGTAAACCTCGATGGGAATGATGCCCACAAAATGATGCACTAATATGAAAGTTCCTTGTTAGAGGATGGACCCTGTTAGGATTTTTATGAAATACATTCAATACATATAAATCCTTGTTAGGAGATTTTGAATCCCTGTTAAAAGATTCTAACCCGGTTAAGAGTTGATGGAAGACAGAAGGATCCACTGCCCAAATAGCTTCAAGGAAAGATCTCTGAACCCACTGTCCAAAAGATCTTATAATTATTCAATAGAATAATATGAAATATATTACCTCCTTCACATTGTGCCAAAATTTCACTCTCTGGTACACAAGATCACAATTCTAGATCTTTGTACTCACAAGTCTTCCTTCATCACTGAATTAGCTTTTTTCTTCACTTCATGCATATATTAGCATTACAATCTTCATAGTACACATTACAACAAGGAAAACATTCCTTCTTATATAGAAAACTCAAATAATTACAAATGTGTCGGTCCTTAATTAAAAAATAATAAATTCTACATGCTACATAGAATTCACATAAAACTGTCAGCTTCCAGATATTGTAACCTTCTCCAAACATATCCTCAAAGTTTTCACTATGAACCTCATCATCATTAATGAGTCTCCAACATCCCTTTAACTACGCAAAATCAGATTCCATCCTAGCAAAGAGATATCCTCTGATTTCTGAACATCGCCTCACAGAAACACTCTCTAAACACTGCTTTCACCAAAATGCTCATAACTCTCACAAATGAATGAATTTATTTTTGTGTTGTTAACCATAGGTTAATAACACACCAAAGAACATACCATCAATTGCACAAAATCCAATCTATAATACAACATGTGCACAAAACAAAACTGTACCTTCTTTCTTGCTAATATCCAGAATAGCACTGTGTTGACATCAATGACAATCCAAGTCATGAATGCAACAACAACTGCTACAGAATGACTACCAAAATACTTTGCATTCATTCCTAATAGAAAGTCATCCTTTGGGCATGCTTTTTTGAGGTCTTTGAAGTCTGTGCAAATGCAAATGGACCCATCATGTTTTGAAACTGGAACAATATTGGAGATCCACTCAGCATAGTCAATAGCTCGAATGAATCCTGCGCATAAGAGCTTTTGTAATTCAGCTTTAACAAGAAGAGCTATGTGAGGATGCATTTTCCTCAACTTTTGTTTAACCAGTTTTATTCCTGGAGCTATGGATAGATGATGCATAAAAAGATTAGTGTCAAGCCCTGGCATATCAGAATATGTCCAAGAAAAGTTGATTTTCTTCTTTTCCAAAAAGTTTGTATATGCCTCTTTTTTTCAACTGATAGAGACTGAGCTAGGTGCACTATTTGGGGAGCCTTTTCTGTATTCAAATTCAGTAGTTGTGTGGGCTCAATGAGAACTAATGACTTTTCCTAGAAGTAACTTGGCAAGTTATTAAGTACCCCATCCTTAGGCACCTCAAAAAGGTTTTCACCTTCGGATACATCTTTTATGTTTACTATTTTGGGTTCTAACACCACCACAAAGTGGTTTTTTCCATCAGAACCATCTTTCCTTTTTTATTTTTCTTTTATTTTTAGACTGAGGTACTTAATATCAGGCTCTATCATACTTTTTGTTGGTTCACTAGTGGAAGAGACTATGGGTTCAAGAGCATTTAGATAACAGAAAATTTCATAGTCATTCTGAAATTTTAAGAGCTGAGGCTCTTGGTGACATTGAGACTAATCAATTAGGTGGAAATGAACAAGGGGTAGGTCAATGACTAGTTCAACATTGTGTATGTGGAAGGTGTTATCTCTGGTGACCATACAATTGAGATTCATCAAGTCTCCTTTTGAGATACCCAAATTAGGATTTGTCCTATCAAACGAAGCATCATCCACTAAGGCAATTCGAGGAGCCCAATCCTCTAGTCCTACACTAAGCTCATTGGTCACATCGGGTTGAGTACTATAGGTATGGACAACATCCATGTCCAAATCAATTGTTGCATTTGAAAGTGAGTCCCATTCGAACTCATGTGAGTCTGTCTTTGAATCATTATTCGGGCCTCGTGATGCAGAAGCCTCAAGGTTAGGAAAGGTTTCCCTTTCTCTAGCACTAGCATTGTTATTATCTATCGCAACAAGGATAGCAACACTTTCCATTGTCAATCTAGCATTCATATAGTCACTATCCATCACAGCTAGGATAGTAGGACTGTCAATTGTCAAATCTTTTGAATCTCCCCAAAGGAGATTTGTTGAAGGCACCCAATCATAAGACATGTCTTGCTGATTAGAGAGATTAGGTGTGTAGTCTGAGTCATTGTCACTATCAGTCGCAGCTGAGACATGGACACTTTTTGGTTTCTTATTTTCAAAACCTAAGCCAACTGTTGACTTATTCCTTTGTCCAAAAATGTCATGGTTAAGAGGTTTAACCTTAGCATCCAACCTATGACTAAGGGGACCATGTCCTGGATAACCCATATTCTTGACCAATGTATACCCTCTCCCATAAGCTCTAGGGGAAGGTGCAAAATTCTCATTATGTAGGTATTTCTCTTCTTGGTAAATCTAGTCCCTAATGACAACCTCTTCTTTTTCCTCTTGAATCAGAACTGAGGATTCTACAAACTTATCAAACAATGTCATGGCTGAAGATGAGGGCTTCATTTCTTGAGAAGGTTTGCCATAAGACCTAGGGGAAATTGGCAATTTTGTGAATGAATCAATTTTTTAATCCCCCATGCCAATATCCATGGCTTTGAATTTGTCTTTGCATTGTTCAAATGTAGTATCAAAAGTGTTAGCCTCTCTATTCAAAGGAATGTGAGACCCTGCTAAAATTGTGTTAACTGACAATGTGCTATCCTCAGGTATGCAAACTTCTACTCCATTGTAAGGGAACTTCACACACTGATGATAGGTAGATGGGACTACTTGCATCTCATGTATCCAAGGTCTACCCAACAAAATATTGTAAGCCAAAGGATTGGCATCAACAATCTGAAAACAAAATATCTTTCTCTACAGGACCAATTCAGATAGGAAGAACAACCAATCCTTTAGAACTACATTCTGCTTCATCATAAGCCTTGATAGTTATCTTCTTCCTTGTTTCAATGACTTCTTCTGAATAAACCAAGGCCTTCAATAAGCTCAAAGAACAAATATTAAGCCCAACACCCCCATCTCTCAACACATGCCTGATATAGGTCTTGTGGATCATAACCTCTATATGAAGTGCCAAATTGTGTGGGTGGCTTAATGACTTGTCATCTTCTTCTGAGAATGTAAGGTAGTGAGGGCTAGCCAAGTGGTTGACCATATTCTTGAATTGATCTACATCTATATCATTAGGGACATTAGCCACTCGCAAGGCATCCTCAAGGACACACTTATGCTTAGGGGATAATTCCAAAACCTCAAAGATTGAAATCTATGCTGGTGTACGTTGTAATTGGTCAACAAGATTATAATTCACATCAGGACCAACAACATAGTTAGGAAGAACACCTTTTGACACTGGCTACTTAGACTTACTAGAGTTAGGTCCTCTAATAATAATGGGAGCTTGAGACTGACTCCGGGTGACTGCATTGAGGGGTTCAGACATCCTTCATGAGTGAGGACCTCTTAGTACCACAACAGGTCCTTCATCAGGCATAGGAGTTGAATCCACATCATATCCATAAGGGTTTTTCCCTCTCATCATGTTGACATTATCATCAGCAACTTTAAGCATGTTAATAACATTCTCAGCATTTGTGTAGGTGTAGTTAATAGCAGCCTTGCCATTTTTATATATTACTAGAATTCTCTCCTTTCTCATATTTGGACAAGGGTTCTTTAAAAGCTTTATGATCCGCGTTAGTGGTTAAACCATCAACTTGTAATCATCCACTTTCAATAAGATCTTGGACAAGATGTTGAAGTTTAAAACAATTTTCTATATCATGTCCAATTCCCTTGTGAAAGACACAAAAAGCCTTCGCATCCCACCAATGAGGTTTAGGATTCAGTATGTAGTGTTTTGTAGGATCTTGGGGGTGCACCAAATTATGAGCAATTAACGTCTTGAAAATGTCTACATAGGAGTCCCCAAGTTTAGTAAATTTCCTCTTTTCTATTTTAGGTCCCGCTTGATACTTGGGTTTATTCTCTTGTTGTGTTGAAGATGTTTGCAACTTCATGGCTTGGACTGAATTAGAGAGATTAAGAACTCCTTCATTCTTAGGTTGTGATGAGTCAACAACTCCATCATTGACCACTCGCTTATTCTTATTCCAATAGGAGTTCTTTTTGTCCTTATTACCATTAGTGTTGTTGTTTTGGCCATTGTTTTTATTAGTTGTTTTGGCCAAAATTCCTTGTTCTTTTAGGACATCCTCTATCCGACACACCACTTCTACCATGGTATCAAAAGAATTAAATGGGATTTTCCTTACTTCATACCTTAATTCTGGTACCAAGTTTCTCACAATGATGTCTATTATTTCCTCCTTAGGAATTGTCCTTGGATATTTTGAGCACAAATGTCTCCATCTTTGTAGAAAGGTAACAAAGGATTCCCCTTGATTCTGCTTGAGTTTGCACAAATCAAGCATGGTGACCAACCTTGATAAGTTGTAAGCAAAATTTTGAGCAAATCTTTCCAAAAGCTCTCTAAATGTCTTAACTAGAGGAGTAAGGTTAGTAAACCACTCCATGGCTTGACCATTGAGACTCCTTGGGAATAATCTCATCAAGTAGGAGTCTTCATGGTGAAAAGAAAAGCTCATTATGTAGAACTATCTAACATGGTCGTGAGGGTCACCAACGCCATCATATTTGTCATAGGTTGGAAACTCAACTTTCTTAGGAAACTCAACCAACACCACACTCTTGTCAATTGGGTTGGGACATATGGAGTCCAAATTAAATGTGCTCTTAGGAGCCCTCATCCTTTCTATATCCTTTTGAATTTGTTTGATCACCTCATTAGTTCATCGATCTTGGTTCTTTACCTTTCGGTCCACATCAAAATTATATGGGACCTTAGCACCTTTGTTGATGAGACTTTCTAGGAATTGATCCTTGTTTTGTTCCACATACCTTTCTACATATGCTTGAAAGGATGGTTCTTGTTGCATAGTCATAAAATCTATATGATTGAAGTTGGCATAACTTCCTCCATGCTGTGAGCCATGATGTGCTCGTTGGGATGGTTGCTTTGAAAGTCTGGGAGGTGACTGTCTCCTATGGTGATCATATCTTGAAGTCCTTCTACCTCTAGGACTTGGGGATCTTGAGGGCATCCTTGACCTTCTTCTAGGACTTGGTGAAGGGGTAGATGGGGGTGAGTTGGTCCCACTATTGGTACCCCTCCCATTAAATTGATTTTGGAGTTGTTGTGCATAGAGCCTATCTTCTTCTTCTTGGGTGACTCTTTTTTTTATGTCCAATAATGCACGTTCCTCTTCTTCTAGTTGTCTAAATTTCTCTTTTTTGGTAGCTTGTTCATCTAAATAGGCTTGCTTCTCCCTTTCGATGCTCTTCAATCTCGTATTTCCATATCAAGAGGTATCTTTAAGTGGAGAAGATTGTCTTGAATGTCTTATTGCATTGGCTGCGTTGATGTGATGGTCACTAGATTTGTTGTTTTGGTCCTCATGTTGTGACCCTGAATCTGAGTGAGTTTGCCTATAATGTCTCTCAGCTTGTTGGTGAACATCAAAATACCTTGTGTTGTTGGGGGCTGACCTAGGTGGACTAGCATGAGAAGAACCACCATTCACTCTGGTACTCCTATGCCATTGGAAAATATCCTCAAGAGTTTGATTCATGGCTTCTCTTTGTTGTCGAGTGAAAGTGTAACTCATGTCCATACTTGATGAAAGTGGTGCTAAAGAGGTGCTCACTTCACTAGGATTACCTTTTGGATTAAAACAAACCTCAGATTCACTTTTAGGAGATTGATCGAAAAGGGGTTCTTTTCCCTTGTGCTGTTGACGAGTCTTAACTAGTGGTAACTAGCTAAAGACAACAGGGAGTCACTTCCCTTGATTGACTTGGTACCTTGTTGTAATTGACATGAAAGAAAGAGATTCTTAATGATAAGATGACCTCCCAAAATTTCAACACCAGACTAGAATAATCAAAGTTCTCTATTGTCCAAAATGAAATGAAAAGATAGAAAAAGGGGCTTTACCAACACTGTCAAAGAGGTGCTTCAAATCAAAGGGTGACTACCCTTGCACTTTTGAATCAGGAGGTTGGACTAGGCTGAAATATAATTGAAATTGATTAAATGAAAGTGATTTGGACAATAAGCACACTAAAATTCTCCAAGATTGTAGCTAAAAATTCTAGAAATAAGCTTTCTCACCAAGAATAACCTTCTAACCTGACAACTATTTCCAAAGTGGCCTTGTAAACTAATTGATGCTATTCCTAGAGGGCAAGAACCAGAGATTTAGAGCCAAAGCAGGTCTCCAACAAAAAAGCAAGAAACCTACTCCAAGACTTAATTTGACTAGCAGCAAATAAAACTAGCTGAAACTAAAAACACAGCAGAAACTACCTAGGTGACACCTTCCAGGCAAGAAAGGCGACAGTTTATATTTAGGTGACACTTCGCCTTAATCTAGGTGACAGTTTCTGGGCTATCAGTCTGCCACTTTTCATCAAACAGGGTGATAGACTTGCAAGGGTGAATTGGCACGTGACAATTCTCAAAAAAGGACGTGACACTTGTTCAGTGTCGTATGACTCTATGATCAGTGAAGTGTAAAATCCCAATTTTAAAGCCTGTTTGTTAAAAAAATTTAGTTTGAGGGTTAATTTTTTGAATGTAATCACAATGACAGTAGCAAATTGACAGGTTTGCAAACAGTATGGGATCAAACGTGTCTTCAAGCACTTGAAACAAGGGCAAAAGCAACCTTTCCAAGATGAACAATTGTGATTACAAAATTGAAAAAGCACCCTATGAATGCTAGTGATTATTTGTATGTTGAGAATGTTTACACTGGTATCACATAATCAAAGACACTACAAGCAATATCTACCTACAAGACAAGGCTCAATATTTACCAACTTAGCCCACAACTTGATGTCCCCTTGCCTCACACCAAGTGGTTGCCGACAAGAGATATTAGCTTTGTCATGGAAGTGTTAAACAACACAACCAAAGGGACACATATGGTGAGTATCTTGGGGTGATCTGGGTTAGTCCACTTGGATCAATCTTTGCACTAAGAAGATAAGTGGCTAAATAAAGGTGGCATCTAACCTATGGTTCTTAATAAGGGCTTTCGTTCATAACACCCCTCTTGCTCCTCATAAAGGACTAGGACCTCACGGCCTCAAGAGTACCTTAAGCATTCTTTCTCAATGCTTTCCCCATGGTCACAATTCCATGAGCTAATCACATCAAGAGAAGAAAAGTGAGGTTGAAGGTTTTTAGTTCACCACAAGGGTGAAGAGCATACTCCCCTATCTCAAGAATCTCTCCCAAATACACCAAGCATATTCAATTACCCCCTTGCTTTCAAAATTCCAAGATGGGTCAAGATTTCTATTTCACCACAAGGGTGAAGAGCATACTCTCCTACCACCTCAAAATTCTTACAACAAGGCATTAAGCGCCTATGAAATGAAAAAAATAGTATATGCCGCACTTAATAAAGAAAGAAATTAAACAAGCACTTGATTTGGTTTTTATGCTTAGGGCAGTGCTGCAAAAACCATTAGTAGCCCTCTTTGACATGCATTCTTTTGGAAAATTTCAAGCAATGAGAGCACCTACAAGCACAACTTGTTAGCTCCACAATGGTTAGAACAATCCTAAAATCCAATTAGCTCCAAGCAATCCACTATCAAAAAGTATTTAAAGCACTAAAAGTGGAACACTTAACTCTTTAAGTAAATGTGAAATGAGTCCAAAAGTGGGACACTTAACCCTTCAAGTGAATGCGAAGTGAGTCCAAAAGTGGAACATTTAACCCTTTAAGATAATGTGAAGCAAGTCCAAAAGTGGAACATTTAACCCTTCAAGAGAATGTGAAGCAAGTCCAAAAGTGGAACATTTAACTCTTCAAGAGAATGTGAAGCGAGTCCAAAAGTCAAACATTTAACCCTTCAAGAGAATGTGAAGTGATTCCAAAAATTGGAACACTTAACCCTTCACACAAACTCAAAGTGAGTCCAAAAGTGGAACATTTAACTCTTCACACTAACTCAAAGTGAGCCCAAAAGTGGAACATTTAACTCTTCACACCAACTCAAAGTGAGCCCAAAAGTGGAACATTTAACTCTTCACACCAACTCAAAGTGAGTCCAAAAGTGGAACATTTAACTCATCACATCAACTCAAAGTGAACCCAAAAGTGGAACATTTAACCCCTCACATCAACTCAAAGTGAGTCCACACTTAAGAAAACTAATGAGATCAAGAAAGCCTAAAAAGGGCAAAACTTTGTGGAACACTTAACACTCTTTTCAAGTAGACCCCTCCCCCATGTATGAATGTTGACCTTGCACCCAAAGGGAAAATAACAAGGGGCGATTAGAAATAAGCGAGTTCAACACCAAATTTAGCTAACAAGCTCAATCAAAAGTAATCTAAAGTTCTTATCAATACTACTCACAAATGAAAAAGTGTTCAACAATGGAATAATTAAATTTCCAAGTAAACATAGAGTGAGTCCACAAAGTGGTGCATTTAACTCCCGATGTAAACAAGAAATGAATCCATGCCCTCAATCACTCAAATGACATGTTTGATATTGGAAACCAAAGAGCATTTACAAACTATCAAAAGAAAATCTATGTCTTTTTATTAACCCAAAAGAGATGTGCCTATGAAAGCAGGTAAACCAACTAAAATCTAGAAATGCAATCTATTTAACCACAGTAAATCAAACAAATCAATCTAAACTTGGCTAAAAGGGGCTAAAAAAAACTCGCTCTCAGGTACAGGCGATAGTATAGTCACTAGAACTGTCGTGCGCCACATCTCTATATACTGGCGCGACAATTATTCCTGGGGCAATAGAACACAGTAAACAGGGTGACACTTATCATCACATGGGGTGACACTTTTAACTAGTAAAGTTGTGTGCCTCTATACAAAGAACTATCGCACGACAATGGTAAAATGTCACATGACACTCTGAGACAAAAAAACTAGAGACCGAAAATAAAGCTGAAAATTGATGAAATTTTTTACGAAAATACAAAAAATAAAAGACAAAGTTAAGCTACTCTGCCCTATGGTGGGTGCCAAAAATGTATGGTGAAAATGTGACCACACTTCTATGAATCTTTACATGCAAGAAAACTCAAGAATGAGCCCTCACAAATCGATCCATAGCTCTCTATGCATGGAGTTCCAAGATTTGTAAAATTGCTCTCACCTAGAGCTATAAACTCATGACCTTGCTAGTCAACCATACAATGAGAGATTCACAATTAAAACAAGGGCAAGATGCCAATATCTCCAATGAAATGAGCATGGATGCAATGCAATGCAAATTAATTTATGAGAATGAAAGATGCAATCTATGCTATGAAAGGAAAATACAAGTGTTACAAATCCTCCTATTAAGCTATGTGAGATTAATCTATTGCATAAAGGAAACTAAGCTAACATGCCATGATTATGAAACTAAGAAAGTAAATATGAAACTAGAATGTAATGCAACAACAATGTCTTCAAAGAGCTCCAAATGACCTAGAAAACTTGCAGCATAACAATAGCATAAAGATGATGGATATGCAAATGAAGGAGAGAGCTCTCCTTTTATAAGAAATGAGATGAAATGGACTATTGAGATTAAGAGGCAAAAGACTTAATCAATGATGGAGCTTGAAAGAGGAGGAATCCATGTGCACAAGTATCCTCAATAGGAAAATAGGAGTTGACTTTTGTGTCCATATGAGACAAAAAGTGTTTTCTCCTTTTTTATAAAATAAGAATAAATACTTTATTTGTGCAACTTAGGATAAGAGGAAAAGGTGGGGATTTTTATTTAATAAACGGGGAGGAAATATTCCTTTTAATTAAATAAAAACTTAGGATAAAATGGTTAGCCCATAGGATAAAAATTCAATATATGATCGAAATTAAGACTTGATCAAGAAATTGATAATGTTGAAAATATTGATTATTGATAAAACTGATTCAGGATAAATAAATCAAATAAAGGGGGGCCCAAAATCTAGGCAACCATTTTTGGGTGTATATTTTAATTAAATAAAAACTTAGGATAAAATGGTTAGCCCATAGGATAAAATTTCAATATATGATCGAAATTAAGACTTGATCAAGAAATTGATAATGTTGAAAATATTGATTATTGATAAAACTGATTCAAGATAAATAAATCAAATAAAGGGGGGTCCAAAGTTTAGGTGACCATTTTTGGGTGCATACAGATATCTCATTTATTCATCATTTATTTCTTCTATAGATGTTCAGATGTTTGTAACTATCATGATAAGTAAAATCAAGACTAGTTGACATCAATGTCAACATATTGACTAATTTAATCAGCTTACATATCACTTTGATAGCTTCGTGATCTCTAATCATGGTTTATTTAGTTCATCTAGATATTCAATCAGTTGTAGGTCATCAAGTAGACCCACTTAATTAACAACCAAATTTTTTCTTTTATATTAATTTTATTTAATATCCATTTTTTTTATAGCTATTTAAGACATGAAATTTAATTTTCTTTTTATACGATAAAATAAATCCTAACAAGTATCAATGGTTATTTTAGGTTGAAGCTTCATGTTTCTATAATTAAATATTCCTAATTATACTTTACTTAATCTTACTTAGGATAATGTATTGCATGGTAGTTTTTCATTGAGATACCTAGCAGTTTTCACCTCAATTAAGCACATGGTGTAGGATAAATTTCAATTCAGGTATGAGATCCACCTTCAGTACAAATATCATATTATCATCCTCATCTAATTTCCCATAATTCATTGCATAATGGATGATGAACAAAATTTTGTGGACATGTGATTACACCTTGTCTAGGTGATATCTTATCATCTTCTTATCATTGTTTCTTATTCCCTTTCCTACATATGGAGGCCTATTATGTACATTATATTCATTAATTTAAAATATTAAATAAAGTCCATTATCAATAATATCATTCTTCCATATTTATGTAATTATCTTGCAAATCTCTTGTAGAAGTTATCTTGGTCTTGCGTTCAATCCACAAGGTGTTTTAGAGTCACCTAAAACTCTAACATGGTATCAAAGCTCTCAAGGTTTGAAGACCTCTTCTCAAGAAGAAAAATCTTGGCTTGATCTGATTGTGCGTGCCGAATTTTGTAATTTAGACATTGCCATTGCATCTGAGAGGTTGTTTCAGTTGAAATCAACTATAAATTTTCTCATATTCAGAAAAAGTCAAAATTGAGGCAATTTGTTTTTGCAAATCGAGTCATACCACTTGATCTACACCTCTGTGGTATGATTTGGATAAAATAATATTATTTTTTAGGGTATGTGTAGGATCATGGTATGCCAAAAAGTGGCGATGTGAAAAAGAAGTCCTAATTGATAAACTCTTTGAAAAATAACTATAACTTTCAAACAATATAACATTTTTTAAATCTAAAATATATATCACATTCTATGTTTCACCTAATACAATGATAATCAAGAATTCTTTCAATTTTATGAAGTTTAGACTAAGTTAACATGGTCAGACACGAGAGTTTTTATATTGAGGAAAATTTGAAGAAGGAAAATCATAATTAATTATTTACTAAGAAAAAAAATATAAATAAATATACATCACATCTAGACATGAGTCTACTACTTTTTTCTAAAATCTTATATAAAAATATTATCATTTGATTTTGTTTAATGTGGTCACACATACACCTACTTGTTATCTTTCTAGTCCTGATAGATAGACTTATTGGAAAATAGCTATAACTTTCAAACTGTATAACATGAAATCCAAAACATTTCTCACATTCTATGCTTTTCCTACTACAAGAAAAATGAAAAAAAATTTCAATTTGATAAAGTTTAGACTAAGTTAACGTGGTCAGACACGAGAGTTTTTGTATTATGGAAAAGTTGTAGAAGAAAAATCATAATTAATTATTTACTTAGAAAAAAATTACAAAAAAGTATGTGTCACATCTGGACATGAGTCTACTACTCATATGTTGAATCTTGTAAAAAAAAATCATCATTTGATTGTGTTTAAGGTGGTCAGACATACACCCACTTCTTATTTTTTCCTGAAATTTTCATACTACTACATTGAAATTTGAAATTTTCAACATATAGAATAATCATTTTTCAAAAAAGGCCTAGTATCTTAGAAACTAAATTCAATTTTCTACAGATTCTCTTGTTACATATTTTTTATATAATATTTATAAATTGTTCAAATTTTTATGTCAACTTGCCTAAACCTGAATTTCTAAATTTTCATTGCCACTTAAGGGCCTTGTTTGGCATACCATGATCCTGCACATACCTTTTATTTGTATTTTTTTTCGAAAAATTTCTAAAAAATACTGGATTTGGTACATCTCCATTTATTATTTGTTAGACAAGAATGCCCACTTACATCATTAGACTTCCTCTTCGAAATTAGGTCTGCTAATGTACAACTGACAACTCTAGAGCATACAAGCTGACATCATTAGTCAAAACTGGGCACTAAACTCCAGGCCCGACCACTAGTTATCCAACTTCCAAATGAATCTTTCTTTGTTTAAAGCTAGTGGGTCTTTATATATAAAGGCCAAAGGGATCCCATCCATTGTTCATGTGGGACTAAAAGCCTCAACCCGATCCGTCATTTAGATCTGCCATAGATGTCACCTCTCTCACTACCAATTCTACCCAACCTTCCACCATGCCACCATTGAGATCGCAATGCAATCGCGTCGACTTGTACAAGACTGCCCAATCAACCATCACATAGGTTGCAACATGGAGCCCAGTTACCAAGCTAGACAAGCCACCTCAGCCACCGAAGGTGCCCAAATAGAAGCCAACATGTGGTAGCAAGGCCACATCACTAGGTGATATCAATGCCTCATCACTACATGCCACTTAATCAATATATACAATGACCTCATAAGGGATAGGTCACCAAGTATTTTTAGCTAGAGTACAGACACCATGTCACCCTCCCACAGTTTTTTTCCATGTCATCAGGTACACGGGTTCAAATTTGATGCTCTTCTCAACATCAAATAGGGATGATTATCTTTTTCCAATGGCGTTCATATGGCCATCAAATTTAACCTAGTATTTTTCTGATGTCATCGCTAGTTTGAAAATTCCTACCTTCACAATTAGAGTTTTTGCTCTTACAAGCTAACTTCAAACCCCCATATCTTTCTCAATTTTGATTCTTTTTTTGAGAATTTTTATTATTTGGGGTAGAATTTCCTAAATTTTCTAGTGGTCCAATTATTTTTGCATTTTAGTTGCCAAATTAATAAAAAATTGTAGATTTTCATGACTATTCTTTTTTGTCCCTAATTTCTACAATTTCAAGGGGTTTGTTTGGGCACATACAATAACATTTTGAGGTGAATTTTTTTTTTAAGTGCATGACTTTTCTACTAATTTCAAGATCTATAACCAAATTTCACTAATTTGTAGTGGAAATATCACTTTTAGAAATAGTTTATTTTGGGGCTATATTTCCACTTGGTTAATCATTGGATTATAGTTTTTTATTTATTTTCATCAATAATTTGAAGGAGTTATTAGTTGTTATCAATCATTATTCAAGAGCATTATGGAATTTTCAAAGGTCAAAATCCTCAATCCATATAACCACCAAGAATTGAAAGAATATTTAACTAATCACTTGTTATGTATTGGATTGCTTAGAATGACACTTGGGAAAGATCAAGAACCAATTACAGGTGTTGGAGAAAGGATAAAATTGTTTTATTGAAGGGATAAATAACATGGCTCTCTTAGATCATCTATCTCTCATGATTTTCTATTTCATATTGCATCTTTGACACATCCTCATGATGCTTGGGTCATCTTGGAGGGACTCTGTGGTAAACATGATATAATTAGCTCATATGCCTAAATCCTAGTGATTTTGACAATAATCAAGACTTTTTCTCTAATTTCAATTCTATTAGATTAGATTTTTCTACTTGTGGCATTACTAAAGAAGATGAACAATTGATATTTTATGTTATTTCCTAGCTCAGTCCTTGATATTCAATCTTTTTTTCTACATTTTAGGCTACTATGGATGCACTTGGTAGTGCATACAAATTTCCTTCTCTTGATGAATTTGTATCTCAACTCACAAGGGAACAAGAAAAGTTAGCACACATGTGTCAATTGAATTCTTCAACACATCATGCATTGATTGTAAATGAATCCACTTCAAAGGCTTCTAATGTCAAAGGAAAGAAGAAACATAAGGATCCAAAGTGTCATGAAAAAGGTAATGAATCTCCTTCACAAAATACTTCTAAACCCAAGTCCTCTTCAAGAGAGGAATCATCTTGAAGAAAGAGGAAAAAATGTGCATATTGTAAAAATCTAGTACACGATGAGCATAAGTATTTTCACAAGAAGATTGACAACCATAAGTATTTTCCCTCGTCAGTGCCTCCTCCTTCTACACATTTGGAATCTTCTACATCTCCATCATCATCCAAGTATAAAGGGAAAGGAAAATCAATTTTGGCTTCCACACATCCTGAGAAAGGTAAATGGCTTCTTGATTCAGGTGCATCACATTATATGGCATCTTCTATGGATATGTTTTCTTGTATTGAGCCTTGTAATTATCCTAATATATTGATGTAAAACAACACATACATGAAGGTTTATGGGAAAGGTTCTATTCCTATGGGAGAGGGTAAATTTAATGATGTTATTTGTGTGCCATCCTTGACCACCAATCTCCTTTCTATTTACCAAATTACTCATGGGGAACAAGGTAAAATTTTTGAGTTCACTCTTGATTATGTCTACATTAGTGACATCGAAACTAGAGATGTCATAGCTATGGGAGTTGACGATCCTAGATCCCACTTGTATTCTTTTTCACATTTTTTTGTTGACTATGTTGATGATGATAGTCATGATGTACATATCCCTTTACCAAGGCAGAATTATGTATGTGAGGAGAACTTTGGAAAATTGAATCATTTTGTTGTTTAGACAAATGTTGAGCTTCCTACTCATCCACCTCCTTCTTCATACATGGGATCTACTATTCAGCTCGATGACCATAATACTTTAGATCTTGTAAAATATGATGACTACTTGAATGCCTTTTTAGCATCTTTTGTTTATTCTCATAATATAGATTTTGGAGACATAAATGAGGGGGTTTCTCTTCTCTCTAATGATAGAATCATAGTTGGATATACTTCTTCACCTTCTTTGGAGATTTTTATTTATTCTTCTTCTCTTTCACTTGGCTTGTCACATGATGTGATAGATTCTTTAATTTGGAGAGACCTCTTTAGTCTTCAAATATGCATATAGGGAGAACTTCATCTTCTTCCTCCTATTTTCATATGGATTATCTTCTTTATCATTTGATGTATCTATTTCCTCATAAAGGGGAGACATATTTCTTGTAGGTATTGGTTAATATTTTGTTTGTAGGTACTCTTCATAGACATGGTAGCTTCTTCATTATGGGGGTATACCATGTCTCCAACTATTCTTCTTATGGTGGGATAATTATTTGAATATACATGATGTGTCTAATTCTTGGGAGGCCTTGAGTACTCCATCCATCTATGCATCTTATTTTTTCTTATCTCTTTTTGGGGGAGGGTTTTTCCCATGAGGTATTCCCTCTTTCTCTTATTTATTAGAGTTTACATTTTGTGCATTTCATTGTATATTGTACATGTGTACCTAACATGGACTTGTAGTTGGAACCCATCTTGCATTTTGAGTTTAAGTGCATTCCTCTAAGTTGCACTTTAAGGGGGTGTTAATGTAATTAAATATTCCTAATTACATTTTATTTAATCTTACTTAATATAATGCATTGCATCTTAGTTTTTCATTGATATTCCTAGGAGTTTGTAGCTCAATTAAGCACATGGCGTAGGAGAAATTCCTCTTTAGGTGTGAGATCCACCTTTACTGCTCATATCACATTATCATCCTTATACGATGACACATGCTTCATTGCATAATGGAGGATGATCCACATTTGGTGGACATGTGATTACACCTTGCATAGGTGATAGCTTGTCACCTTGTTATCATTGTTTCATATCTCCTTTCCTATATAAGGAGGCCTATTATGTACATTTAAATCATTCATTGAATCTATTCAATCAAGTCCCCTTCCAATAATATCATTCTTGGATCTTTATGCAATTATCTTGCCAATATCTTGTGGAAGTTATCTTTGTCTTGCATTCAATCCTGGGGGTGTTGTAGAGTCACCTAAAACTCTAACACTTCAAAGTCATCAATTTCAACTATCAAAATAATCTAATATTTATTACTTTTTCTTACTTCTGTTACAGTTCCTTAATCAATTGTAGAATCTCAAACTTGATATAAAAGGAAAACATGAAAATATTAAGTACCTATGAACTAAATGGGCCCATAGCATCGAACAATTTTTTTACATTACGCTTCTACGTGTGATGTGAAATTTTATTTGTATTTATAATTAATTTTTTTTATAAAAGGTAGCGTTACAATAAATTTATAAATAGAACTAGTTATGTTGAATATTACCTAAAGAAATAGCATTTCAACATTGAATTAAATTTAAATAATAAAAAAATATTAATTTACTTAGAATAAAATGGATTTTATTATGGTCAATTAAATTTTAATCATTTATTTATGTGAAAAAATATTTAGAGTAACAAAAGGAATTCCAAAACAATTAGGAAACCACAAATAGAAACTAAACAAAAAGACTCTTCAACATTAATGAAACAAAGGAGAAATTAGATATGTTTCATATAATATATTTAGGTAATATACAACACTTAGAATACTTTGTTGATTAAACCTCATATAAAATCAATAAAAGTATGTTATAAATTATATGAAATTGTTTATTCTTTTGATTGAAATTTAAACATTTTGGTTACTACTATCACTGTAAATTATGTAAAATTTCTCTAAAATATCAATATCACAAAAATAGTTTTGAACGAACAAGAGAAATGATAAACTAACATTTGATAGTAATGCAAGGTGAACACCTAATGAAAAATCTATCACCATATACTCATAAATTATTGTATAGAATAATATTCGGTAAAGTATATTGTAAACTAGCTCAAAATAGTTGAACAAAAGCATGTAATATAATAGTCGCTAACTCATAATAGATATAAGATAAAAAATATTAATTGATCAATATCCATAAAATAATAGTTTATTATATTAGAGGATTATTGTAATAATATCTTTGATTCCTTCTATTGGTAAGAATTAAGCTTGATTTTATCTAACAACTAGCTATATCATAGAAAAGTTTGTATAAGTACATATCCTAAGTCTTTTCTCAGTAAAATGTACACATCCCTAGTTCAACTAAATTTATCAACAGAATTTCTCATCAAAAATCATTATTTCAGTGAGAAATAAGAAGGATAATAATGTTTCTACTAAACATGTTATACTCTTCCATGAATATAGTAGCTCAAATATTATTTGTTTCTACATTTTCTTTCTACATATTAGTACTAACTCGTTAATTTGATGGCACGAAGAAAGTTATTTAATGTATATACTTAAATAATTCAAAATCATACACATTAAGTTTTTGTATATTTAGACATTGACATATAGTTTTGTGAACTACACTGAAGTGCAAATAATTTTAAGAATTTACTTTCTATATTTAAATGTATTCATTTTTGTCAAAGTTCATCCTTATATTTTATCATTTATAGTACCCAATTGACATTGTAAAGCACGACTAGGGAACTTGTGAGGATGAAATCTATTCTATAAAAAATGCATGGAAATAATATATTTTTTAAAAAGTAAAAGTGCTTTTTATTATAGAAGGTATGATATCACTTATCAATTATGATTAGAGAATTAGCATAATTTAACATTTTAGAATTACACTACTAAGATCATAAAGTGAGATTAAGTTTTATCTCTAATCTATGTTCTTTGAGGTTTCTTAACATTTCTACTTAACCAACATAACTAAAACATCATCCATTCAACTAGGTAACATCAAAATGAATTTCATTTCCTTCATTCATAAAATATTAATATCCTTAGGTGAACATTCTAACACTAATAGTAATTGTTCCTAAAAAAAATTCACTACTATAGCTATAACATTTAAACTCCAAATAATAATATTAGACCTATAATGGCATTTATGTTTATCCATTTACAACATAATCAAATCTTACATTGTGACCAATATAGAAATATCAACTCTAATAACAACTACCTATTATAGGATTACATCATCATGAATATGGTTACATTAATCACCTTCATGGAGTAATATGACTCATCCAAATCATAAGCAATCTGACTAGACCTTGATTGAGGAAGAAACATGTTACCACCTCACCATGTGGAACCTTGAGGCCCAACCCACCATTCTGAGGAGATAGACACAATGATCCACACATGAAAGAAATCTAAAAAGAGGAAGGAGGTGAAAATCAAATAAAACATTAAAGACCAAATAAGGACTCACAAGATAAATCTAAATGATAAAAAATAGCAATAAACCAAATACCCACTACTAGATGCAACTTTGATCCTATAGAAGAGACCTCGACTAGATGTAGGAGAGTGTCATTGCATAGCACTCCCTCTTGCATTACCCTAGAGGTTCTATGGACCTTGGCCCCCAAGTTATAATTCATTTGGTACTTGTTAGAACCTCTTACAATAAGAATATATTTCTTATTATTACCTTTAAAATGATACAAATTTTCCCAATTTTTTCATATTGATTTTTGTAATAATCCTAATATAGTCCTCCATTTATATAAAGTTTGATCCTCTATCCCTTATCATGTACATCGATAGGACTCTAGAAAAGTCCCTCTGACATGAAGGTTTTGTGTACATATATGAGTTTTTTAGAGAGACATGACATATTAGGAAAAAAATAAAGTGTTATTCCAATCCCTCTGAAAGATACTCATCATAGGGACAAGTTAATGTTCTATTTGATAAAGTAATCCTCCCACACATAAAGAACTTATAAGCCTTTTCGATGGTGAAATTGATAAGATCTCTCCTGATACTAAACTCAATTATAAAAGTAGATTTTCATCTGACTGAAATATACTCAGTCACAATGACTAAAAAGGGAGTAGAAATATAATGAGTCAAAAGGATAAGACCCATAAAGGAGACTAATACGAATTATGGTTGATTATGAGTAATGACAATAAAAGAGAAATTTACATCATTGGGAACAGTCTTATTTGTCCCTCTGAGATTATTGAAAATAAAATATGGGTATAATTTCACCATAAGGAATTTTGTTGGGTCATTGCAATCAGAGAAATCAAAGAAGAGGAAGATATAATTTATTTGAATGACACTCACCATGTCTTTATGATTGGACCTTCACTAATATTATGAAGTGGATTAGGAGAATATTTTAATGTCACTCTGATTTTACAAGTCACTGTGATGAAAAAATATATTGCAAACATATTTAGGAGAATTAGTAGGTGTCTTTATGAGCATAAAAGTTGTAAATAATATTATTGGCATTGTGGGAGTCAATTCTTAGTCTCATCAATCTCGTGGGTAATCAATATTAGGATCAACAAGACCTTATATATCAAGGGGACCGTAAAATATCACATGAGTTACACTGATAGGAACATCAGTGATAGTGCTCATATGTGTTTTTGATTGAGACATTGCTAATGGATAAACTTGCATCAAAAAGAGGAATATTTGGTCTCCCTGATAAACAAATTGTAATATTGTTGGAAAGAATTATCTCATTGAGAGAGCTTCCATCAATTCTCTTTGACTATGTAGAGTCATGCAGATGAATTAAATTGCATTGACAATGTCAGGGTAATATTCAATGGTCATCTAGAAATAAGAAAAGTTGAGATAAGAATAGGGTAAAATAGAGAGACTGTTGGTTTCAAGGGAAACTTTTCTACTTCCTAGAAAATATGTAAGACATGCAAATAACAATGCAAGCTAAGTTTAAATTGGAGGAGCTCCTAATATCTTTCCCCAAAAATTATCATATGTGAGATTCAAGATATATCAGTGAGACAAGTTGTTTTAGAAGGACATCTATCTACTACCTCCAAAGGAATAACTCACATCAATGCAAATTGACATATAGGGAATATCTTATTTGTCTCCCTCAAATTTTTAAGATTATATAAAATAAGAAAAGGCCTTTGTAGGGATAATTTTTTTCTTATGAAACCATTAAACACTCATGTCGATCAATTTTCTTGTAGAGAGAATTTACTTAAAGATACATTTGAGTTTAAAAGGATATTTTAAGGTTTTAATGGTAAAAAAGAGATCTATCTGTGCAAAGTGTTGTGAAAAAGGGAGAATGAGATCATAGAGAAAGCTATCCCATCCTAACAATAAAATAAATTGGAACAACACTATACTTAAAGTTTTGAAGCATTACTGATCATTGCTAACATTAATGGTGTCCCAAAGGGAAATTTACATGAATAGACTAGAAGAATAGAAATGCAAAGGAATTCATCATTACTAATTAGAGCCCAATTGTAAGTATATTGCAGGATCACATGAGTGTTATACTTTGATAAAAACTTTCCAAGATTACTTTGGATTGTTAACCAAGTAAATGCATAACATGTCCCTCTAAAAATTTCATAATCTGTGAATACATTAGTTGTTAGGGTTTATTGTATAAAGAAAAAATTTTAAAATTGAAAAGGATCTTGACATATTAGAACCCGAACCCAAGAGACAAAAGAAGGAAGAAGAAGGAAGGTGAGAAGTCCAAAATTAGGAAGCAAAAACTTGAAATAGAGCAGAGTGAACCACAAAATGAGGTGAGTGGAGGAAGAAATAAAGAAATGAAAGGAAAACCAAAATCTCCAAGTAATCCAACATCTAGTGCATGACCTAGTTCATGAAGAATTGTCCAATTAAACTCCAATGCTAAGAAACTAGAGAAAAAATGTTTATTTAGTTTACATCAGAATTTTCAGCTTATCTTAATGTGAAAATGAAGAAACAAAGGGAAGAAGAAATGAACATTCGAACTTCATAATATAACTAAGGCCCCATATGACTGTCAAGTGTAATGGATTAAAATATCAGTACGAAGTGTAGTCTCATAACTACAAAATGTAGTACAAAGATGAAAGTATAGGAGTATTATCATGGGTCTTAGTAGCATGGTAGAGAAAGATGGAGTAGAAAAAATACTAGAACAAAAAGAACAGTTTCTCTATATTTATGACTGAAGTTAATAGAAAACACCCAAAACATAGATGTAAAATTCAATCAGCAAAAATTCCTCAAGAAAAACCAATGTTAAAGTTAAAGTTCCTCTAGATCACTCGACATATACTGGGGTTGGATCAACACTGACATCACTTGGCTTAAAGAAGATTTCTTTACTTTTTCTCAGTTAAGCCTACAGTTAACAATATGAGATTTCCACAATCCACTAATAATATTGAGTAAATTTTTGGATTCGATTGTGTATGAGATTGATGGGAAAAACTCATACACAATCAAATCTAGAAATTTACTCAATATTAAGCCTACAGGTTTAGTCTTTTTTCTTACTTAGATAAACAACTCATGACTTTGTCAATGTGCCAACTAATCCTATACCAATTGAAGTATCAAATAACTCAACCTTTCCTTAGGTTCTCTCAAGTTATCTCATTTTCCAAATCCTCTTCATCAATCAAAAGATATGGTACTATCCTAGATAGCATTTATCTTACAAGTAAAGGTTTGACATCAATGAAAACATAACAATTGTTTCAATTTCAGTTTCCAACAATCTCCCTCTTTGACATTGATGGAAATACCATTTGCAGAAGACGTGACTTACCAAATAATCTAAAACTCTGTGCATGAGATTTTTACAATATCCTTAGCTTTATTCTGATTCACAACTTACTTCTTCCTTTCTTGACTACTTTCTCAATTACTCCCTCTAAATTTTTCTTGTATCTCTCTCTCAAGTTTCATTGAATCTTCTTTGTGTTTCTCTGAATCTGTCCCTCTTTGACAAGAATGTCAAAGCATGTATATATCACTTCCATCTTCCACATGTAGATGTCTTCATATCAGTTCAGTATGCTATATTCTCCCTCAGTCATCTTGCTTATGATTGACTAATATCTCTTCTTTACTTCTTACAACTCTAGGAAACTCCTAATGTGTGACATTTTTTGCATTAATTTTTTAAATATTTTGAGTAGCACATTTGATTCAGTGCTCCTAGTTGACTAGGAAACCTCAATTAGGGGAATCACCCCTATTTGACCTCTAAGATATTCATGAGCATCCTTAGGTAAAGCTTTTGTGAATATGTCTTCTAATTGTTCCTTTGTATTCACATATTCTATTCTCACTTCTTTGTCTTGTACTAGCTCTATCAAGTAATGATACTTGATAGCAATATGCTTAGTCTCAATGTGCATCACTAGATTCTTTGATATATTAATAGCACTTGTGTTATAACACAAAATAATAATTGACTCAGTGATTACCTCTTTCATACCTTTTAACAATTGCTTAATCCACATGAAATTAGAACAATTCACTATAGTTTCTGCATACTCAGCTTCTACTGTAGATTGGGAAATATAGTTATGTTTCTTGCTTGTCCAGGAGACTAATTTATTTCCTACAAAGAATGCTCCACCACTTGTACTTTTTCTATCATCAAAATTTCTAGCCCAATCTGCATCAGTGTAAACTCTCAGTTCAAACTTGGCATTCTTCTTCTAGTATAATCCATAATCCTCTATCCCTTTTAGATATCTCAGTATTCTCTTCACTACCTGTTGGTCCATTTTCCTATCAATGCAAAATCCTGAGAAAATGGTCGTTTCCCTACAAATTTTGAAGTTATCCCACCTTGTTGCATAGTTTCATCTTGCATTGAAAATCCATAGTGTTTCATGGTGTGTTCCCTTAGCCCTTGGTAGTTTATTGTGTCACCTTACTCCAGTCCAAAACACACATGCTGAATCACAAAATCTAGAAAGTTATTCAAGTTCTAACATCTGTAGGAAACAAATTTTAGAATCTGCCACAGTGTCAAAAACCCACAGTGGTTTTGAAAATCCATGATGTTTTCAGTCTATGTGAAAACCCTCATTGTTTTCAACATTGTGCCTTCCAAATTTTGTGTGCTTATCTTTTGGTGTCAGAAACCTTGTGTGTTTTCGATCTTTTCCGTCAAAAACCCTGTGTTTTCGACCTCACAGTTTCCTATTTGCTGGCATTCTCTAACTATGCAAGTGTGATGGATGGTGGGCCCAAGTCTTCAAAGGTTTCAAAATGATTGGTTGTCACATGATCACATGTCAAATTTTTCTGATATGCGACCATGCAATCGATTACTTCTTGCTCATGGGGCCGGTTGGTGGAAAGGGTGTGGTCCTATTGGTAGTCATGTGGCGGCCTTTGGTTGGCTGTCGCATGATTGCATAGCCCAATTTTTGGCTATACGATCATGTGACTAGTTGACATGTGTCTGTAGTGGTGAGGTGGCATTTCATTGATGGGACCTAGTTCTTCATGCTTCTAGCATAGTTAAAGTTTGAATAGGATCAGTGGTTACCGTAAGTTCACATGGAAAAGTTGCTCAATGATTATCCCTTGAAATTTTGTGACAGCCGTAGATTTCATCTTAAGCAGGCCCATTTGTGGGGTCTGAGCAGTTTGGCAGTCCTGATAAGTGTATGGTGGCCTGACAAATTTCCATCTTGTCGCTGGTTCACGTAATGATTTGGCAATGGCATAAAGTATTTCACAAACTAGTGAAATTTCTTCGGTCGCTAGTTCACCAAATAAAGTGGGGCCAGTGTTTTGGTGATGTGGGTGATGAGGTGGAAATCTTTTGGCCTTGTTTCATGTTTGCAAGGGCCACTTTCTGGCTATGCAATCAATCGACAAGGGTGCCACATGTGCTAGGGCCTATTTGTAGTTGTTTGGTGGTCCCAGTTCATTTGGAAAGATTCTTGATTGTGGTTGTCATGTGATCGCATGGAATCTTTCCAGCCAATGCGATCATGCATCTACCATTCAATTTCAAAGGCTTATTTGTGGGTGGGTCCCATATCAGTATGACTGGGTGGTATTTAGTGAACAATATTGTGACATGTGGAAAAAGGTGGACCCATTGTCTTGTGTTGCCAGTGGTGCACATCTTTCTTTGGTGGGGAGCGGTGACACAGCAATGACAGGGCAGGTTAACAGTTGTAGTGTTGGCAGGTTGTCACATGATTGCATAGCCAGGAAATGGGCTATGTGACCATGTGACTAACCTCTTTGTGTTAACTCTCACCGGTGTTGCAGAGTTATGATGTGGTAAAGGGTTGCAATGTAGGAGAGTTGTCGCATGTTCACATAGCCTATCTCTTGGCTATGAAATCATGCGACAACTGCTATGAACGTCATCGTTGCAGAGTTAGGGGTGGTCCACAATGCTAGTATTGTTAAGGTGCTTGGTTTCTGTTGGTTGAGAGATTAATGTTGTGGCTGAGGACTTTAGAGGGTTTGTGATCGGCATTACATAGTTTGGTGGATGCGGTCACATGATTGCAAAGGTTAAAATGGTGCCTTGTGATCATATGACCAAGCACAAATGTAGCCCAAATTCTGGCTATAGTTAATCTTGCTGATGCTCAAGAAAGTGAAGATCTGACGATGCAGACTTAAAGTTGGTTGAGATTTAAATGTAGACCACCGATTTACTTCTGGCAACATGAATGTCACAGTTTGAACTTGCAGAGAGTTTTTGCAATAGGAAGTACCAGGATTGAATGCTTTCATGGCTAGATTTGATTGGTTTGGTGGCACTTGTTGTTCTAGTGTGGTCAAGGGGCTCTGTGGTCAATTGTAGAGGTTGTTTTGTACCTAGTTGAGTTTGTTTTTGAGCTTGAGAAGTTGTTTATAGGTGGTTGATTTGACTGATTTTCATGGCAGTTCCTAGTTTTCTATCTTGGCTCGTAGATTTTCATAATTGTAGATCTGTTTGAGATTTTCTCTCTCTGGATTGCTTGGTT
This sequence comes from Chamaecyparis obtusa, assembly GCA_027943335.1. Lineage (NCBI taxonomy): Eukaryota > Viridiplantae > Streptophyta > Pinopsida > Cupressales > Cupressaceae > Chamaecyparis > Chamaecyparis obtusa. The sequence goes on from BSBK01012185.1 coordinate 68,795, forward strand.
TCCTACCCCTACATTAATTTTGATGTGTTCAAGTTGGTTAGCTGGGTGAAACTTTGATCCCAATCATCCATAGCTTGTTGCAACCTATTTTGGGTTTCCAAGATGACTGGTGGTATATATTGCAAGTTTTTGATAGAACAAGGGTTCTAAATTTTATCAGTTCCATAGGTTCCATTATATTTGGTTCCAGTGGGAAATAGAAAGCTCTATCGCATTGCAGGAGGCTGAGTAGAACTTCTTTGCATCTTTTGCAGGTTATTGAAGTGGTAGTCTCATTTCTGGTATAGACATGTACATGATTCATTATACTTAATATAATTGTTCCATGCTTTCAAGTCTCTCCTTGGTGTCAGTCTTATGAGTTTTGGATTTTCTGGTCCATTGCATTGGGTTACCTTTGTATATGTTCTAGTCTTTAATTCTTGATCTAGGATCAAGTGAAAAATACTTTGGATAGGGCATAGATTCATTAGATTTGTCTACAGAAGGATTTTATAAGTAGTGGATGGGCTGGAAAAGTTGTATTTATAGTTGTGAGTCTTTGACAGTAGTTGGTTCATGTCTCTATACTTGCATTTGATGTGCTGCCCAATGGATAATGGCACTGATCAAGGAAAAGTACATTCAGTTGAGTCCAATGCTTGATGGTCTTTGGCTATTTCCTGCATCTTTAAATATCAATCACTAGTAATACCCTTCACAAGGCCATTTTATCATGCATAGTAGAGTTGATTCAATGAATACTTGGTTAGTATTTAGTAATCCTTTACTATGATCTACTATATAAATCCAGAAGTATAATGTGTGTAGTGAGTTTAAATTTTGTCTAGATTAGGTGCACCCGCCTTGGTTTTGCAGAGCCAGAAGCAGAAGAGGGCATATTAAGACCCTATAGTTGGTCTAGTTGTCTTGTAGAGCTCTCATACTTGGAATTAACCACTCCTAACATCAGTCTCAAGGCATATTGGTAGCCCTAAGTGGCGTAACCATTTTCAAACACCAACACTACCATCATATGATTTTCATTGGGATTGGCAAAAAATCTTGCCACAATCCCAACTGCTAGGGAAATATCCGGTCTCCTGTGAACAACATATTGTAGCTTTCCAATCATAGATCTATACAGGGTTTGATTTACCTCAGCAGTATCATCATTTTTAGATAGTTTATGTCCAGTATCCATATGAGTACTTACTGGTATAGAATCCTCCATACCAAAAAATTTTGATATCTCCTTAAAATATTTAGATTGACTAATAAAGATACCTTTTTCCATGTGATAAACTTGTAAACCAAGAAATAATTTTATCTCACCAAACATAGACATTTCAAATTTATTTTGCATCTCCTTTGCAAATCTCTAACATAGGGTATCTTGTCCCCCAAATATGATTTCATCAACAAATATTTCAGCTAAAAAAATCTCATTACCTTATTCAATTTTCATATATAGATTGTTTTTGTCATTTGTTCTTACAAATCCAATCTTTATCAAGTAATTGTTTCAATCCATATAGTGCTTTGTGCAACTTGCAAACCATATTATTCTTTCCTGGGTAAAAAAATCCTTCAGGTTGTTCAATGTATACCTCTTCTTCCAATATACCATTAAAAAATGCTGATTTGAAATCCATCTGATATACGTTGAATCCTTTATGTGCAACATATGCAAGTAGAGTCTCTACTCCTAATTTTTCTAGAAGGTAAAATGTTTCCCCATATTCTATTCCTTGAACTTTTGCATACCTCTTGCATACAGATATGGCCTTGTTTCTTGTGACTTGTCAATGTTCATTTAGCTTGTTTTTGAATACCCATTTTGTTCCAATGACATTCTTATCTTCTTGTCATGGCACTAGAGTCCAACTGTTATTATTTTCTATCTGGTCTATTTCTTCATTCATGGCTTGTATCCAATCATTATTCTCTAAAGCATCTTTACTTTCTTAGGCTCAAACTCACATAGTAAACATGTAGGTTCTTTCAAATTACTTCTTGTCAAGACTCCAAATTCTTTATCTCCAATTATTTTCTTAGGCTTATGATGTCTTCTTACATACCGTGCCAATGTAGGTTTAGATTTCTTTTCTCCTTGATCTTGATCTTTAGGTTCATCATGTAAATTATCATCTTCTTCTACTGATTTCTTGGTAGCACCCTGCTAATGCTTGACAACATCCCCTTGATGCTTGACATTACTTATCCATGAATCTCCATCTAGTTTAGGTGTATTACATGCCTCTCTTTCTTCCATGTAAACAAAAGATCTGTAATCTTCAAGTTCCCGTTTTCCCTCGAATTCATTCTTTTCTCCATATTTATCAACTCTAACATTTTTCAGTCTTCACAACTTTGTTAGTGTTACAATTCAAACACTTATATGATTTCCTATTAGTGGAATAACCTAGGAATATGCCTTCATCACTTTTTCTATAAAATTTTCCATTTTTATTGTCTTTTAGTATATAGCATTTACTCTCAAAGGCTCTAAAATACTTCACATTAGGTGCATAACCATGCTATAACTCAAAAGGTGTAGCATTTGTCACTTTCTTGATTTTTACTTGATTTAAGGTATAAAAAATCATACTTACAACTTCTATCTAGTAGTTTTGTTCAACATTCTCCTCAATCATCAGTGTTCTTGCACAATCCATAATTGATGTATTTCTCCTTTTTTCTATACCATTTTGTGGAGGTGTCCTCAATGTACACATTTGTCTATTGATTCCTCTATCATTGCAGATCTCAAACATTTCAGACCTCTAATTATTTATTTTTCAACTTTTTCCAAATACCACTTAAACAACTAAAATGCATCATATTTGTATTTCAAAAACATTACAGTCATCATCCTATAATTGTAATCAACAAACATAATAAAATACTTGTCACCACAATAAATTTTTACACCTATAGGTCCACAAAGGTTAGTATGAACCAATTCCAAAATATTTTCAGAAGTATATGTCTTGCTCTTAAGACTAGACTTTCTCATTTTTCCCAATTAACACTTTTTACACATCATATTATTAGGTTTAATCAATCTTGGTAAGCCTATAACTTTCTTCTTTTTACTAACACTTACCATATTGTCAAAGTTCACATGACACAACCTCTTATGCCATAACCATACATCATCAAATTGTGCAACCAAACATGTTTCTTTAGATAGGTCTACATACAACAAGTTACCTCTTGTTTATTCTCCACTTCCTATTAGTTCACCAGTGACATCAAATATTTTAGCCTTTCTCTGATTAAATTCTACTCGGTAACCAATACTGTTCAACTATGCAACACTCAACAAATTATAGTTAAGACCTTTAACCAAATAAGCTTTTTCACATGTGATCTTATCAATCATCTTAATTGATCCTTTTCCTTTCACAAGACATGGTGCATCATTACCAAACTTAACACTTCTACCTTTGTAATGATCTAGGGTTTAAAACTTACTTTTGTCACAAGGCATGTGATTTGAGAAACCACTATCAATAATCTATTTATCACATGTACTTACATAAGAAATAAGTTCATTTTTCTCATCTTCATTAGAATCATCTTTCATAGCAACATAATGAACTTCAATATCACATTCATCAGATTCACTAGTGTCACTATTAGTTTCCTCTTCAGAAATATAGTAGGATTTCTCACCTTCGTCTTTGTAGTCTATGTACCTTTGGTGAGCTTGGTCATTTCTCTTGTCTTTGTACTTTCTTTCCCTTTTCTCATCCTTATCAGTCCTATCAAGACATCTTGTTGAAATATGGCCAACTTTTCTACATGACAAACAGATTATAGGAAGTTTACCTTTATATTGCTCTTTTCCTCTTTGTAGTATTCTAGCCATGGGTGCCTCAAGATTATCTAGTTCCTCATCAGAAGTGTCACTATCACTGTCACTATCACTATCATATTTCACACACTTTTATTTTTCCTTTTTAGACTTATGCAAAACCATTTGTGACTTGAATGCATATTCAACATTAGTAACCATGTATTTATCATAGTTAGATAGCTCAAAAGTAGTAAGCTTACCAACAAGACTTTCCAGAGTTAGAACATTACCAGGGTTACATCTTGATTCTTGTATTGAAGAAATTATGATAGCATAGATAGAGATAAATGTTCTCAATACCTTACGAATAATAGTTTCCTCATCAATGTTTCCATTAGCTCCTCTTAAAGCATACATTGCCTCATTAATTCTAGTACAATATTGGTTAATAATTTTACCATCAAACTTACCTCTCAGGCTTTCAGTTTGGCTCTCAATACATTTGTATCTCTACCATAGATATTTTCAAGAGTATCCCACATTTTCTTTCCAATAGAGTAGTCTTTGATATCTTCAAATTCAGGATAGCGTAGAGTAGATGCAATCTCCAATATTGCTTGATTATGTTCTTGTTTTTCTTTCATCTCCTATGTAGTCAAAGGTGCAGTAGGTATAACATAGTCATGTTCCACATAGTACTTTTTTAAATCACCAATACCAACTAGATGGAATTTCATAAGACTTTTCCATGTAGGGAAGTTCTCCGTACTCAACTTTGGTACCTTCTTTTTGTACATCTTGATCATTAGCTTCAAGTGACTTTAATATTTTCTATTTAATCACCAGCAACTCTAATACCAATGGTTTGAATTATTTAGAACAATAGAGAGGGGGGGTAAATTAGTTGTTCTCAGGTCTAGATGTACCAATTAAACTTTCCAACACTTCAACAAACTCAGATCCAATCAACAATCCAACTCAGTCTCTATAGAATATATCAGAAACATATATCTTCTAGTCCATTGTTCAAAAGTAATTAACTTGCAGAATATAACAATAATCACATCAAAATATTGATACAAGTATAACACCAGGATTTATAGTGGAAACCCAATTTGGGAAAAACTACTTTGTAACATGCTACTGATATTTCATTCTTCTTAAATGAGCTCTTTGAAAAGCCAACCCTGTTCAAGGTTTACATACACATTGTTAGGTATGACCCTATTAAAGGATTTAAAACACTCTTTCAAAAGTGACATGGTTAAATGATTCAAGAACATTCCATTAGAATGTTTCCTTGATTAAAGGATTTATACAATGATTGTTAGGTCAACCTTGATTAAAGGATTTAGACTGATACAATGGTTAGAAAGTAGTAGTAGTTTCTGATTTAAAAAATACACAACTCACTTTGAAAATATAGATCCACTTCACTTATATATGTTGATTTACTAACTGATCTCCATTTCCATCTCCATCTTTGATCTACTCAGAATTCACTTCAAGCAATCACTACTGTGTTCATCTCCTTCACAATTTCACCTCCAGGCTTCTTCTTAGACTTATCAGTCAATAACATCAACCTTTTCTTCATACACTTCAACCTCATAATTAGATTTTCCTTTATACCTCTTTGATTAGGTACATCGAGCTTTTTCCACTTAATCTCCTCCGTACATCTTAGGTTTAGGTCAGATTAATTGAATGCCTCCATCTTTATGTTCTTCATTCTTCCTTCTAGATACATCTCCAAAATTCTCTTTGAATCCATAAGAAAATGATTTAGAATACATTAAATGCTCCATAAAATTCATTAATAATGTCAACATGATTTACATATCCCAAGAATTCAACTAACTCAGTTGGCATTCTAAATTCTTTCTCCAAATGTAAATTAATAACACTTGGTCAATACTTTGTTTCTCATCTCAGTCATCACTATGTATCTCAGTCATCTCCACAAATTGTCTTCGTCAATGAATACTATATTTTCTCAGTAATTTCCTATTGCTTGGAATTTATTGATGTTCGATCAACACTAGATTTACCTGACATATATTGGTGCTCGATCGACACTAAAATCACTAGGCTTAAACTATATTTCTTCACTTTTGCTCAATTAAGCCTATAGGTTCAGCCTTTCTTCTTACTTATATAAACAACTCATTACCTTGTGAATGTGCCAACTAATCAAGTACCTATTAAACTATAAAATAACTCAACCTTTCCTTAGGTTCTCTTTTTATCTCCTTTCCCAAATCCTCTTCATCAATCAAAAGATATCGTACTATCCTAGATAGCAACTGCCTTACTAGTTAAGGTTTTACATCAATGACAATATAACAATTGTTTCAATTTGAGTTTTCAACAAAATAATACTTCAACTCAGTGTCAAGATTCTTCCATTGTCTTTTCCAAAAATAGTCAAAAATCTTACTATCTTGGTTAGAGATGATACTCTTTGTGATGCAAGGACATTCTTGGTCCTCGGTGATACTTCATGGGTGGTTTGTTATTTGGCCGGTGTTACTCAGTTGTAGCCTTGACTGATCATCTCAGTCATTGAAGGAAGCTCAGTCGTTGAAGGAACTCGGTAATCTCTGGCACTCGGTGAAAGTGTTACTTGGCAATGCCTATGGTGCTCAGTTGACACTAGTGCTTGATGATGCTTGGCATGCTCGGTTATTTCACTATTTCTCGGTAGTTGTGGTTTACCAAGTGGAGTTCACTATGATTTGTTGGGCTGACTTGGTGCATTTATTATTTGTATCTTTTGTTGGATTATTCTAAGTGGATCTAGAGGATGACATGCTATATTAAATGTTTGTAAGGTGATTTATGAGCCGACTTGTATTGCATTTAATATTTGTTAGGGGGAGTTAATGGTTTCATCTAGCTAACTTGTGGCTAATGATTAGTATTTAAGGGGGGATTGGATAGATGTTTTGGGAGAGGACTCAAAGATCAGAGGAGAGATGATAGAGGAATGACATCAGATCTAGGAAGCTAGAGTTGGTGAAGTTGTGGAAAAGATCTTGCATGATCTTGTAGATCAAATTGTTATCTAATAATTTGTAGTAGCAGAGCTAGTGGTTTGCACACTTGGAGACAAGGAGATTGCTTGGAGGCTTGCGAGATCAAGTTTAGATCTACCATAGGGTTTCTATTAGTTACAGATTGTTGTTAGAACTAAACTAGCTGAGATTGCATTAGATCCTTGGATCTTGCAGAGTTGTTTCTGATTATAATTGGCCCTAACCCAAAAGGCCTTACATCTAGGCATGTTAATGGAAATTACTTGAAATAATTATTGTTGTTAAGTTTTCCACTATGTAATTCTGAAGCTTCAAGGTTTGGACTGTCCTTAATTGGACCAACCATCCCTTGGCTATGTCAGGTGGTATTAGAGTAGAGTTGATCTTGTGGAGCAAAGATTGATCTTGCGAGGGTTGGTCCTACAAAATTGATCTTTTTGGTGAAGAGATCATATGATCTTAGTTGCAGATCCGTGGCACTAAACTTGTGGAATCTTTCCCTAGTTATTTGTGCAAGGTTGCAAGTTATGATCTGACTTGCATACAACTTGGAGATTGTCACAAGGTGGTCGGTGTAGGGTTTTTTGCAGAGGGTTTTTTCTTATCTTTGAGGATTCCTTCGAGAAGATTGGACCCTAGAGTAATTGTGAATCTTTGTGATACTATGGAATCCCAGACTACAGAGAAGGTGAAATCAGATTTTAGATCTAAGATGGAGCTAATGAAAAATGACATTGTCACTAAGATCATGAGAGATGTTATTGGTGTACCTCATAATGTTGGTACTCAGGATGGTTATGAAAAAGTTGCTGAAGAATTTGAAGCTACTGGATCTAGTGGTGATGACTGAAGGGACAGATCTGGTGAAGATAGAACTACTCGGTTGCATAGATCTAAAGCTTGGTTAAGTCATAGTTACCAAATGGAAGTTTTTACTTTCTCTAGCATGTTGAAACCTGATAACTTGATTGAAGATCCTCTTCAGGTAAGATTGGCATAGACTAAGTTGAAAGGACATGCTACTCTTTGGTGGAAAGAATTACAAAGAGATAGAGAAGATGAAGGTGAAACAAAGATCAATCGATGGAGGTTGATGGTGACTAAGTTGAAATCTAAGTTCATACATACTAACTATGAGCTTGAGTTGTTTAAGAAGTTGTAGAATCTGAAGCAAAAGGATTTGTTTGTTGAAGATTATACTGAGGAGTTCTACAAGCTTACTATTCAGTCTAGACACATAAAACTTGGTAAGGAAAAGGTAGCTTAGTATGTGAATTGTTTGAGATTTAATATTCATGATGAGTTTAGTATGTTGAAGATTGATTCGATTGAGGATGATTATCAATATGCTTTGAAGGAACAAGATAATTTGAAGAGGAAACAACATCATAACTCCAGAGGGAAGGATAAAATTGATCACTCGGTTAGGGATAAACTGACTGATGTAGAAGATGAACATAATCATGTGGAACCAAAGAAGAAGATAGGTAGAGTTATCTTTAAAGGTACCTTCTATAACTATGGAGAGGAAGGACACCATTCTTTTGAGTGTACACACAAGAATCTTGGTGACCAATACACTGCTATGGTGAATGAGAAGAATGAACTTGAATAAGAGAACTTGATTCTTCGATGAAAATTTCTCGGTACAAAGGAGGAACCTTATCAGAGGAGTAATTTTTTTAGGACTTGATGCAAGTCTAGAGGTAAAATCTATGATATTATTGTTGATAGTGGTAGTACTGATAACCTTATTGCTGAAGACATGGTTTAGAAACTTGGTTTGAATAGAATGAAACATCCACGTCCTTATAGGATTGGTTGGTTGTAAGATGATCATGCTTTGGAAGTAAGGGAACAATGCTTCATTGATGTTCAGATTGGCTAGTATAAGGATCTTGTGTTATGTGACATTGTGGATATGAATAGTTGTCATATATTGCATGGTAAACCTTGGCAATTTGATTGTAGAGCTATGTATGATTGTGTGAAGAATGTGTTTACTATTGAGAAGGATGACATGAAGTTTTCCCTGATACCTTTCATGGATACAACACTTGGTAGGAGAAGCTTGAGTATCGGTAGCTGAGTTGAGTTGGTGGATCCAGAGAAAATGAATGATTAGTTTGGAGAACTGACCTGTGTGTTGTCAAGAAAAGACTTGATGAGACTGAGAAAGTTGAAGTGGAAGAGTTAGTAAACTAAAAAAATGGAGGACTTGTATGTGAATATCCAGTTTAGGATCAATGTGTTGAATCCTACAAGATGTTCTTCTCACATATGAACATCTTTTCAAACCTGGGGTGTCTGATGCAAGGGCATGCTTAGTCCTTGGTGATGCTGCATGGGTGGTTTTTTATTTGGCTGGTGTTACTCAGTTACAACCTTGACTAATGGTCTTATTCATTTAAGGAAGCTTGATTTCTTAAGGAACTCAATAATCTCAGGCACTCGATGAAAGTGTTACTCAGCAATGCCTGCGGTGCTTGGTGATGCTTGGCATGCTTGGTTATTTCACTGTTCCTCAGTAGTTCTAGTTTACTAGCTAAAGTTTTGTGTGAATTATTGGGCTGACTTGGTGCATTTCTTTTTTGTATCTTTTGTTGGATTTTCCTAAGTGGATATGGAGGCTAACATACTATATTAAATGTTTGTAAGGCAATTTATGAGCTGACTTGTATTGTATTTAATATTTGTTAGCGAGAGTCAATAGTTTCATCAAGCCAGCTTGTGGTGGATGATTAATATTTAAGGGGTGTTAGGGTAGATGTTGTGGGAGAGGACTCAAAGATTAGAGGAGAGATGAGAGAGGAATGACATTAGATCTAGGAAGCTAGAGTTGGTGAAGTTGTGGAAAAGATCTCTCATGATCTTGCAGATTAGATTGTTATCTAATAATTTTTAGTAGTAGAGCTAGTGGTTTGCACACTTGGAGACAAGGAGATTTCTTGGAGGCTTGCGAGCTCAAGTTTAGATCTACCTTAGGGTTTCCATAAGTTACTAATTGTTGTCATAACTAAACTAGCTGAGATTGTATTGGATCCTTGGATCTAATTGAAGAATTTTTTTTTATTGTAATTGGCCCTAACCCGGAAGGCCTCACAACCTGGCATGTTAATGGAAATTACTTGAAACAAATTTTTTTGTTGAGTTTTCTACTGTGTAGTTCTGAAGCTGCAAGGTTTGGATTGTCCTTAATTGGATCCACCATCCCTTGGCTATGTCAGTTTGGTAATCCATGCAATCTAACAATATTTGTGAAGAAAAGATCTTATATATGCACTACATCCAATATTTTCCTACATGGTATGAAATGTGTCATCTAGAGAAATCTGTCCATAATAATAAATATGGAATCATTAACTCTTACTACCTTTAGTAATCCAAGAAAATAATCAATATTGATATCGCTCCAAGATTTCTCAAGAATATAAATAAGTGTATACAATACAATATTCTAACTTACTCCTTTTGCAACTTGACAAACTCAAAAGCTCTTCACAAATTTTTGAACATCCTTACAATTACGGCAAAAATGCCTTTCCTTAAGAAAATTCAATGTCTTATCAAAGCCAAAATATCTAACCGAACTAACACTATGCTTCTCATTTATCAAATTAGTTGTCATTGATCATCTCAATATAAATAATTGAATTTATTTGAACAACATATCTTCTGGAATGAAAAAGTCCTCCAACTTACTCAATTGATCTGGAATAGGTTCTCTTCACATTCTCCAAGTCTAAGAAAAATTAGGGTTAGTTTCATACAAATTCATCATATCATCAAAACCAAGAACCTCAATTCTCATTTTAGTCAGCAAATATTTTCTTCTACTAAATGTGTCAATAATTTGATTAGATACTCCACTCTTATGTTTTATCATGAAAATGTAAAATTCTACAAATACTCAACTCATTTCATGTGTTTATGATTCAACTTTTTCTGACTACCCAAATATTGTAAATCCTTACGATAAATATACAACACAAATTAGTTTGACACCAAATAATGTGTCCATTTCTTCAAGGATTGAACATGAGCATATAATTATTGATCATACACAAAATATTTCATTTTTGCATCATTCAACTTCTCACTGAAGAAGCCATAGGTTTACCTTCTTGACTCATCAAAGCTCTTAGTGCATCTCCACCTGCAGCACATTCAACATGGAATATCTTACTAAAATCAGGTAAAGCTAACATAGGAAATTCAATGACCTATTTTTCCATAGTCTTAAAACTCTTATCATATCCATGTGTCCACTTGAGTTTTGTTTTATCTCCTCTCATTGTCTCGGTCATAGAATTAAAAATTGAACTGAAATTTCTAATGAACATTCGGTAAAAAGTTTCTAAACCATGAAATTATCTTAGCTCGCCAACATTTTCAAGTGTAGGCCACTCTAATATGGTGTTAACCTTCTAAGGACCCATCTTCAAACCATCAGCTGAAATCACAAATCCTAAATATGCAATCTTGTCTTTCATGAAGGAACACTTTTTGAGATTAATCAGTAACTTTTCCTCTTTCAATCTTTGTGATTCTTATCTAATGTGCAACAAATGATCTTCTCTAGTTATACCAAATATCAAAATGTCAAACAACTATACAGTCACAAATTTACCTTAGAATTTCTTCAGAACCTCATTCATTAACCTCATAAAAGTACTTGGCACATTGTTAGATTACTGAGAGGGAGGTACATTGGGAATCACTTATTTTGTAACCCTTAAAAACTTTAACTCTAATTTATCTCAAAAATAAAAACTTTAGTAGTAACTGAAATAACTTTTTCAATTTGTAACTTTAAGTAATCAACAAATAACATTCACAATAAACATTCAAAACATTTGATAATAGTATTTAACATGGAAACCATATTTTGAAAAAACTACTATGGGAATTGTCACCCACCAATCAATAATACTCTTCTGAAGTATACTCAGTTGAGAGTCAATCATGTTAAAGATTACAATGCACATTGTCAAAATGACCTTGGTAGGGGATTTGTCTCAAATCTGTTAGGATCTTCACCCTGTTAGGAGTGGCCTGGTTAAAGGTCTTTAAAGACTCTTCTAGGATGCCACCTCTCTCAAAGATTTACAATAAGACTTTTAAGTCCATTTGGTTAAGTTATTTTCTGGCTACAAATATTAATAAGAAATAATATAAAATTTGATCAGTAAATCCGCAACTAGCTCTTGCTTTGTTAGATCCCTCTTGCAATTTGTCTTCACACTATTCACTAGCCTCAACACTTCACTCTCTATTTTAGACTTGGATTTCAACCTTCTTTTCCTCACTTCATCACTCAATTACACATCCATACATCAACTCACCGGCCTGTTATTCATTCAATTCATTGTAAATGTGTTATCATCACCTCATAACTTGAACTTTTCTTAAATCTTAACATAGATTGTTACCTTGAATTTTCTTGATCGTAGATCTCTTTAACTAAATCTTCTTCATCCTTAGAATCCTCTAGATCACTATCACTATTCATTAAATATCATTCTAATCCTTATATTTAATTTATGTTCTATGATTGGTGGCTATCTCATTTTCTTTTAACCAAAATTCTATTTAATTCAATTGATAACTAACTTTGTGTACTCGGTATCTTGGCTTCCTTTCACTTTATTGAAAATTACTTTCCTTTTACTTAAGCACTTCTTCCTGCTCAGTAACTAAATTGTTTTCTTTCCTTGCCAACTTTCTAACCTTTCTCACTTGTCCAATCTCCCTTATCAACTTGATATCATCAAATCTAAATAAGAAAAAAATCAAACCATTATTACCTTATCATGGTTCGATTTGTGTTAGCTTCCTAATTAATTTATTCAACTTCACTAACTTATTTTTCCTTAACTGACTCAACTTATATCACACTCCGAATGATATGGAAAATCAACATAAAACAAAAATCAATTTCTTGATATCAATAACAAAATAACAATTGGTCTAATCCTTCTATAATCTTGTATACCTCTGATCTTGGTCTTCATCATCATCACCATAATTTGTATTTAACAATATCTCTTACCAATCTCCCTCTTTGGCATTTGTGGCAACACTGTTAATTAATGATGGCAATACTCTAATATCTATGTTTTGTTCTTTACTCCCTCTAAACTTTTTCATTTGTGTTTTTCATCTTGTTGATCATCAATTCTCTATTAGTCCTCTCTTTATGTTCATGAATAATATCTTGTTCTCCCTATTTCTTTGTAATCATCAATAGCTAATTTCTTCCTCTTTGAAAATAATGACAAAGATACATACTCCTCAAAAAAAAATTCAGGAAGTGGATCATACCTAGCATGTAATGATATCTCATTAGACATATAATCATTTTTCACAACTTTGGGCATCACCTAAAGAGTGAACACTAGAATCAACTCAAAAAATAGATATTCTAATGAATTCTTGAATTGATGTAGCACGCATCTTGCTTTAGTGAATATTGGATAGGTGAAGAATCCCTAATTTACCTCTGAGATAGTCAAAGGAATTATTTGGTAGTGACTTGGTGAATATATATACTATCTACTCCTTTTAATTCACATACTTCAATATCACATGCTTGTCTTGAACTTGTTCTCTCAAGTAATGATAGTTAATAGAAATGTGTTTAGTCTTGGAATGCATCACTAGGTTATTTGATATGTTGAAATCACTTGTATTATCATAGTAAATAGTTTGATATATTGATATCACTTGTATTATCATAGTAAATAGTAATTGGATTGATAATATCCTCTTACATACCTTCAAGTATCTATTTGATCCATACAATATTTTCACAATTCATAGTTATTGCTACATACTTCTTACTCATTCATCTTCATCATAAAAAGAAAGCTCTTCCACTTATAATTTTCCTATCATCAATGTTTGCAGCCCAATCAACATTAGTGTAAACCTTTAGATCAAAATATCCTCCTTTCTTGTATAATAGACAAAAATATTCAATATCTTTAAGATATCTAAATATTCTTTTGACTATAGATATGTTTGATTCCTTTGGATTAGTAGGAAATCTTGCAACAATACCTACTACATGAGAAATATCAAGTAGTCTATGTACAACATACTGTATCTTACCAATCGTTGATTGATAGAGTGTCTCATTCACTTCTTTTGAAGCTTCCTTACCAAATATCTTTACAATATCCTTGATGCACTTTGACTATGTAATGTAGATCATATCTTTAACCTGTTGAATCTATAGTACAATAAATAATTTTATCTCTCCTATCATGGACATCTAAAATTTCTTTCTCATCTCCTCGTGAAAAGATCTAGATAATGTGTATTTCTTCCAAAAGGGTAAAAGTACAAACCTGTGTCACACTTTTATAAAGGAAAAGGATGACATCATTCAAAATTTTCAACTTTAACGTCATAAAAGTGGTATTTGTCTTTAGAATTTGAAGATGATGTAAACTAATGAAATGTGTAAAATTTGATGAAGTTTATGCTTATAATTTTTTTTAAAAAATTAAACAAAAATTGACATAGCTTTTTAATTTTTTAAGTCCATTTTTTTAGTGTCGAAATATGCTAAAAATCTAGGGTTGAGTTCGCGTAAAAAAACTATATGCAAATAATATATTTTTCCTCTAATTCCATAATATGTTTTAGATGACATGTATAACTAGTGCATAAAAAAAGAAAGATTGGATTTTAGTATATATTTTGTCTGTTATAACTATCCAAAGTCAGTGTTATGTGAAATCAATAGTTTTTAGTTTGCGCCCAATTTTCCCTATCAAATCTACACCATTAAAAAAAAAGTTATATATTCTTGAAGAGGACTCTATCCTCTAGTGTTAAATATAAAGTTTTAATTTTTCTGACATGATTTGTTATTTTTAATATTTTTTGAATGAGCGTGTTCTTAAATGTTAAAAGACCTACTTGAAGTATTTTCAACTTATCATATATTATATAAAATCAAAACATGATAAAAAATACATGACCATAATCTTGACTCTGAGCTCTACAAAAGGGTATTTTTAGATTTTACAGAAAGCTAAATTTTGATAGAGAATTCAGGTCCAGACGTGACAACTTTTGAGAACCACCCTTTTTTTCTTACTTGGCTGCCAAGTAGAATTCCACATGGGTCCGGCCAGAAGGGGTCAGACAGAATGGGATCTGACCGGACCCCTTCTGGTTGGACCCCCTCTGATCGGACCCCGATCAGGTAGGACCATGTCCGGTTGGACCCATAGGTGACCAAACATGGTCCCATGCATGGTCAAGCCCCTTAAATCCAAATTTTCACAATGCAGCCGATTTTTTAAATAAAATCATTTTTTCTTATAGATTTTTAATAGGTTTTTGAAATTTATAAACTATTTTAATTTTATTTGTAATAGTTAAGTGGTTTTTATCTTGAATTAAGTGATTTTTAATAGTTTTTTGAAATTTATTAATGATTTTTATTTTATATTTGGGTATTGCATGTCAAGTTTTGATTTAGTGTTTTCAAGTTAGCTAACTTTTTTCTATTTTCCATAGGCCAGTTTAACTATTTATGGTGGTGCATGCATTGAAACTATTATTCGATTTTCTTTATTAAGAGGATTTTGGCTAGAATTCGATATACAGGTTTATAGATTTTGTCTCTGAGATTGAATTGGAGGATTTTGAAAGCTTTGGGAAATTTTAGGATTGTTGGATTGTTCTTTGCATGGTTTCTGTCGAGTGGTGGTTTAAGGTAGGGTTTGAATTTTTTTTTGCAATTATTGTTTGGAAAATATTGTCTTCATTGTGTTTCCAAGATAGGTTGATGATTTTGGAGTCCTTATATTTTTTTAATTGTCCTTGAAAAATTTTGCAACATTAGATTGTTGTGATTTTGTGAATGATAAATATGTATATATTTTGTTTGCTTATGAGCGTAAGCTTTTATAGAAATGTGTGATTTTTTTTCGTTAAGTGATTCTTTTATATTTTTCAATCTGAACAGTTTTTGCAATGGGGAATAAAAGGAATAGATTAAGAAAATATGATCGAACAAAGGATGACCAAAAATATCAGACAAAACATAATCAAGATCAACCTATTGAAGTTTAGGAAGAACCTATTGCTATTCAAGAAGATGCAATTCAAATAGGGGAACAAATTGGTAGTTCTAGAGGTGAAAATATATCTTTTGGCATGGGCAATTTGATGGAGATGAATGAGGATTCATTTTTTAGTCAAATTTCATCTGAAGAAATATTATCTGAAAGTAAAATTAAAAACTCATTGCAAAATACTTTGGGATGAATATTTTGAAAATAAAAGTATGGTTGCAACAACTCAATTATTTGTTAAGTTATTCAGGAAAAAAGAAATGACTCCTATTTTGGAGTTGTTGGGTGTTGACAACAAGAAAAACTCAGAAGAAAATGTAAATTGAACAATAGTTCAAAATTTCCAAGATGCATTGAACAACATTAATAACTCAAGTTGAGGAGCTGATTTAAGTGTTGCACGTAGAGCAATTATGACTACTTTATCTAGTAGGAAGTTGAAAAAGAGAAAACATGTGCATGCAATTTTTGATTTACTAAATGTATCTAGAATAACTATTCAAAGATATATCAGGAAGAGAAATATGTTAGATGAAAACATTGAAAAAAATTGGGTAAATATTTGTAGGCTTCCTTGAAAAGACAAAATTTATGAGCATGCAAAAAAATAGATCATTGAATATTGGACTGCTCACTCTCATGTTTCTTCTAATAGAAGGGATACAATACAGATGAAAGATGAAGAGACTTCTATGAAAACTCTACATCCAAAACATTTTATAGATACAACAAAAAGTGAATTATTTGAAGCATTCAAGAAAGAATTTTCAAATGTGAAAATATGTCAAAGAATGTTTGAGAGGTTGTGCCCTTTCTTTGTACACATAAATAAGGTTTGTGAAACTTTTTTTTGTCAAAATCATGTTGAGTTTCATCTATACATGCAATCATATAAAAAAGTTAAGGCAGTTCTTGATTCAATATGGTCCTCCCTAGAAGTATGACACAATTTGTGAAGTCTATTTTATGTGATAAATTAGAAGATTCAGATGAGTTCAAAGTACAGTGTATAAAGAATGCATGCAATGATTATGGAGATTTGCATAAATTTCCATTGCAAATTGAGAATATTAATATTTCAACACTGCTTTTGTGGAAAAGATTTGAATATGAGACATATCGAATAAAGAGAAGAGATGAATCCAAAATAATTGTATTGAAGAGAGTGATTTTTCCCTACCTTGAGTTTATGACCAGATTTTGTACTCTAATTTATCCACATATCCAACATTGTCATGGTGCATAATGGAAAGCTAAACTATTTCATGATTCTAAAGATTGTTTTCCACTTGGTTGTATTCTTTCAATTGTAGATTTCTCTGAGAACTATACATTTTCCCATCAAAAAGAGCTTCAAGCTCAATATTATCATTCTAATCAGGTTGCAATATTTGTCCAAGTGACCTATAGACATGCACAATATGATTTGGATGAGGTGGAAATTCCCGATCCAAATGAGTGCATTATCATCAAGGAGGTTCATTTTTATATCAGTGATGATAGGGTCCATGATAGGAGCTATGTAGTTCATTGTTTTGCAATGTTTTTTGAAGATATTGCGAATCGCGGGATAAAGGCTTCACAACACTAGATTTGGTCTGATGGTTATGTAGGTATGTGTATATATACTTCAATTTATTTGCATTATCATTTAAATATTTGTTAAATTATTAAAAGATGACATGTATGTATGCATGTACAACTTAATTTTGCAGGACAATTTAAATCTGCAAAAGCCTTTATTTGGCTAGCCATGCAACATGCTAGATGCAATGTTAAGTTTTTGTGGAACTTCTTTTAAAGTGGTCATGGAAAAGGAGAGCACGATCGAGTATGAGCATGTGTGAAGTGTGCACTTGCCAACATGAACTTGCAGATACAAATGGTGTTCAATAGTTTTATATATATATATATATATATATATATATATATATATATAATATATATATATATATATATATATATATATATATATATATATATATATATATATATATATATATATATATATATATATATATATATATATATATATATATATATATATATATATATATATATATATATATATATATATATATATATATATTTCAAATAATATAATTTTACCTTAGATCCATTTTCTTTAAACTGATAATTCAGAAATGTACATGTAACATGATAGAGAATTCAAAGAAAATTGTTGAATGGTGTCAAAGTCATTTTGCTCCTTGGGACACCATATACAACAAACATTATTTTTGGGAAGTGAAAGGTAATTTATATTTTTTTGTAACATTTTAAATTATATTTTGATTCCATGTTCATGTCCATCTTTTTTATAATTGTTGATCTAAAAATGTGAAACTTTCATTTCATATTTGTAATAGATATAGACCGATCTAATCCTTACAATTTTCAAAGAATTGTTGGTATTAGAAGTTTACGTCAATTGATCACTATGGGACAACACAAGCCTCTTTTGATTCAAGTAAGAGAAAAATCATGTTTTTGTGCTCACTGCATTAAGGACAATCCATTGAGTCATTGTGAGAATATTGCAAATGGATATGTTTCATGATGGGATATGAAGGAGTTAATCAGAATGCCTCCTTATGAAGATGATGACATTGACATAGACATTCATGATCCTATATATTCAGCTGATTATGAGTGTGTTTCTGATTTAGTTGTTATAGGTGTGTGCACATACATTTTATTTTATTTTATTTTAATTTATCATATAAGTGATGTTTTATTTTAATAAAATCTATTTGTATTTAGGTGATATTTTTGTTGTAGTTGCAGATCTTGACAATATAGAAAGTGTAGATTATTATCTACTAAGATGCATGAAAGTAAAATACAAGTTGACAGAACAAACTATAGATGGTGATGGATAGACATATCCAATTGGTTCAATTGTTATTGAAGGAACCTATTGTCAGCAAATAAAGGTCAACAGAAATGGTGTTCAATTTATTGAATACTTGTCTGGCCAAAAATTTCTATATTACAATCACTTGGTTATAGCAACAAAGTTGCAATTTGAGACATTGCCAAAAAGAAAAATGGCAATCAGAAGTGGAGGTTGTCTATTGAAGAACATGAAAAACTTCTGGAGATAATAAAAGATAGAGAGGATCCAAACTATATGTATGATGAGCTTTAGAACTCTATAAAGTTCAAAATAAAATTCTTTTTGTAGCTCTTGTACTTTCATATATTTGAACTCTATAGTTTTAAATTTTCATGTTTGAACTCATATATATATTGTATGTGTTTTTATGTATGTATGTTAGTTAATTAATTGTATGCTTTGATTAATTATTTAGTTAATTAAATGTATGCTTTGATTAATGCTTTTGTTAATGAAGCTTTAGTTAATTTTATGATAGTTAGATTACTTAATTATGTCAGTTACCTAATTATTTAAGTTAGATTACTTAATTATGTTAGTTAGATTACTTAATTATATTAGTTAATTTACTTAATTATGTTAGTTAGATTTCTTAATTATGTTAGCTACCTAATTATGTTAGTTAGATTACTTAATTATGTTACTTACTTCATTATGTTAGAACTACCTGAATTATGCTTTGATTAATTACATCACCTTAACATAATGTATACATAACACATGTATACAACTAAGTCTAAAAGATGAAATAACACATGAACATATAACATGTAACATGTAATGTCTTAAATATGTAATGTGATGTATAAAATATGAAATAACACACAATCATATACCATGTAATGTATAAAATAAGAAATAACACACAACCATATACCATGTACATATATGAAATGACTAAAATATCTACATGTATAAAATGTCTAAAATGAAATATGAAATATCTAAAATAACATGGTCACTCAACTAGGGCCATGTCCTGATGATGAGATGTATTTGGTGTCATCTGCAGAGGAGTTTTTGATGGTAGTGTAGTCATCTGAGGACCTATTGGTGATGCAATCTATTGCGAAGGAGTTGTCAGTGGTGCAGTCTGCTATGGAGGAGCTATCGGTGGTGTAGTCTATTGCAGATGAGCTATCTATGGTGCAGGCTATTGTGAATCTATCGGTGGTGTAGTCTGCTGAGAAATTATAGAGGTCCTTAAAAATGATGGAACCTCCCTGAGTGAAATCCCCCCAAGCATCTATATGGTCTGATATGTAGAAAGAAGATCACTAGATAATAATGCGATCATATGTCACAAACCATCCATATCTGATATAGATGCAACCTATAGTGGAGATGGTATGTCGACTATATCATATAGATCGCCAATCAAAGATACTTCCTGTGCAGGTGGAGAAATGTTGGAACAAGATCGTAACATGTATCTCCCTACATGATGAGAAGACATCTCCTAAACTTGTGTGGTGATACTCTCTATACTAGAAAAAAAACATCCATCCTCATCGTGTCATCTGGGACACTCGCTCCTACCATTTCCAAATCTTTTGGTATGACCAAAAGGTTTGGACCCACCATTGCTTTCTTATTAGCAAGCACAAGGGCATTAGGTGCTCTGAACCTATCAGATAATATCCCTTTCCCCTGCCCAACATAAACAACAAAATATGTATAATCAACATCAAGGCACAAATGAAATTTTGCAAACAATTATTTGCAGAAATATAGTGGTAGCTCATCCTTTTGGGGCCACATGTGGTGAGCAGCCAACCATCAAGGATATATAAATGGTCCCACCAGGTCATCCTCACATCTCGTAGGCATGTACCCTATCACCTTCTTCATGTCTCGATAATGAGGAAAACATGTCCTTCACCATAGGGGTGGAAACAACTGTATCGATCTCATTGTACTTCATAGTGCCAGTAACACTATGAGACAAAGAAGTATAGAATCTATCAATGCTCATAGTATCATACAGGTTGTATGATTGAACCATGTCAATCATACACATCAACTCATCTCTAATAATATTTCACCCTTTCCCTATTGGGAATGATGGTGGATGAAGCTAATGTCTGATCCAGAACATGTAATGGTCATCTCAATCTATCAATAGTGTCTGCAAATAGCTTCTATCTAGCCTATGCTGTATCAGATGATCTCTGAGAGGAACGACCACTAGTACCACTACCACTACCCTACCCCTCCATGAACACTAGGCTCTCTTAAATCAACTAACCCTCTACCTGATGCCATGTGTAATAGATAAACAAGAAAATATATACAGATCTATACAAT